>OY856412.1:1135849743-1136059743 GCA_963693085.1 Alisma plantago-aquatica | reverse complement strand
TAGCAACCTCAATTCCCAGAAAGTATCGTAATGTACCAAGATCTTTTGTGATAAAATGTTGTGCTAGATAGTTTTTGGTAGCTTGAATCCCTGCATTATCACTGCCAGATAAGATAATGTCATCAACGTACACAATGAGAATAACAAGCCCTGCTGTAGTGTTTCGTATAAAGACAGAGTGATCAGCCTGTAACCGTCAAAAGCCAAAAGAAAGTAAGATTTTACTAAGTTTGTCAAACCATGCCTGTGGGCTTTGTTTTAAGCCATATATTGCCTTGCGAAGTTTACAGATTTTTGAAGCAGACTCCCCCTGAGCAGCAAATCCGGGGGGTTTCTCCATGTAGACATCCTCTTGTAGATCGCCATATAAAAAAGCGTTTTTCACGTCAAGTTGGAAAAGAGGCAAGTCTTTATTTACCGCAACAGATATCAGAATGTGAACAGAATTGAGACGAGCTACTGGAGAAAATGTTTCAAAATAATCAACTCCGTAGGTTTGGATATATCCTTTTGCCACGAGACGAGCTTTCAGACGTTTAATGGTACCATCTGGCTGATATTTAATGGTGAAGATCCAGCGACAACCAACAGAATGGCAGGAAGATGGGTGGTCAACCAGATCCTAGGTATGTTGTTCATTCAGAGCTTGCATTTCCTGTTCCATAGCATGTTTCCAGGCAGGATGACGAAGCGCCTCATCGGCGGTTTTAGGAATAGTCATAGCAGATAAAGCAGATGTAAAACAGGCAAAGCTATCACTGAGATTGACAGATGAACAGAAACGACTAATAGGATGCTGAGTACAAGAACGAACACCCTTCCGTAAACTAATAGGAATATCCAAGTCAGAAAATACCTCAGTCGGTGGTGGATCATCCGCAGACGGAGGAATTGGTTCGGCCGGGGCAGTGACGGGCTTCGGTCTTCGCTTGTATACTTGTAGAGGTCGTTCCTGAGGCATAGTAGCAGGAGGCATATCTTCTACCAACGGTAGTGGAGTGGTAGCCAAAATATCAGTAGTCAAGTGTTCCCCGGTAGTAGAGTAATAGGGCATATGTTCAAAGAATATCACATCCGCACTAGCATACCAATGTTTCGTAACTGGATCAAAACAGCGGTAGCCTTTCTGAGTGCGAGAGTACCCTAAAAACACACATTTCACAGAGCGAGCATCTAAACTTGGTGAGACCGGGGCGAAGATTTTTCACAAAACATGTACACCCAAAGATACGAGGCGGCACAGAGAACAGAGGTTTATCAGGAAATAAAAGGGCGTACGGAACTTGATTTTTCAAAACAGAAGAGGGCATGCGATTGATAAGATAGCATGATGTGGCCACAGCATCAGGCCAAAAACAATGAGGTACTTTATAATGAATGAGGAGGGTGCGAGCAACCTCAAGAAGGTGTCGGTTTTTTCGTTCCGCTACGCCATTTTGTTGTGGGGTGTATGGGCAAGTAGTCTAGTGGATAGTGCCATGGGACATACAAAAAGAAGTAACAGCTTGTTGCATAAATTCAAGTGCATTGTCTGTGCGAAGGGTTTTAATAGGTCGATCAAATTGGGTTTTAATTTCAGCAAAGAAAGTGTGAATGCAATCTAACACAGTATTTCGACCTTTGAGCAGAAACAGCCAAGTGGTACGAGAATAGTCATCAATGAAAGTCAAAAAGTATTTCACACCAGAATGACTGGGCACAGAATATGGCCCCAAATATCCGCATGCACTAGTTCAAAAATTTCTTTAGAAGAAATAACTTTTTTAGCAGGAAAAACAGATCTAGAATGTTTGCCCATAACACATGTTTCACAGGAAAAACTATCGCCTGATAAGTGCGGAAATAGATGCTTCAATTTTGCCGCAGATGGATGGCCAAGCCGAACATGCAACTGTAGACCTATCACAGAGGTAGAGATCATCGCCTTAAGAGCAGGAGGTCCATCCAGGTAATACAGCCCATCAGGTCCTTCACGGCCCGAACCAATCCTCGTCTTCGTGCGAAGATCCTTCACAATACAACCAGAGGGGTCAAATTTGACAGAGCAGTTTAGTTGTTTAATCATTTTGCTGACTGAAAGTAAATTAACAGGAAATTTCGGAATGTATAAAACTGAATTCAGATGCAATTTTCGTGAAAGGGGAACTGTGCCGGTGCCGTGAACAGCAGTTTTAGATCCATTTGCAATAGTGACAGATGATATCGGAGTCGTTGTACTAAGCTTTGAAAATAAATGAAGAGCACCAGTCATGAGTGGAAGCACCTGAATCGATGCACCACTGTTTGTTACCAGAGGAAGATGAGGTGAGCATGGCAGATGAGCCTGATGTAGAGGGTAGCTGTGCAAGGCGCTCTTGGAACATTTTCTCGAACTCCGAGTGTAGCCACTCAGTGTTGGCTGGTGCAGGTGATATTTCAGCAGGGGAGTCAGCAACAGCAGCATCATCAGCGGTTTGGTTAGCCCAAGCAGGTTTACCGTGCTTGATCCAGCATCGGTCCTCAGTGTGATTGTCGCGACCGCACTAGTTGCAGTGACGTAGGCCTGAAGAAGTACCCCGACCCGGTGTAGAAGATCCGCGGCCGCCAGAAGTAGGAGGTCGTCCACCGCGACCGCGACCACGGCCACGGCCACGATTAGAGTCAGTAGAGCGCGCAACTAGTGCAGGATGCTCAGGAGCAGGTGTGGGAGTCAGAGAAGGCAGTCTCTGAACTCGTTTGAGGACATCGCGAACTGTGGGCAGCGCATCGCTTGACAGAATTTGATCAACAACCCCCGAGAAGGAGGCAGGGAGGGCAGCCAGAAAATGCACAAGTTGAAGCTCATTTCTTTGCTTCTGGGCAATCTTGATATCAGCAGTCAGAGGGTGATACAGTTCATATTCATTCCACAAAGCGGAGCATTGATTATAGAAATCGTCGATAGACATGTCAGTGGAGAACTCCTTCTTGGCGAGCTGTTTGAAGATTTCGAAGACCCGCTTTGGATTCTCCCGATGTGAGTACACATGTGCCAAATGATCCCACATCGCCTTGGCATCATGGTGGCAGAGAAGGGACTGACTGATCCGGGGCTCAGAGCTATTGAGGATCCAAGACATGACGTCGGAATCATCCTTGGACCACTGGACGTAGCTTTGTGTAGTCTTGTCATCAGAATCAGCCGTAGGAGCAGCAGGAGGATTGGTCGTGAGATGGTGATACCGACCTTGTGCCTTAACATAGAGAACAAACGACGCCGACCAGAGATGGTAGTTGGAGCCACCGTCGAGTTTCACAGTAGTGACACACAGAGATCTTGGGGGCTCAGAGTAGGCCATGGCAGCAGTAGACGTCAACGCCGTAGAGGTAGCAGTAGAGACCCTTAATGGGCAGAGCAGAAGAACCCGAAACGGGCAGAGGCAGCAGGGATCTGACGTAGCAGATCAGAAGAACCCGAAACGGGCAGAATATGCATAGAAACCTACGCCTGCATGAGGAGAAACTTAACGTTCCACCATGAGGCGCAGGCAAAAACACCAACGGACAAAGAAGACTCTCAACTTAGATGGCCAGCGGACACCCGAACGAGAACTGACGTACGCCCGGACGTAGACGTAGAAAAATTAGAAAGTGATCAGGCCGTACGAAGGAGATTTAGAAAATGTTCGTGGTGGAGGATATGGTGGAAGAGGGTATGGGTGGGTAGATTTGATAGAGGAGGAGGAGAGGAGAGGACGTGGGGTGGTGGTGGATGCCTGCGGTGGTGGTGGCTGGTGGTGGTTGCTGTTGTAGGCAGCAGCGGCAGGGGGGGTCGGGCGGGCGGCTGCTGTGGGGGGAGGGGGTGTTGGAAGGCGGCGGCTAGGTAGGGTGAGGAGAGGTGGAGAGGGGAGGAGAGGTGGAGAGGGCAGGGCAGACTATCGTCGGCGGAGGGGGGGGGCGGCGGCTGCTGGGGGGGAGGGTTAGGTCATGGGTGGGAAATTAGGGTGGGAGAAAATAGAGGCCTGCTCTTGATACCATGTTAAGTGGGAAATTGTTGTTTATTGAATGAATCAAACAGTGTACATAGTAGTCTCTTATATAGCAAACAGAAAAAGAGACTGACTCAGATGCTACCTGTAAAGTGGAGAACTTTTGTTTATTGGATGAATCAAACAGTGTACATTGTAGTCTCTTATATAACAAACAGAAACAGAGACTAGTTAAGAAGCAGCCCATATGGGACTAAACAGCATAAGAAAAACATAAGTAGAGCACATGCTAAGCACATGACGCTCAAGACAACACATTTCTATACTCCCCCTCAAGCTGGAGCGTAGATATCAAAGAGGCCCAGCTTGTCAGTCAACGTCTGGAAGCGATTTTTGGGTAGCACTTTTGTGAAGATATCTGCAAGTTGTTTCTCCGTGCTGATATATGGAGTGTGAATCTGTCCGGACATAACTTTTTCCCGTACAAAGTGGCAGTCGACTTCTATATGCTTCGTTCTTTCATGGAAAGTAGGGTTGCTCGCAATAAAAATCGATGCCTTATTGTCACAGAACATAGGAATGGGGCTAGTCGGAGAGATGCCAAATTCCTTCAGAAGACTGCGGACCCACAGAAGCTCACATGTAGTATGAGCCATCGCTCTGTACTCTGCTTCAGCACTGGATCGTGCAACAACTGTTTGCTTCTTACTGCGCCATGTAACCAGATTGCCCCCTACAAATGTACAATATCCAGAAGTGGATTTTCTATCAGATCTACTGCCTGCATAATCAGAGTCCGAAAAACCAGATAGGTTACAATGACCATGCTTCTTGTATAATAGTCCTTTCCCAGGAGCACTTTTGAGATATCGAAGAATATGACAGATAGCATCCCAGTGACATTGTCGGGGTTTGTCAAGATACCGACTAACAAACCCAACAGCAGCAGCTAAATCAGCTCGAGTGACAGTCAGGTAGATAAGCTTGCCTACTAATCTCCTGAACTGGTGTCGATCAGCATATGGGGGAGAAGAGTCACTGTCCCAATCCATATTGGGATCCAGAGGTGTGTTAGCTGGCTTGCAGCCTAACATGCCTGTTTCATTCAGCAAATCCAGAACATATTTCCGTTGTGATAAGCACAATCCTGCAGAAGATCTAGCAACCTCAATACCCAGAAAATATCGTAATTTACCAAGATCCTTCGTGATAAAATGTTGTGCTAGATAGTTTTTTGTTGCTTGAATCCCTGCACTATCACTGCCAGATAAGATGATGTCATCGACATACACAATGAGAATAACAAGCCCTGATGTGGTTTTTCGGATGAAAACCGAGTGATCAGCCTGTGATCGGCGAAAGCCAAAAGAGAGTAAGATTTACTTAGTTTGTCAAACCAAGCTCGTGGGCTTTGCTTTAAGCCATAAATTGCCTTGCGAAGTTTACAGAGTTTTGAAGCAGACTCCCCCTGAGCAACAAATCCGGGGGGTTGCTCCATGTAGACATCCTCCTGTAGATCGCCATATAAAAAGGCATTTTTCACATCCAGCTGGAAAAGAGGCCAGTCTTTATTGATAGCAACAGAAATCAGAATACGAACAGAATTGAGACGAGCTACTGGAGAAAAGGTTTCAAAATAATCGACACCGTAAGTCTGTGTATATCCTTTTGCCACGAGCCGAGCTTTCAGACGCTCAATGGTACCATCGGGCTGATATTTAATAGTGAAGATCCAGCGACATCCCACAGGATGGCAAGAAGACGGTTGATCAACCAGATCCCAGGTATGTTGGTCAGTCAGAGCTTGCATTTCCTGTTCCATAGCATGTTTCCAGGCAGGATGACAGAGCGCCTCCTTAGCATTTTTAGGAATAGTCACAGCAGATATAGCAGACGTGAAACAGGCAAAGTCATCACTGAGATTGGCAGATGAGCAGAAGCGACTAATAGGATGTTGAGTGCAAGAACGAACACCCTTTCGTAAACTGATAGGAATATCCAGGTCAGAAGGTACCTCAGTCGATGGTGGATCATCCGCAGACGAAGGGATTGGTTCGGCCGGGGCAGTGGTAGGCTTCGATCGGCGCTTGTAGACCTGTAGAGGGCGTTCAAGAGGTACAGCAGCAGAAGGTGGATCGTCTACCAATGGTAGAGGAGTGGGAACCAAAATATCAGGAGTTACTTGTTTCCCCGGAGCAGAGTAATAGGGCATATGTTCAAAGAATATCACATCCGCACTAACATACCAATGTTTTGTAATAGGATCAAAACAGCGGTAGCCTTTCTGAGTGCGAGAGTACCCTAAAAACACACACTTTACCGACCGAGCATCTAACTTGGTGAGACCGGGGCGAAGATTTTTCACAAAACAAGTACACCCAAAGATACGAGGTGGCACAGAGAACACAGGTTTATCAGGAAACAAGAGGGCGTAGGGAACCTTATTTTTCAAAACAGAGGACGGCATGTGATTGATAAGATAGCAAGCCGTGGACACAGCATCAGGCCAAAAACAGTGAGGTACTTTATAATGAAAGAGGAGGGTGCGAGCAACCTCAAGAAGGTGGCGGTTCTTCCGTTCTGCTACACCATTTTGTTGTGGTGTATAAGGGCAAGTGGTCTGGTGGAGAGTCCCTTGGGACACACAAAAAGAAGTAACAGCTTGTTGCATAAATTCAAGAGCATTGTCAGTGCGAAGAAATTTAATAGATTGACCAAATTGTGTTTTAATTTCAGCAAAGAAAGTACGAATGCAATCAAGCACAGTATTTCGGCCTTTAAGAAGAAACAGCCAAGTGGTACGAGAATGATCATCAATGAAAGTCAAAAAATATTTCACACCAGAGATACTAGGCACAGAACATGGTCCCCAAATATCTGCATGTACTAATTCAAACGGTGCTTTAGAAGAAATAACTTTTTTAGCAGGAAAAACAGAACGAGAATGTTTGCCCATAACACAGGTTTCACAGGAAAATTTATTTTCAGATATATGTGGAAAAAGAAGTTTCAGTTTCGCAGCAGATGGATGTCCAAGCCTAACATGCAACTGTAGACCTGACACAGAGGTAGAGAGCATCGCCTTTGAAGTCGGTGGTCCATCCAGGTAGTACAGCCCATCCGGTCCTTCACGGCCCGAACCAATCTTCGTCTTCGTGCGGATATCCTTCACAATACAACCAGAGGGATCAAATTTGACAGAGCAATGTAGATGTTTAATCATTTTGCTGACTGAAAGCAAATTAACAGGAAATTTCGGAATGTATAAAACTGAATTGAGATGCATCTTTTGTGACAAAGGAACTGTGCCACTGCCGTGAACAGCAGTTTTAGAGCCATTTGCAACAGTAACAGAAGATATCGGAGATGTTGTACTAAGTTTTGAAAATAAATGAAGTGCACCAGTCATATGAGTGGAAGCACCGGAGTCGATGCACCACTGTTTGTTACCAGAAGACGAAGAGGTGAGCATGGCAGACGGGCTGGATGCAGAAGGTAGTTGTGCAAGGCGTTCTTGAAACATCTTCTCGAACTCTGAGCGAAGCCAATCAGTGTTGGGTGGCGCAGGTGATGTGTCGGTAGAAGAGTCAGCCACGGCAGCATCATCAGCTGTTTGGTTCGCCCAAGCAGGTTTACCGTGCTTTATCCAGCAGCGGTCCTCAGTGTGATTGTCGCGGCCACACCAGTTGCAGTGACGTGGGCCTTGAGACAGACCTCGACCTGGAGTAGTAGGGCCTCGGCCACCGGAAGGAGGAGGTCGGCCACCGCGACCGCGTCCACGGCCACGACCACGAGTAGAGTCAGAAGAGCACGCAACGAGCGCAGGATGCTCAGTAGCAGGTGTGGGAGTCAGAGAAGGCAGTCTCTGAACTCTTTTGAGGACATCACGAACAGTGGGCAGCGGATCACTTGATAGAATTTGATCAACAACCCCCGAGAAGGAGGCAGGAAGGGCAGCTAGAAAATGCACAAGTTGAAGTTCATTTCGTTGTTTCTGGGCAATCTTGATATCAGCAGTAAAAGGATGATACAATTCATATTCATTCCACAAAGCAGAACATTGATTATAAAAATCATCAATAGATGTGTCAGTGGAGAACTCCTTTTTAGCAAGCTGTTTGAAGATTTCGAAGACCCGCTTTGGATTCTCCTGATGAGAGTACACATGTGCCAAATGATCCCACATCGCCTTGGCATCATGGTGGCAGAGAAGAGATTGACTGATCCGGGGCTCAGAGCTGTTGAGGAGCCAAGACATGACGCCTGAATCATCCTTGGACCACTGGATGTAGCTTTGTTTAGTTTTGTCATCGGAATCCGCCGTAGGAGCATCAGGAGGATCGGCCGTAAGATGGTGATATCGACCCTGCGCCTTGACATAAAGAACAAACGACGCTGACCATAGGTGGTAATTGGACCCGCCGTCGAGTTTCACCGTAGTGACACACAGAGATCTGGGGGGTTCAGAATAAGCCATAGCTGAGTACGACGACGCCGTAGAAGCAGTAGAGACCCTTAATGGGCAGAACAGAAGAACCCGATCCGGGCAGAAAAAGAAGGGATCTGACGCAGCAGATCAGAAGAACCCGAACACGGGCAGAAAAATCATAGAAACCTACGCCTGCATGAGAAAAACTCAACGTTCTCCCATGAGGCGCAGGCAGAAATCCCCAAGAACAAAGAGGACTCTCAACTTAGATAGCCAGCAGACACCCGAGCAGAAACTGACGGAAGCCCGGACGTAGACGTAAAAAATTAGAAAGTGTTCAGGCCTTACGTAGGAGTGGAGAAATGAGTGTAGGTGGAGAAAATGGCGGAAGAAGGTAGGAATAGGTAGATAGGATAGATAGGGAGAGACGGAGTGGTCACTGGATGGTGGTGGAGGCCGGTGGTGGCAGGGGGGGGGGGGGCGGCAGCAGCGGCTGGGGGGGGGGGGGTTAGGAGGATTAGGTCATGGGTGGGAAACTAGGGTGGGAAAAAATGAGGGCCTGCTCTTGATACCATGTAAAGTGGAGAACTTTTGTTTATTGGATGAATCAAACAGTGTACATTGTAGTCTCTTATATAACAAACAGAAACAGAGACTAGTTAAGAAGCAGCCCATATGGGACTAAACAGCATAAGAAAAACATAAGTAGAGCACATGCTAAGCACATGACGCTCAAGACAACACATATTTCTATACTACCCATATGGGACTAAACAACATAAGAAATAGAGTAAGTGAGTCACATGCTAAGCACATGACGCTCAAGAAAACAGAAACAGAAACACATATCTCTCTCTCTCTCTCTCTCTCTATATATATATATATATCATTCTCTCTCTCTTACATTGCCTAGTATTAGTGTATAACTCTTCTTATTTCAGCAATTAGTAAATATTATTAAATATCTACTTGGTTATGTTCTATTACCTAGGAAGCATGAACACTTCCCGGAGGTTGTCGTGTCTACGTCCAACACGTGTCCTACATGGACACGAGGACACTTCTCAGACGTGTCCAAGTCCCCCATTTTTTAATCAGGAGTTGGACACGTCCTAGACACAGCTTAGACACACTAGGACACAACACATCACTAATTAAGAAAGGGAAACATCCTTCTAGACAGGGTATTCTGTAAGGGTTAGGGTGCACAATGTGGGTACCCCGTATATTTATAAAAAGAACAATTATATATAGGTCCACATAGAATAGGAAAATAACAAGAGAATATAAAGAACTGAATAAGACACTATTTAACACTCCCCGTCAAGTTAAAGCATTAGATGTCATCATATCAATCATGCCCAACTTATCCACAAGAGAGCTGAAATGTTTATTGGCCAGCAGCTTTGTGAAGATATCAGCAACTTGATCCTCTGAGCGAGCAAAAGGAGTGCAGATACGACCAGTCAGGAAAGGAGTGCAGATACGACCAGTCAGGATAGCTACTCTGATGAAGCGGCAGTCAACTTCAATGTGCTAGGTCCGCTCATGAAAAATAGGATTATTGGCAATAAAGATAGTTGCTTTATTATCACAATGCATGGGAATAGGAACAGAAGACCCCAGACCAAATTCTTATATAAGAGATTGTACCCGCAAGAGTTCACAAGTTGTGTGAGCCATGGCCTGGTATTCGGCCTCAGCACTAGATCTAACAACAACATTCTGCTTTTTGCTCCTCCAAGTGACAAGATTTCCACCAACAAAATGTGTGGTAACCAAAAATAGATTTTTTGTCTATCTTACTTCCAGCATAGTTAGAATCAGAGCAGCCTTCAAGAGAGCAATGACCATGTTTTCTATAGAAAAAGGCCTTTACCAGGGGATTTCTTCAGATACCTCAGGATATAACATAGTGCTTCCCAGTGACACTGTCTACGCTTGTCAAGATACCTGCTAACAAGGCCGAAAGCAGTAGAAATATCAGCTCTAGTAACAGTTAAGTATATTAGTTGGCCAACCAGTCTCCTATATCTTTTACTGTCAGGATACATGAGAGATTCATCATCATCCCAATTTACATTAGGATCTAGGGGAGTATCAGTAACCCGAGCTCTAAGCATCCCAGTCTCCTGTAGAAGAACTAGAACATACTTCCTTTGAGATAAAACAAGAGCATTAGCAGTCCTGGAAACTTCAATTCCCAGAAAGCATATCAGCTTTCCCGAATCTTCAGTGACAAAGTGCTTGCATAAGTAGGCTTTATTAGTAGCATGAATTTCAAAAAGATCACTGCCAGATAAAATAATATTATCAACATACACAATCAAAACAATAATACCAGAGGAAGTCTTCTTAATAAAGACAGAGTGATCAACATGAGATCTCAGGAAGCCATAAGTAGCCAAAATTTTGCTCAGTTTGTTAAACCATGCACGTGGTCTCTGCTTGAGTCCATAAATAGACTTTTTGAGGCAACAGACCTTGTGTGACTCCCCCTGAGCAACAAACCCAGCTGGTTGCTCCATATAAACTTCCTCTTAGAGATCACCATAAAGAAAGGCATTCTTGACATCTAGTTGTATAAGAGGTTAATCCAGACTGATTGCACCAAAGAGAAGAACCCGTACAGAATTGAGCCTGGTAACAGAAGAAAAAGTTTCAAAGTAATCAATACCATAGGTTTGAGTGTACCCTTTGGCCACGAGGCGGGCCTTCAGTCTTTCAACAGTCCCATCAGGATGATACTTCACAATATATACCCAACGGCATCCAACAGACTTGCAATCAGATGGAGGATCCACTAAATCCCAAGTACCTCTATCAGTAAGAGCAGTCATCTCCTCAGTCATAGCATGTGTTCAGGCAGTACTTTGTAAACCATCATGAACATTTTTGGGAACGGAAACAGCAGAGAGGGCAAAAAAAAAGTTACTAACATGGACACTAAGATGTGTAGTAGAAACATAGTCAGCAATACTATGAGAGGTACATGAGCGAGTGCCTTTTCTGAGAGCAATAGGTAAATCCAGATCTAACGTTACCTTCTGAAGGGACTGTTGAAAGACTGGAGGAAAAGATTAGTTTTTTGTGGGGGGGTCTTGGGCAAGAATAGACTGTGGCGGCCGATTCCTGCATTGGCAAACAATAATAGGAGGAGACGTAGTCTCAGTAGGCTGCAAAGCAGAAGGAGAATCACTGATAACAGGCAGAGGTGCTGAAATAATATCTGAACTCAAAGTGTTCCCTTTAGTAGAGTAGAAAGGAGTGTCCTCAAAGAAAACCACATCACTGCTCGTGAACCACTTCTTAGTAATAGGACTATAGCAACGATATCCTTTCTGAGTACATGAATATCCCAGAAAGATACATTTTTTAGCTCTAGGAGACAACTTGTCCTGAGTCGGTCCAAGCAAACGAACAAAACAAGTTGACTCAAAAATCCTTGGAGGAACAGAAAAAAGAGGAAGGTGAGGTTGTAGGACTTGGACAGGAATTTTGTTCCCAATAATAGACGAGGGCATGCGATTAATCAGAAAATAAGCAGTGAGAACCGCTTCCGGCCAAAAATGTTTTGGAACATTAGATTGCAGCATGATAGTTCTACTAACTTCAAGTAAATGCCTATTTTTCCTTTCAGCAACTTCATTCTGTTAAGGTGTGTAGGCACAGGATGTCTGATGAATGGTACCAACAGAACGACAAAATAATTCAACATTTTTTTGAACAAATTCCAAGGCAATATCAGTGCGTTGATTTTAATGGGCATAGAAAATTGGGTTTTAATTTCAACAAAAAAGAACTTAATAGTAGGCAAGACTTGTGACCTGTCTTTCATCAAAAACAACCAAGTAGCACGGAAAAATTCATCAATGAACATAATAAAGTATTTATTGTCTGACAAACTTGGAACATAACAAGGACCCCATACATCAGCATGAACTAATTCAAAAATGTTTTTACTACCAATATTAGATTTTTTAGGAAAGACAGTTCTGGACTGTTTGCCTAACTGACATGACTTGCATTGGAAGTTGTGCGTTCCTACACCAGAATTAACATGTTTTATTTTTATCAGTCGATGGATGCCCAAGTCTATCGTGTCACTGTAATGCAAAAACAGAAGAAGATAATGTTGAAGCTAGAGTTGTAGTGTCGATCCTTTTCAAATCATCCAGATAGTAGAGTTCGTCAGGTCCTTCATGCCCCCCACCAATCTTCATCCTCGTGCGAAGGTCCTAAAAAAACACAAGTACTCAGTACAAAGGTCAGACTACAGTTCAGGCTACGTACAATTTTATTGACAGATAACAGATTAGCGAAAAATTGGGCACATATAGAGCAAATCTCAGAAGAAATTGAGCATAAATATCACCAATCTCAAACACAGCAGATTTGGATTTGTCAGCAAGCATAACAGCAAATTTGGGACAGGGTTTAGATAATTTAGAAAAAAGAGAATGATTGTCAGAAATGTGTGAAGAAGCTCCAGAATCAATCACCCATTTTGTATTACCAGCACTAGAAGAGGAAGCACTCAGAAAGGCAGAATCGCAACCAGTGTAAGTTGCAGCATGAGTTCCAGATTCAGTAGCATTAGAAGAGGAAGCGTCGGTTTTCTCTAGCAGGAGTCGTTCCACTTCCGAGCGGATGAACTCAGCAGTGGAGGAGCTCGAAGTATCAGCAGCAGGAGTCTGAGAAGCACCCTCAGATGCAACATTGGCCCACGCAGGTGTGCCATGTTTCTTCCAGCACCTGTCCTCAGTGTGGTTGGAGTGACCACAAAAGTCACAGTACCGCTGAGCAGCGGTACTTCCAGAGACATCAACAGATGAACTACGGCCAAGGGACCCACGTCCTCTACCAGAACCAGGAGTATGGTTGTCCTAAAACCGACCTCGACCCCTACTACGGCCTCGACCAGCCATGGCAGCCAGAGCAGTAGTGCCACCAGTGTCAGAAGTCGGGTCAGATGAAGCAGCCGACAGGCGTTGAAGACGCTAAATGCACTCTCTAACATCGGCAGTGGATCACTAGCAAGGATCTGATCAACCACTCCAGCGTACGAGTCAGAAAGTTCGCATAAGAACTGAACAACTTGAAGTTCATGTTGTCGTCGTTGCATAGTGGCTAAGTCAGTAGAAAGGGGATGGAGGTTCTCAAGTTCAGCCCAGATGCCTTTGAAAGAAGAAAAATAATCAACAATATCGGGCCCAGATGTTCAAGTCAAACACCTTCGGATTCTTGTTGTGAGAGTAGGTACTGGCCAATTGATCCCACATCTCCTTGGCAATCGGGAGACGAAGAAGAGTAACACTGATGCAAGTTTCACTGTTGTTCAGGATCCAAGTCATCGCAGTAGAGTCATCTTTGACCCAATCATCGTAGGCCTTAATATCCTTGGACTCGGAAATACTGGGTGGAGCAGGAGACGGATCCCGAGTCAGATGGGAATGCTTGCCTCAGGATTTTGCAAAAATCTCCATAGAGCAAAGCCAGTGTTGATAGTTGTGCCCATCCAACTTCACGGTAGTCACTTGTCGACAGAAATCGTCATGGGAGGAAGCCATGACAGAAACCAAGTCCAATAGCAGAAAGCAGCAACAAAGGAAGAACTGCCTAGATCCTCCTCCTAGGCGGCAGCAGACACCAAGGGACTGGATGGACCAGTTTACATGAAGACTACGTTGAGGCTCATTACATACCCAGCGGCTCAAAGTCAAAGGCCGACGCGGGTAAAAGAGAAGATGGCTCCGGAGAGCCTCAAGGCGTGCAGCCGGCAACGGCAAGCAGCCTGGCTAGCTGCTGCTAGCGGCCCAACGCCCGCAGCGGCTGGAGGCGGCAGGAAGAGAAGGAGAGGGAGGGAGGGGAGGGCGGCGGGCGCAGGGGGTGGGCGACGGCTAGGAGCCCCGCTCTAGTACCATCTAGACATGGTTTTCTGTAAAGGTTAGGGTGCACAATGTGTGTACCCCATATATTTATAGAAAAAACAATTACATATAGGTCTACATAGAATAGGAAAATAACAAGAGAATATAAAGAACTCAATAAGACACTATTTAACAATCATATTGCACATAAGCTACCTCTCTACCCCTAATACACATGTCTCCCCCTCGTCACATCGCCACCTAGGTAATTACTCCTCTTCCTCCCCCTATAAAATCTGGCCTCTCCTTTCTATCCGCTTGTTGCCAACCTCTCGTCTTCCGCTTCCTCAATCTCCAATACCTATGTTTTATTTGTCCACCACCACCAACAACCTCATCTTCCCCTTCCTTTTTCTTCCCTAATCTGAATGTACATCAATGTTTCACTCTCTTCTACAAATAAAACAAACATCCTCTATTTACTTTGTTGTCAGCCACCATTACTATCTTTTTACCATCCAAATTTAGATGTGTAAATGTTATACTATAGCTCCATACTTGTAGTGCTTAACTTGTTATTGTGAATAAAAAATTTATTACTTTGACTATTCTTGTGTTTACAATGTGGACTTGTTTGATCATATGCCTTTGATGGCTTAATTTCATGATGTGTGCAATGTGTGTTTGAGTGAACATATGAAAGTGAATATAGCTTGGATGAAATGATCTTTATGTTTGAATGTGCTTGTTCTTTTTTGTGTTTATACATATAAATAATATATGTAAATGTATATTTTTCGTCGTGTCCGACGCCGTGTCCGTGTCCTATATTCTTGAAAATTCCTATGTCATGTGTTCGTGTCCGTGTCCGTGTCCGTGTCCGTGTTCGTGTATGTATCCACATCTGTGTCTGTGTCCATGCTTCCTAGTCTATTACCATAAACCATGTGTATTTTAGTGGATCAACCATAAATCTATCAATTTACCTACATATATATATGAATATCGCACATACATGATGGGGGGTAGGTTACAAAATTTTAATGCATGTATACATATAGGGAAGATATGATATAGATATGAATTGGAAAATGGTATAAAAATCAAAATGTGTATACATATAGGTAAAATGCACTGAAATTTTATTTTCCTAAAGCCGCCTAGGCAAGCCTAGTTACCCATTCTTAGTGCCTTGACGCTTTAACAAGTATGGTACCCACCACGATAGGCAAAGTGGACAAGACGTCTGAGCAACAAGGTAGTAGCCGTGATAGATCCATCGTAGGTGGTAGGTACACTTGAGGGAGGGGCTCAATATGTAATCTAAGCACATGGACAACAAAAATGTGGTTGGTCGTGTTATAATGATGAGGGAGGGGCTCAATGTGTAATCCAAGCATTTGGACAACAGAAGATAGAATGTGATTGGTTATGTTACCATCGTAATATTCAACATCGCATCATGTATTGTATTTCATAGAAGAAAAATGATCAACGATGTGAACCTAAGTTCGAACAATTGTGTTGTGGACATAATAGTGTTATTGAGGAGATGCCTATTCACGACGTGGCGCAATAAGTGCCATCTATCCACATAGTTCCAAAGTACGTTGTGGATGTCCCACAATCTCTGCCAAATCTCTAATGTCGTTCTCATCTAGAATCTCAAAGAATTTAATGACCGATACCGATGCCGTTTCGACAGTTTGGATATAGATATTTACCGGTATACCGACGGAAATATCGACAGATGCAATCATGGCCATATTGACGCCAAAACGAACGAATTAAATCATGAAATTTTACAGGCGCGGTCTCAACACTAGATGCAATGTTTTATGCAATAAATTCTATGTTGGGTATGTGGGGGTGGGGGTCAATCATGTGGGAGGTAAAGAATCTGTCATGTTTTTAGGAGATTTTGATGAAGGATTTCGATGACAAAATATAAGAATTAAGATCTGAAATTTTACTAGCACAATCCATAAACTCATGTTTACACACTTATGCAAAAATATTCAATTTACAACAAACATATAACAACATAGTAAATTACTAACTCACATCAGTTGTATGTTGAGTGGCGCGCTGGTTCACTATACATACGCTGCTGATATGGATATTTTTGTTCCCACACATTGCTCCCATGTCATCAAAGCTCTATATGACTTGTTGTGTGAAATAACATGCTCCTCATACACTTCAGGATTGACATACTGCATCATCCCAATCTTTAGAAAATGTTCTTTCAAATCTTTGAGATATTTTTCCTTGTTTGTTGAATTCCTGGGAGGCTGAGAAGAAGCAGGAGGAGGTGCCCATGCTCGAGGAGCTTGAGGTTGAGGAAAAGGAGGTTGTAATGGAACATCGACAATAGGAAAAACTGTATTATGCCCATCACTCCATGTTTACCCTCCATCTTCATAGTATGCTTCAGTGTTCACCTGAAAGCATACATAAGGGCTACAGACAGAGTATGCTTCATGATATCCCAAAGCAACTTCTAATTGTAATCTTGGTGGTGGTTCAACTTGATATCTAGAATACCCATGTTGGGACTGAGAAGTCTGAGTCTCTAAGATGGGTATGGAAGTGTCTGCCCAAACAACATATAATCTTAAATTTTTTGGAGTGGATCTAAGATTTGGGTGTATTTAGATATTTTTGGAGTATTATGGTGAAAATAGAAGGAAATAGAGAGGGGAGGGGTTGGAAATGATGAAGAATGAAAGAAATTAAGAAAACATACCTTGATTATGGCTGATTTGAGCTCCAAGGAAAGAAATCGCCCAAAATCTCCTTGCTTTTTCACTCCAACAGCAGCAGACCCCAGTTCGCACATCTCAGTATGTTGGGGCGGCATACCGCCGATACCGCCCTTAAGTGGGAAATTTTGCACTGCATCCCTCGAAAATCGCCGATATCGACCGGTTTTACCGGTAAACCAGTGGGTTTACCGATATTTGCGAGCCTAACGACAGACTTGCGTGAACCGATGGCAGATTGCGTCGATATCGATATATCGACCGATATATCAACGATATCGTCGATATCTTCTTCCTTGAAGAATCTTAATGCGGACGTTGGTGTCATTGATGTGGGCATTGTAAGCTTCATTATGCACCACGGTATGTGTTAGTGAAGTTCGATTGTAATCCAAAAAATTGATATTTAGTTCTATAGATATACTGTGTTACTGTGTTATTTACTTGTTGTTTTATTGTTTTACTTTTAGTCCCATATTGCTCACTTGTACTTATGTCTCTACTCTCATTAGCTATATTAGAGACTATCCTGTAACCTATTTTACTCACTGAATAAACAATTCCATTTCCCTCTAGATGGTATCAAGAGCAGGTCTCTTTTTCCCCACTCACCCGTCCGCAGTGACGTAAGAAAACCAGCCCCTCCCCCGCCCCCCCACCCACCTGCCCGCTGCCGTCCTGCCCCCCTCCCACCTACCTGTCGCCGGCCTACCCCCCCCCCCTCGCGCCGCAGACCCCTCCCCTCTCCTTCAGCCGCCACCCCCCCAGCCCTTCCCCACCCGCCGCCCCCCACCCTCCAGCCGCCGCCCACCCCCCTCCTACCCACCGCTGCCCCCCCCCCCTCCTCCCTTCCTCCCTCCACCCTCCACGCCTCCTCCCCTTCGGCTCCTCTTCCCATCCCTGCTCCGGCTGTCACTGGTTTTTACCTCTCCTCTCCCTCTACGCCCGGGTGATCTTCGTATCCAAGTTCGGACATCCACTGGCCGTCTAAGTTGAGAGTCTTTCGTCTCACCGTCTTCTCCGCCTGCGCCTCATGAAGGAACATTGAGCTTTCCTCATGACGGCGTAGGCTTATCTAAATATATGCATATTCTGTCCTATACGGGTTTTCTGATCTGACTCGTCAGATCCCTACTGCTATTATCTGCCCCTTTGTGGGTCTCTGATCTACTCTGCTACTGCGCCGACTACTGCCTCTGCCATGGCCATATTCGAGCCTCCTTGCTCTCTGTGTGTCACCATGGTGAAGCTCAACGGTGGCTCCAACTATCATCTGTGGTCGTCGTCATTTGTTCTATATGCCCAAGCACAAGGTTGGTATCACCATCTTACGGCTGAGCCTCCTGCTGTTCCTACTGCTGATGCGGATGACAAAACCAGACAAAGCTATGCACAATGGTCCAAGGATGACTCCGACGTCATATCTTGGATCCTCAACAGTACCGAGCCCCGGATTAGCCAATCACTTCTCTGCCTTCATGATGCTAAGGCTATGTGGGATTAACTGTCCCACGTCTACTCTCATTAGGAGAATCCCAAGCGAGTTTTTGAAATTTTCAAAAACTTGGCTAAAAAGGAGTTCTCCCCTGACACTTCCATTGATGACTTCTACAATCAATGTTCGGCTCTGTGGAATGAGTTTGAACTCTACCACCCCTTGACGGCGGACATCAAAATTGCTCAGAAGCAATGCAACGAACTGTAACTTGTTCAGTTTTTGGCTGCTCATCCTGCCTCATTTTCTGGTGTGGTTGACCAGATCCTGTCAAGTGATCCGCTGCCTACCCTTCGGGATGTTCTCAAAAGAGTCCAACGCCTGCCGTCCATGACTCCTACTCCTGTTGTTGAGCACCCTGCGCTTATTGCTCGCTCTGCTGATTCTGGCTGTGGCCGTAGTCGCGGTCGTGGTCGTGGCGGTCGCCCTCCTCCCTCGGGAGGTCGAGGATCATCTGCTCCTGGACGTGGTGCTCCTCCCGGCCCTCGCTATTGCAACTGGTGTAGCCGGGACAATCATAATGAAGATCGATGCTAGATTAAGCACGGAAAGCCCGCTTGGGCTAACCAGGCTGCTACAGAAACTGTTGCTGACTGTACCGCTGACGCATCTGCTGCTCCTGCACAGGCGGAATGGTTACGTTCTAAGTTCGAGAAGATGTTCCAGGAGCGTCTCGCACAACTGCCATCCTCGTCTACACCAGGACCCTCTGCCATGCTCGCTTCTCCATCATCTGGTAACAAACAGCGGTGCATTGACTCGAGTGCATCCACTCATATGGCTGGTGATCTTCGTCTATTTTCTGTTCTAAATAAAACTACTACTATATCATCTGTTACTGTTGCAAATGGCTCCAAAACTGCAGTTCATGGCACTGGCACGGTTCCTATTTCACCAAAACTGCAATTGCATTCTGTTTTATATATTCCAAAGTTTCCTGTTAATTTGTTGTCAGTCAGTAAGATGATAAAACAACTCAAGTGCTCTATTAAATTTGATCCTTTTGGCTGTGTTTTAAAGGATCTCCGCACGAAGACGAGGATTGGTTCGGACCGTGAAGGACCAGATGGGCTGTATTATCTGGATGGACCTCCTGTTGCTTCTGCTGTGCTATCTACTTCAGTGACGGAACTACAGTGGCACTTTTGCCTGGGCCATCCATCTGCTACCAAATTAAAACATTTATTCCCTACTTTATCTGAGAACAGTTTTTCCTGTGAAACTTGTGTTTTAGGCAAACAAACTCGGTCTGTTTTTCCTGCTAAGAAAGTTATTGCTTCTAAAGAAACTTTTTGACATTGTTCATGTTGATATTTGGGGACCGTGCTCCGTATCGAGTCACTCGGGTGTGAAATATTTTATGACCTTTATTGATGATTATTCTCGCACCACATGGTTGATTTTACTTAAAGGTCGAGATACTGTGTTGGATACTATTCGTACCTTCTTTGCTGAAATTCACACCCAATTTAACCGACCTATTTCGTATTGATAATGCACTTGAGTTCATGCAACAATTTGTTACCTCCTTCTGTGCTGCCCGAGGAACCATACATCAGACCACTTCCCCTTACACTCAACAAAATGGTGTCGCTGAAAAAAAAATTTGTCACTTACTTGAGGTTGCTCGCACTCTTCTCATACACTACAAAGTACCCCATCATTTCTGGCCCGAAGCTGTCTCTACGGCTTGCTATCTCATCAATCGCATGCCTTCCTCCGTTTTGAAAAATCAGGTCCCGTATGCCATTTTGTTTCCTGATAAACCCTTATTCTCTCTGCCTCCTCGCATTTTTGGGAGTACTTATTTTATGAAAAAATTTCGTCCTGGACTCACCAAACTTGATGCTCACTCGGTCAAATGTGTTTTTATGGGATATTCCCGTACACAAAAAGGCTACTGTTGTTTTGATCCTATTAAAAAACAGTGGTTTGTTAGTGCGGATGTGACCTTTTTTGAGCATATGCCTTACTATTCTACTGATGGCGCAAAATTGTCTGTTGATATTATGGCTATCACAGAGTTACCGATGATTGTTGAGAATTTACCGTCTCCTGATGTGCCTAAAGAACGCCCATTGCAAGTCTATCAGCGCAGGTCAAAGAACCACAATGCTTCTGAAGCCCCGGCCGAACCAAATCCTGCGTCTGCGGTTGATCTACCATCCACTGAGGTATTTTTTGACCTGGATCTTCTTATCAGTTTACGGAAAGGCGTTCGATCATGTACTAAGCATCCTATCAGTCATTTCTGTTCATCTGACAATCTCTGTGGTAGCTTTGCTTGCTTCAATTCTGTTTTGTCTGTTTTGACAATTTCTAAATCAGCCAAAGAGGCCCTTCGCATTCCTGCCTGGAAACATGCTATGGAGCAAGAAATGCAAGCACTTTGTGATCGTCACACCTGGGATCTAGTTGATCGTCCCTCTTCGTGCCATACCGTTGGCTGTCACTGGATATTTACTATTAAATATCAACCGAATGGTACCATTGAACGCCTGAAAGCCAGATTAGTTGCAAAAGGTTACACACAGACATACGATGTTGACTACTTTGAGACTTTTTCTCCAGTTGCACGCCTGAATTCTGTTCGTATTCTGATTTCTATTGTTGTAAATAAAGACTGGCCTCTGTATCAACTTGATGTCAAAAATGCTTTTCTCTATGGAGATCTTCAGGAGGAGGTATACATGGAGCAACCACCGGGATTTGTTGCTCAGGGGGAGTCTGCCTTCAAAATATGTAAACTCAGAAAGGCCATCTATGGTCTTAAGCAGAGCCTGCGTGCCTGGTTTGATAAACTCAGTCAGATCTTAATTACTTTTGGCTTTCAGCGATCACAATCTGATCATTTTGTATTTATTCGTAAGTCAGCACCGGGGCTTGTTATTCTGATTGTATATGTAGATGATATTATTTTATCTGGCAGTGATAATGCAGGTATCCAGGCAACCAAACATTATTTGGCACAATACTTCATCACCAAGGATCTTGGCAAACTGTGATATTTTCTAGGTATTGAAGTTGCCAGATCATCTGCAGGAATCTGTCTTTCACAAAGAAAATATGTTCTGGATTTATTGCAGGAAACCGGCATGCTGGGCTGCAAGCCAGCCAACACTCCTCTAGATCCCAACATGGATTGGGATGATGATAGCTCTCCACCTTATGATGATCGTCACCAGTTTCGAAGGCTGGTAGGCAAGCTTATCTACCTGACGGTCACTAGGGCTGACCTAGCAGCTGCTGTGGGATTCATAATCCGGTACCTTGATAAACCCCGGCAGTGCCACTGGGACGCTATGTGTCACATCCTACGATATCTTAAAAGCTCGCCAGGGAAATGTCTTCTGCATAAAAAGCATGGCCATTGCAATCTATCTGGATTTTCTGATTCTGACTATGCAGGAAGTCGATCTGATCGAAAGTCCACTTCTGGATACTGTACCTTTATGGGAGGCAACCTAGTCACCTGGCGGAGCAAAAAGCAAACTGTGGTTGCTAGATCCAGTGTCGAGGCCGAATATAAAGCCATGGCTCATACTGCATGTGAGCTTATGTGGGTCCGTGGCCTTCTTCAAGAGTTTGACATTGCTTATTCCTATGTTCTGTGACAACAAAGCCTCGATTTTTATTGCAAGCAACCCCACGTTTCATGAACGCATGAAGCATATTGAGGTTGATTGCCATTTTGTTCGAGAGAAATTTCTGTCTGGACATATCTACACTCCATATATTGGCACTAACAAGCAGCTTGCAGATATCTTCACTAAGATCTTGCCTAAAGCTCGGTTTCAGACTCTGATTGACAAGGTGGGCTTGTTTGACATCTACGCTCCAGCTTGAGGGGGAGTATAGATATACTGTGTTACTGTGTTATTTACTTGTTGTTTTACTATTTTATTTTTAGTCCCATATTGCTCACTTGTACTTATGTCTCTACTCTCATTAGCTATATTAGAGACTATCTTGTAACCTGTTTTACTCACTGAATAAACAATTCCATTTCCCTCTAGAAGTTCCACATCTGTGTGGTGATCATTTTGGCATCTGAGAATATCGAGATGTTGAATACGACTTTGAATGTATTAAATGAAGCGTGTGGAAGCCCAGAATATCCAATGCCATGTATACAAGCTCTAAAACTACCATAGTGCAATTGTAGTAGCCATGTCCATATTGATAGCTTGTGTATACTTATATATGCTCCGTTGGAGAAACCAACACATAAAGGAGCAAGAGGGTCCTTGCATCGCCCTAGTAGGAGCTGGCTTGTTGGGCCTACACCTGCCTTTGGCTAACAACAACCCAAGTGATAGTAGGGGTGGCGCTCAGTTGCCCAAAAATCAAGAAGTGGGAGGGGCCACACCTTCCTTGAGGTGCAATGGCACACCAAGTCCACCCCACAAAGGTAGACCTTACAGGAAGGGGGGTCTTTGATGGCCAAAAAGAGGATAAAGCGTGGTCAGTGGCTCGCCTCTTGCTCGCAACACTAAACAGCAGTATTGTAGCATCGTTTTGTTAGAGAAGAGGGGAGAAAAAAAGAATGGAGGGGAAGATACAGAAGTTGGAAGAGGGATCTAGAGTGAGGAGAGGGAATCAAGGAAGAAAAACTAGGAAGAATAGGGGATAATAATGGCAGCGACCTACAATAGGGTGGTGAAAGTGAGATTTATCCAAACCTAGGATTGGGATTCATAATTAGTAGATGATATCATGATAACTAGGGTTAGGCCCAAACTAGTTATTGATGTTTCCGACGTGAGGGTCGTGGAATCTAGACCTAAATTTTAAATCTCAGACTTTGATACCAATTGACATGTAAACCATTCCCTAAATGCCCAAAATTCAGTGATAATCATCTATATATGCTCGCACACATACTCTGAGTTGGTATTTATAATAGAATATTAAAACCCTATTCAGTGCAACATTTGCGACTAGACACCTAATTAACAACCAAATAAAATAACAAAATTGAATTAAACTTGAAACATGCAAATAAGTACTTGCAAAAACAGCTAAGTCCCTAGAATTATTATTTGGCCCATGCAATTAACTAAACACACAAATGTCCAAATATCTCTAACTGTTCTAATCATGTTGTAATCTGGCGCTCACTTGAGCTTTAGTCCATCAATTTCATTTTGTTAACTCATGTCATTAAACATTTAGGCAAGCGTTTATATACTTACCTCAAGTTCCATCCTCTTTGCTTCTTCCTTTCGTGCTTCAGATCGAGAACTCCTTTGCACCTCAAAAATAACTATGCCCCCACCAACCTGGGATAAAAGTGGCATCGAATATTTATTGAGATGTCACTTATAATAGGCCATAAAGATCAATACAATATCAAATAGTTGCATACTAGCATCACTAAATAGAGGGACACCAAGTATAGATATGAAAAATGTATGTTGATAATTATGATGATTGTTGAAAATGGAAACTACGAGTAAAAAAATGGAGAATAACCAAGAAAAGAAAGAATTCGCCAAAAAGATCTGTTGCTGCTTGGATAGCTTTCTCCTCATTCAATGGTCGGATCTCCACATCAGTTCGATGGCCATAGAGACGTCGCTGCAAGGTGGTAGTGACTCGATGGTTTGCCTAGACAGTAAACAACATCAAGTACAGTTTAGATGATGTTCTAAATATCATACAAACAAATAGATTAGAGCCTACTCAAAAGTACTTCTGCATGTCTTAAAAAAAGTTGCAGCAACTAAAATGTTGGCATCTGCATTGCATGCTTCTTTTCAATCAAAGTTTAGAATCCTAGTCCAATATTTTATTATTATCACGGTTCATACTAGCTAGATGGACAATTATATTTCTACCTTATGGAAACACGATTTAGCCCTTCATCTTGTATTATAAAATTTCCGTTCTTTTGGATAACACCATGCACATAAGCATTTGAAGACAATAAAATTCAAGAATATTAGAGTTATCTACCAAACATTGAATTGCATGGCTAAAACTAGAGATTCTACCTCAAATAGAAGATGTAAAAACAAATATCATATATCATCATCAAAATGCAATAGTATGAGAATACTACTTCCCACAAGGTCACTTATCCTAGTTGTTAAGAGATGATTCACTTATTGCTATTTGTTTATTGTTTTGGTTATATTGTGTAGTATGAGAATTGCATGACTCTGTAGATCCACGCTACACTAGTCTGGTTATATTGTGTCTACACTCTATAATCTATGGTTGATATTATGGCCTCCTCGGTTGAGATCTCTCATTACAAGGTCATCTCTATCTGATTGACTGGGAAAAATTATATTGTTAGAGATATATGCCTATTCTTAGGACAAAGCTTCCCACATAACTATGTTGCTCATGTCATGCCTAATGCAAAGGCGAAAAGTGACTCAAAAAGTGACTATGTCGTCCAGAGGAAAGATGACTCTTGCTAAAAGTTGGATTCTAATCGAACCACAGATAGCTTCCTCCCTTATTCATCCTCATTCTGCCAAAGCCATGTGGGACAATTTGTCTATTGTTTATGCTTACAAGAACCACCCTAAATATGTCTATGAGATATATCAGAGTTTAAACTTATCTCCCGTTGTTGACATCGAAGATCATTATGCATTTATGTGGGGATCTTGAGGAACATCATCCCCTGGCAATTGGCCGAAATACTCTACAAAAACAAAGGAAAGAACAACAATTTGCATAGTTCTTGTGCAATCTTCCTTGCTCCTCTGGCCTGGTTGATTAGATCTTCGGGAGTGATCCTCTCCAGCTTGTTGATGAAGTTCTCAAACACCTGCGACGTCCATATTTATCCATGCTCCCGCCTAGGCCAACCTAGGCCCTCTATGCACTAGGTGTACCGCCTTAAACTGGGTGCCTGGGTTCTTAGATAACTAGTGTGGATGCCTAAGGCCTTTGGCCCAAATTAAAACGCCCAAAGACCAAATTAGCATGAATTAGGTCTAAATTTGGTCAAATTAGATCAAGTTTAGTTATTTTAGGGAAGAAATAGGTTTGATTTAGGCCATAACAGATCTAATATGGGCAGGTTAGGTCTGATTTGAGGGGAAA
The DNA here is from genome assembly GCA_963693085.1 of Alisma plantago-aquatica. Classification (NCBI taxonomy): domain Eukaryota; kingdom Viridiplantae; phylum Streptophyta; class Magnoliopsida; order Alismatales; family Alismataceae; genus Alisma; species Alisma plantago-aquatica. Next base: position 1,136,034,172 of record OY856412.1, on the reverse strand, counting down.
TAGGTGTGATTTGGGGAAAACATGTCTTATAGGGGGACTTAGGTCTGATTTTGCCAAATTAGGGCTCATTTAGGTCAATGCAGGCCAAACTAGGGGAAGTTATGTCTGATTAGTTCATGTTATGCCAAAATAGGTCTGACTTTGGCCAAATTAAGTGGACTAAGTTAAATTAGGTCCAATTTAGATCATGTTAGTTCAAATTAAGGCTGAATAGGTCTAGCTTAGGTCATGACAGGTGTGACATAGGTGAAGTTTGATTGATTAAGCTTAGGGATAACCGAAACAAATGTAGATAGTGATGTATATATTTGAATATAGCTAAATGCATACACAATCATTTATATATATGCAAATATAAACAAATATGAAGAACGCCCCACCTCGGAGCCTACGCCGGTAGGCCACCTAGGCTTCCCTTGGGTGGGAAGGACCGCCTAGCCGCCTAGACAAGTATGGCAACGTCCCACTACAGGTTTCTCTTCATCAAATATTCATGATTCTGAATAATTGCTTCTTGTTGGGAGTAGCTACGGTCATGGTTCTTCCCGAGGTAGAGACACTCTACTAAAGATACAAACATGGACGTGATCAGCTTTCTAGTGCTCATTACTACATTTACAACAAACACACCAATCTTGTTGAGAAGTGTTGTCTCAAGCATAATTATCCCACTTGGGCTAACCAAGTTTCTGATACTGTAGAGGATTATGTTATTGCAAACTCTATTGTTGCTCATGAGGGTCACGTTGTGTTATCCAAAGATAGTATGGACTGTCTCATAAGTGTTGCATTGCAAACTCATCCAACCTGATAGGATTTGCATTTATCTCAACTCCATCTCCCCATGGTAATTACAAATAAATGGATTATTGATTCCAATGCTACACCGCACATTACTAGTCATGTGGGTTTATTATCAAATGATACACAGCAGACGTCCCTTCTCTGATCCTCTTGGCTGATGGATCTTAGTCTCCAGAATTGGCACAGAACTCCTAGGCCTACCTCCACTTTATCATTATCCTCAAATTTATATGCTCCTAGATATCCTGTAAATTTATTGTATGTGAGCAAACTTGTACACAAATTGCGATGTGTGGTCACATATACACCTTTTCATTGCATTATGCAGGGTACGAGGATGAAGATCAATGGGGGCATGAAGGACCTAATGTCTTGAACTACTTGGATAGGACACCTCACTGCAATAATGTGGGCATGTCTTCTACAGTCTTGTCTTTTCAGGGGCCTTTGCGCCTTCGTCGCCCTTCTATTAGAAAATTGTATCATGGTCTTTCGGTTTATGTTATTTCTTTTGATTTTTAGTCTTGTCGGTTAGCAAACAAACTCATTCTTTTTGTTGCAATCTATAGAGATAAGTTTATGTTTCACTGAGTGACATGTGCCTAGCATGTGCCTCACTTATGTTTTTTACTTACGTAGTTTAGTCCCATATTGCTCATCTCTATTTTAGTCTCTCCTCTCTTATCCTATATAAGAGAATGCATTGTACACCTTTTTAATCATCCAATACATTTTCTATACACTCTCTATATGGTATCAAGAGCAGGTCCTTTTTTCCCGTGCAATTTTCCACCCTACCCCCATGACCTAAGCCCCCCCCCGCCGTCGCCGCTGCAGCCCCTACCCCTCTTCCCCTCACCCGCCGCTGCCACCTCCTCACCCACCCACCGTCGCCGCCACCACACCAACCACCTGCCGCCAACCCTCCCACCTCCCTCACCCGCCGCCCTCCACTACCTGGTGCCGCCCCCTCTTCCTCCTCCTGCTGTCCTGACAGCCATCCCCTCTTCCTACTTCATTCCCCCTTCCTCTTCCACCAACCACAACCACCATTCTTCTGCTCATCTAATCCCTCTCTCCCTAACTCCACTTCCCTATGTTGTTTGACGTTTTCGGATAGCCATAGCTATTGTACGGTGAGAGTCCCTCCGGCTCTTTGGGTTCTTCTGCCTGCGCCTCATGATGGAATCTTGATTTTCCTCATGACAGCGTAGGTTCCTTTATCAGTCACTCTGCCCGTAGCGGGTCTCTTCTGATCTGATGCTTCAGATCTATGGTGTTGCTCTACTGCCCCATAGCAGGTTCCTTTGGATCTGATATCTGTTGAGTACTACTGCTGTTGTTGAGCCGCCTATCTCTTATTCTCTTGCTGCTTCATCTCTGTTCACCATGGCCTCTGTCGAGCCACCTCGTTCCCTATGTGTTACCATAGTTAAACTCGACGGCTCCAACTATCATCTCTGGTCGGCGTCCTTTGTTCTATATGTCAAAGCACAAGGCCGTTATTCACATCTCACTATTTATCCTCCTGTTGCCCCTGCTGCTACTGCGGATGAAAAAAGCAAGCAAGCCTATGCACAATGGTCCAAAAATGATTTTGGTGTTATGTCCTAGCTTCTTAATAGCACCGAGCCGTGGATCAGCCAATCCTTGTTGTGTCTTCATGACGCTAAGGCCATGTGGGACCAGCTATCTCACGTCTATTCTCATCAACAGAATCCCAAGTGTGTTTTTGAAATTTTCAAAACCTTGGCCAAGAAGGAATTTTCCTCTGACACTCCTATGGAGGACTTCTACAACCAGTGTTCTGCTCTCTGTAATGAGTATGAAATTTATCACCCCTGACGGCCGACATCAAAGAAGTCCAGAATCAGCGCAATGAACTACAATTGGTCCAATTTCTGGCTGCTCTTCCTGCTTCTATGGAGTGATCGATCAGATTTTGTCTAGTGACCCCCTGCCTACTCTCCGCGACGTCCTTAAACGAGTTCAAGACTTCCGTCGATGACCTCCACCCCTGCAATCGAACATCCTGCTCTGGCCATTCACACTGCTGAATTTGGACGTGGCCGAGGTCGTGGTAGTGGAGGACGTCTGCCTCCTAACGATGGACGCAATAGAAAATGTATTGGATGATTAAAAAGGTGTACAATGCATTCTCTTATATAGGATAAGAAGGAGAGACTAAAACAGAGATGAGCAATATGGGACTAAACTACGTAAGTAAAAAGCATAAGTGAGGCACATGTTAGGCACATATCACTGGAGAGTGATGCCCCATCATCAGAGAAATATGGCATATGCTCAAAAAAGACCACATCTGCACTGACAAACCATTGCTTCAAAATAGGATCAAAACAACGATAACCTTTCTGGGTTCTAGAATATCCCAAAAAGATACATTTAGTGGAGTGAGGATCAAGTTTTGTTAGCCCGGGGCGTAAATTTTGACAAAACAGGTACACCCAAAAATACGAGGGGAACAGGGAACAGCGGAGCATCAGGAAAGAGAATGGTGTAAGGTATGCGATTGTGCAACACAGAGGATGGCATGCGATTGATAAGATAGCATGTCGTAGAAACAGCTTCAGGCCAGAAACGGTGAGGTACTTTATAATGAAGAAGTGCGAGTAACCTCACATTTCATGAAAGAGCAAAACATATTGAGGTCGATTGTCACTTTGTTCGTGAGACGGTTCTTTTTAGTCGCATTTGCACTCCATATCTCAGGACTGAGAAGCAAGTAGCGGATATCTTCACCAAAATTCTTCCAAAAGCTCGTTTTTAGACTCTAGTGGACAAGTTGGGCATGTTCGACAACTACGCTCCAGCTTGAGGGGGAGTATAGAGATATGTTTATGTTTCACTGAGTGACATGTGCCTAGCATGTGTCTCACTTATGTTTTTTACTTACGTAGTTTAGTCCCATATTGCTAATCTTTGTTTTAGTCTCTCCTCTCTTATCCTATATAAGAGAATGCATTGTACACCTTTTTCATCATCCAATACATTTTCTATTCACTCTCTTTACAATCAAGCATTCTATCAGTCATTCTGAACTATTTCATATTCTACACAATGATGCGTGGGGTCCCTACAAAATTTCAAACTGTCTAGATTTCAGTATTTTATCAATTTGTTTGATGATTTGTCTAGAACTCTTTAGCTTTACCTTCTCAAAGATAGATTTGTTGTTTCGTCACTATGAAATTTCTCTTTACTGGACTTAAAACCCAATTTTTAAAGACTACACAAAAATATGTAGTGATAATGCACTCGAATATGTTCAATGTGATCTAAATCTAGATTTCAGTATTTTATCAATTTGTTTGATGATTTGTCTTGAACTCTTTAGCTTTACCTTCTCAAAGATAGATTTGTTGTTTCGTCACTATGAAATTTCTCTTTACTGGACTTAAAACCCAATTTTTAAAGACTACAAAAAAAATATGTAGTGATAATGCACTCGAATATGTTCAACGTGATCTAAACTTTTTTGTGTTGACATTGATACCTTGTGTCCCCAGTTAATTTGGCAGTATGGAAGAAAAATATACACCTACTTGATGTAGCCCAGACAATAACGTGTCATACCAATGTCCCTTAGTCTTTCTAGCATGATGCCTTGATAATCATTTTCTTTCTAATCGATCGCATGCCTTTTTTGTGCTTCGTAATAAGATTCTTGTGCAAATTGTATATCTTGATGCCATCCTCTTTCTTTTATCACCTCATTGTCTTTGGTTGTACATGTTTTGTTAAAAAACCTAAGACCACAATCACAAATTTTCCCCTCGCTCCACTAAATGCATTTTTCTCGAGTATCCTTGTAGACAAAAAGGACACAAATGTTGTGAACATGTTGACAAAAGAGTACTTATCAGTGTTAATGTTGTATTCTTTGAAGACACCCTTTGTTCATGCTCAAGGTCACACCCTTAAATCAGAAATTGTCTCATATCAAGATGATCTCTCTTCTACTACCATTCCCTTACGCATGGTTTCATCTTTCTCTCCAGGCCCAGTCAAGCCACTCGAGGTATATCACTGAAGAAGGCCTCAAGCTACGATGACCTCATCCCCAACCATCTCTTCCACTCTTATTGCATATCCACTCATCAATGAAGGTATTAAATGTTCTAATACAGCTTCCAGTACTCTCGGTTATGCGCAAGCCCAAATGCAAATGTACACGACATAATATTACTCAGTACTACTATTATGACAAACTAGGACCGACCAACCAATGTTTTTGGGACATATTAGCTCCTTGTCTACTATTTTTGTACCTAAGTCTATTTAGGAGGCTCTAGCACACGCTGGGCGGAGGGCTGCCATGTATGAAGAAAAAAAATCATTGACAGAGTGACATACCTAGGATCTTGTTACTCCTCCCAATGATTGCTCTTCGATTGGTTGGCAAGGGGTTCACTGTCAAATATCATCTTGTTGGTACTACTACGTGACTGAAAACCCATCTAGTGGTCAAGGGCTATACTTAGTCTTATGGCATCGATTATTTTGAGGCATTCTCACCATTCACCTATCCCAATTCTATATGTATTCTTGTTTTTGTTGTGTCAACCTTGGCTGGCCTCTTTTCCAACTCGATGTTATAAGTGTGTTTCTTTGTGACGGTCTTCATAAAGAAGTCTATATCAAGCAACCTCTTGGGTCAGTTGCTCAGGAGGAGTTCAAAGTCCACAAACTCAAGAAAGCATATACGGATTAAACGAGGCCTTAGGGTCTGGTTTGATAAACTCAATCAGATAATCACAGCATTCGATTTCTCTAGATCATATGTTGATCGTTTTGTCTTTATCAAAAGAACAGATTCAGGACTTGTCATTCATATTATATATCTAGATGGCATTGTTCTTTCAGGCAGTAGTTTGGGCTCAGATTCAGGCTACAAAGAAATATCTAGTTGGGCACTTTGCAACTAAAGATATGGGTAAATTATGTTACTTTCTTGGCAATGAACTGCCTTACCAGGGATCTTATATTTGGCTGTCATAGAGGAAATATTTTATGCACCTGCTAAAGAGGAGGTGCCATGATGGGAACACGACCTGTGATACTCCTACGGATCCTAATCCTAAACTCATTAATGAAGGGTCGATGTTTTCTGCTCACTCAAGAAACATGCGACTTGCTAGAAAGTTTAACTATCTTCTAGTTACCTTTGCTGATATCATTGTTGCAGTCAGATTTGTCAGCAGATACTCGGACAAACATAAACATCGGCACTAGTAAGTTGTTTGCAAATTACCGAGGTACTTGAAAGAAAATCCTGATTAGGGTCCTTTGTATTCAAAACATGGTCATGCAGACATTCTTAGATATTCCGAAGTTGATTATGTGGGAAGTCCTACTGACGGAAAATTCACCTCTGCCTATTGCACTTATGTAGGAAGCAGCCTTGTATCTTGGCATAGTAAAAAGTAGAATGTAGTAGCTCGGTCCAGTGCAGAACCAGAACATAGGCTATGGCCCATACAGCCTGTAAACTTCTCTAGGTCAGGTCTCTTCCTAAGAAATTTGGACTGTCTGTTACTACTATGCAGATGTTTAGTGGCATACAGTTGCAACCTTCATTGCTAGCAATCCGCTTTTCCATGAGTGCACTAAGCATATTGAAGTGGATTGTCACTTCATCAAGGAATTTGAAATGAGATAGGACATATTTACTCCTTACACACACTCAAAACATTAGATTGCTGACTTTATTTACTAAAGCACTTCCAAGGGAGAGAGTAGAAGAGCTGATTGACGAGTTGGGCATGAGAAACATCTTCGCTCCAGCTTGAGGGGGAGTGTTAAGAGATGATTTATTTATTGCTATTTGTTTATTGTACTATTTAGTCACATACTGCTATTTATTTCTTTACTGCAGATCCGTACTATACTTATAGCTTGACTGATTACAATTAGCCTTGGATTGCCACTTAACACTGGTACGACTCTAGAACAAGCATGTTTGATGGGACTCGGTGCATTAATTTTGGGATAATCACACTCGCCATACAAAATGAATTTCTAGATCCAACAGTAAGTTAATGAAAAATAAAAGGCAAACCTGTTTTAAAGAAAAACTAGGCAAAGCAATGGATTATATTTTAGTCGTCCTTTGGTTCATACAAGTATACCTTACACACTTTTAGCAAATAGAATTAAGGCTATGTTGGTTAGTTTATAACTAGAGTCATTGAAACCTTAAGAGAAATATAATGTTGAAGCTTAATTGAATTGGCAAGATGTTGAAAATGATGTGCTCATTCACTTGGAAAAAAGATCAAATATGTAAAGCACTGATTTCAGAAGCAGACGTCCAATCGCTTAAACGATCAGGTCCATGGACTAAGGGAATTAGGTTGGGAGCGGCTTGCTAGGCGTTTTACTGTTAAGCACCCTTTTTTCCTGCTTCGGCCCGCTTTTCTTGGTCTGCTATAGCGAGCACTTCAGACCGCTTGAGTAAAGTCCATGTAAGAGTATCAGTGTATTGTTTCTGTATCAAATTACATTACTATAAAATCAATGCATGGTAGAGTAGATTACAAATTGTACGTTTTTTTTAAATTGCAATCTGTTGTGATACAATTATAATTAGATGATGTTGCCCAACATGTGAAGCCCAGCTGGTGCATAAGAGCACACTGGGTCGGCGGTTCAAACCGTCGCAGACACAAAAAAGACTTCCTCGAAGAACCTCTGTACCGGTTGCGTACCGACTTGACAAGCTAGGGGACTCAGTCTGGGTAGGACTACCCCATGCGGGTTTGGTCTTCACACAAGCCTTACAAGATGTTTGCCGTGTTACCAAGAAATTTTGATGATGTTATACTACAACTTCATTGCTATAAACAACATCATGATAATTGACTTCTTAGCTACAACTTTATGTTAAATCAGAATATTTCACGTTTTAACTCTATTATATTACATCAGATTATTTTACTTTTTAACTACCATTGTATGCTACTCTTAAGTTAAATCAATGTAAAGAGTGCTATTGTACTATTTCTGTAATGTATATATATTAATGTACATTGACTATATCTAGAAGTTGTGGCTAATTGTCTTATTATTGAGATGATTAAAAATAGAGTACAGGGTTCTCTTTTATAAGACAAGAGAAAGACACATGGTTTAGATATAACCCATGTGGGATAAAACAAGACATAGGAATAACAAAGAAAAGAGAAAAATAGACTAAGTAAAAAAGCAGGAAAGTCTATATACTAATACTCCCCCTCAAGCTGGAGCGTAGATGTCTAGCATGCCCAGCTTGGATGTCATAGCAGTGAACCTCGTCTTTGGTAGAATCTTTGTGAAGATGTCAGCCACCTGATCAGATGTATGAATGTAGGGAGTAGAGATTTGGCCCGATAGAACAGTTTCGCGAACGAAATGACAATCCACCTCAATGTGCTTGGTCCGCTCATGGAAAGTAGGATTACTAGCAATGAAGGTAGCTGCTTTGTTGTCACAATACATTGGAATAGGAGACAAATCAGAAACGCCAAAGTCCTTCAGCAAGCTCCTAATCCAGAACAGTTCACAGGTAGTGTGTGCCATGGCACGATACTCAGCTTCAGCACTAGAGCGAGCAACTACAGACTGCTTCTTGCTTCGCCAAGTGACAAGGTTACCTCCCACAAAGGTACAGTAGCCAGAAGTAGAGCGACGGTCAACCTTGCTGCCAGCATAATCAGAGTCAGAATAGCCAAGGAGTTTGCAATGCCCATGTTTCTTGTAAAGCAGACCTTTTCCAGGACACTTTTCAGATATTTCAGAATATGGCAGACAGCATCCCAATGGCAATGCCGAGGTTTATCCAAGTAGTGACTAACCAGCCCAACCGCAGCAGTAATATCAGCACGTGCAACAGTGAGATAGATGAGTTTACCAACCATTCTTCGATACTGCTGATTGTCAGGATAAGCAGGAGAATCCTCATCATCCCAGTCAGTGTTTGGATCCAGAGGTGTGCTAGCAGGTTTAGCACCTAGAAGACCAGTTTCAGATAGGAGGTCCAGAACATACTTCCGCTGAGATAAGCAGAGACCAGAAGAAGACCGGGACACCTCTATCCCAAGAAAATACCGTAGCGAGCCGAGATCCTTGGTGACAAAGTGTTTCTCCAGATAGCACTTTGTTGACTGAATACCAGCAAGATCACTTCCAGAAAGAATAATGTCGTCAACATAAACAATAAGGATAACAATACCCGTAGAAGTATTTTTCACAAAAACAGAATGATCAGACTGGGAGCGCCGGAAAGAAAATTTCAGAAGAATATTACTGAGCTTGTCAAACCAAGCTCTGGGGCTCTGTTTTAAGCCATAAATAGCCTTTTTCAGCCTGTAGACTTTAGAAGACTCCCCCTGACACACAAAACCGGGGGGTTGTGACATGTATACTTCTTCATGAAGATCACCATACAGGAAAGCATTCTTTATATCAAGCTGATACAGAGGCCAGTCAGAATTTATAGCAACAGAAATCAGAATTCTCACAGAGTTCAGGCGCGCTACTGGAGAAAAAGTCTCGAAGTAGTCAACTCCATAGGTCTGTGTATACCCCTTTGCCACAAGTCTCGCCTTAAGCCGTTCAACAGTGTTGACTCAAGGTCAATTAGGTCAATGTTGACTCACGTCTAAATTGACTAAACCCATGTTTTGATGATGACTAACCATTCCACATTTTGGTGTCTAATGTCTCTACTTGAGTAATTTCAGATTATGTATAGACACACTCCAAATGCCCTAACTTGCGCATCTCAAATTGGAGAAAAGACAAGTCAAAGTCATACAAGTGCACATTTTTGTAATATGATGTATATCCATTAGAATCATGTTGTAAATCACTTGTAATGATTGTATGACTTGTAATTAAGCTTAGAAAAATATCAGGAACACTTAGATCGATTTTTAGAGCACTTTTAATGCAACTTTGAAAATCAATTACAGGCACTTGTTCGGTCGAGTTTCCCACCCTGAAACTCGACCGATCAACCTTGGTCGATTTTCTGAAGATTGCATCGGTCGAGTTGTGCACTCACAGAACTCGACCGATTGGGTAGTAGGCCAGTTCCAGTTGGAATGGTCGGTCGAGTTTCCTCAGAACAAACTCGACCGATCATTTCAATATCGGGTTGCCTGCTACTTGATCGGTCGAGTTACACATATAGAAACTCGACCGAATGCACTGTACGGAAAAGTGCAGAAAAGTGTTTCTAGCCGTTGTGGAGTTGCAACAAGTGAAAATAGATCCATTGCAAGCCACAAAACGGCTAGTTTTCGTTCACAAGTGTTCCCAAAGGCTAAGAGGCATCCCCTGCTATAAATAGGACCCCTTGGGCTTCATTCCAAGGTTGAGCATTCATTGCAAACTCTTTGTGAGGTTCCTATTCTATAGTTGATTGCTTCCTACAGCCTCCTCTCTCTCTCTAAGCTTAATCACTTGCTACATCCATTAGAGTGAGTAGGAAATCTGTAAGAGAGCTAGTCCTATTTGTATATCTTGTGAGGCTCTCACTTCCACCACCTCCCCTTCTATCATTTGCAATCATGAAGATGAAGGTTCTCTCTCTTGTCCAAGAGAGGTGAAGAAGAACAAGGGAAGGAGTCCCTTGGTGAAGATCAAGGCCGAAGACTTGGAGCTAGAGTGGGTAAGCCCTTGAAGAAGGCAAAAGACTCAAGCTCAAGTAGGTAAGACCTTGGTGGAAAGCTTCTCCGAGTGAAGGTGAAGTCAAAGGAGGAAGATCCAAGAAGAGTGGGTAATTCATGCAAGGCCGAAGACTTGTGCAAGAGTGGGTAAGTCCTTGGAGAAGGCCGAAGACTCTTGCAAAGAGGGTAAGTCCTTGGTAAGGTTGAAGACTCTTTGTATTGGATAGGTAAGTCCTTTGTTGGTCATGTATTGTATGTCTTATTAATGAATATAAGAGTGCAATTGTTTGAAGTCCTAGAGGTTGACCTCTCTAGGCAAGTGGACTGACACACTTCTAGTTTGAAGTGTGGAACCACTCTAAATAGCTTGTCTAATTGGTGCATGTTCAATCTCTCTTATCCTTGCTATGCATGATTTAGTTGCACTCAAATTACCTATTTAGCAACCTTATCTTGTCATATATTTTGAAGGTTTAATGAATTTTGTGTAAGTGCTTTCAGCTCTATTCACCCCCCCTATAGAGCATCTAATCACCCATCTAGGATCCAACAAGTGGTATCAGAGCGGGTCTTCTCCAAGCATACTTCAACAAGTAGGAGAAGATGGGTGACTACCAAGGAGGGAGATTCTCGACCAGCCTTCCAATCTTTGATGGGAGCAACTTCCTCTATTGGAGAAGAAGACTTCAATTCTTCATCCAAGGATCAAGTCTCGAGATGTGGCAAATGGTGAACAGCCCATACATTCTACCAAAGACAAACATTGAAGAATGGGATGAAGCCACCTTGATGAAAGCAACCTTGAATGCTAGAGCCATGCACATCCTATATGCCTCCATGACCCCCACCGAGTTCAACCGGATTTCCTCTTGTCAGACGGCCTATGAGGTATGGAGAAAGCTTTGCATCACTTATGAAGGGACAGATCAAGTGAAGGAAAGCAAAGTCTACATGCTCAAAGGGTTGCTTGAGAACTTCAAGATGGGAAAGGAGGAGAGCATAGCCAACATGTACTCAAGGCTCAACACCATCTTGAATGGTCTTGCTATTCTAGGACATCCTATGTCTAGTGGAGAGATCAACTCAAAGATCCTTAGAACTCTCCCCAAGAGATGGGAATCCAAGGTGACTTCCATTGAAGAAGCAAGGTCTCTTAGGGATATTCCTATTGAAGAGCTCATTGGAAATCTACAAGCACATGAAGCCACACTTGACAAGAGGGAGGAATTAGAAAGACAAGAGGAGAAAGAACTCAAGAGAATGAAGAAGGCTGAAATCAAAGCTCAAATCAAGGCTATTGTTGGTCAAGCCTCTCCATTCTCTCAAGTTGAAGAAGATGTCATGTACTCCAAGGGTAGACTCTAAAAAGGCAAGTCCTCCTCTATCCGGTGCTTCACATTTGGAAAGAAGGGTCACTACAAGGAAGATTGCCCACAAGGCAAAAAGACCCATCTTCACAAGAAGGAGAAATGGCACTCAAGCTCAAGTGGCTCCTCCAACTCAAGCTCAAGTGAAGATTTATGTGAAGGATCAAGCTCAAGCTCTAGTGATGAAGGGGAATGCCATTTTGCCCTTATAGCATCAACAAGTGAAGACTCAAGTGAGGTAAATCTAGACTCTTTAGATAAAGAATCTTTAATTGCTATTATTCATGACATTTGTGCCTCTTATAAGTCTTCTAAAAAGAAAAAGAAAAAGCTTGCTAAAATTGTTGATAATTTGCATATAGAACTAGATGATCTTAAATATGCTAATTCTTGCTTGCTTATTGATAAAAATGATTTTCTTAGCCAAGTAGACTCTCTTAAACTTGAAAATGCTAGTTTACTTGATAAGATTAAATTTCTAGAAGCTCAACCTCTCATGTCTAGTTCTAATGAAGAGCATACTTTAATTATTGATTCTCTCATGCATGACATTGATGTTCTTAAATCTGAAAACAAGGACAAAGATTTTGTTTTGCATGAATTAGAAATAGAAAATGCCTCCTTGCTTGCTAAAATCAATGGGCATGAATCTTGTTCTAGTTCTACAAATAGAGAGAATGATGTTGCTGCTCTTCATATTGATAGAGATTCTCTTTCAACTAAATCTCTTTGCTTAGAAAATGATCTTTTGCATGCTAGAGATAATATTAATCAATTGTCTTCGACTATTGCTTCTCTTAAGCATGATAATGACAGTTTGAGATCTTCTTTGTAAAGATTCTTAGTTGGTAAAAAGAGTCTTAATGACATCCTACACCATACTACTAAACAAATTGGTAGACATGGCTTAAGGTATGATAGTAGTCAAGGAAACAACAAAGATTAAGAACCTCCAATATTTCATGGAGAATCCTCTAGTTCCAAGACTATGGGCACATGCAACTATTGCAATGAATTTGGTCATTATTCTACTTATTGTCCTTTTAGGAAAGCACCCAAGAGCAATAGGACTTGGGTTGCTAAACTAACCCCTCCGGACCCAAAAACATGATTGGGGACCATTTCATCTTTCTTCCTGTAGGTAATTGCAAATGGATTGACTTGAGCTATTGAATTGCAAATTGACTTCTCAATCCACATGAAAGAAGAAAGGTGAGATGTGTAGAGGGTGACAACAAGTGGAAAAGGCAATGGTAAGCACAAAGGTAAATGTTTTATTGCTTATAACCTATCCTAACTTGTTTTTGTCAAGTTAGTGTGCACTATACATATGGTTTTTGAGTTAAAAGTGGCATTTTGTGATTCTCTTCACACTCTTGCTCAAAAACTGTTTCTAATGCTTCTATAGTGCATTACTAACTTGCTTAGACATGTTTGGATATGGTTTGTATTTTTAGCATGCCTTTAAATATGTTTTTATGAAATATATGTGCTTTTTGAAAGCTGCTCTGTCGGTCGAGTTTGCCCTAGTGAAACTCGACCGATGGGCACCAATAGGTGTTGCCAACAGTTGTCATCGGTCGAGTTGTCCATGCACAGAACTCGACCGATAACACTGTGCACAGAATACACAGTTGGCTTATTGAATGAGAATTTCCCTCTCAACTAGATTTTCTCAACCAATAGCCTTACTCTTTGGCACTCTCTTTTGGTATCTTTATATATGCATATTGCCATGTTCTAAATGCCTATCTTGCTTACAACTCTATCTATCTAATTGCTCTAAATTGGTATATATATATCTTGCAATTACTTGCTTTGAGTTGTTTTGCAGGTTTTGATGATGATCTCTTTGGATCTCTTGGTTGTGCCTAAAAATTGCTTCCGTTGTGCTTTAACTTGCTACATCTTTCTAGGTGTATATCTTGTGTTGATACAACCTTGAGGTTCATAGGGGTAATCATCTTATAGTAAGGATGCATATCTAGTGAGTTATATCCTTTCATGATTCTAAACTTGCATATCTCCTTGTTTGGATATATCTCTTCATCTAATCATAGCTTGCTCTATCTTGTGTATCTTTTGGCATATCTTGCTATGATCTAGATCCTACTAGTAGTCCTCCTAACTTATGATATCATCTACTAGTAGTTCATATACATGTAGTTCTAACCCTGTTTATAATTGGAATATTTGCTCATCTATATGCTATGCTTGTATCTTGTCTCATATATGCTCAAGCCTGTTCCTTGAATTGCATATCTACTATCTTGAGTTGCTTGCATAACATTGTGATGCAGGGCACATAGAGCTACATTATATGTAGAAATTGGAGTATTTTTGGATTTTATGCAGATTTTGCTCCAATTTCAGTTTTTGCTGCAAGTATAGTGTTTTTTATGCAGAAACACCCTTCTGAGCAAGACTCATTGCTTCGCCATGAGCTCCGATGGTTTTTGGTCAAATTCCATCATCTCGAGGGTCAAAATTGTGATTTATTGTTTTTCTGCAGAACTTTATCTTGCATTTTTGTTTGATGTTCAAGTATATGGTTTAACTTGCTTTTCTTTCTATGCTTGGACAAGCCCCTATCTGTGCTCTTCTACTCTCCTTATATATTTGTGTTATCTCCTTTCTCTTTAACAAGTGATGTTTCTTTTTTCTTCATAACCCCCACCTTTTTGAAATGACAAAGGGGGAGAAAGGTAATGTCTTCTTTTAAAAAGAGGAAGAAGGCATGTCTTACATGAAGAAGAGAAGTATGTTCATGTAAAGGGAGAAGGTAAAGGGGAGAAGACATATATGTGTAGAACATATATGAGTAGAAGACATGGTATTCTATAAATGTTATGAAAGCTAACCATACAGGAGAAATAGCATCAATTGAGGGGGAGTATGAGAACTCCACTAGCATCAATTGAGGGGGAGCATATGAACTCCATTCTATTGAAACCCCTAGGTTTCTCCAAAGGTATGAATTTACTTAAATGCTTTCAATACATTTATGGAATGGTTTGTCATCTTCAAAAAGGGGGAGAATGTTGACTCAAGGTCAATTAGGTCAATGTTGACTCACGTCTAAATTGACTAAACCCATGTTTTGATGATGACTAACCATTCCACATTTTGGTGTCTAATGTCTCTACTTGAGTAATTTCAGATTATGTATAGACACACTCCAAATGCCCTAACTTGCGCATCTCAAATTGGAGAAAAGACAAGTCAAAGTCATACAAGTGCACATTTTTGTAATATGATGTATATCCATTAGAATCATGTTGTAAATCACTTGTAATGATTGTATGACTTGTAATTAAGCTTAGAAAAATATCAGGAACACTTAGATCGATTTTTAGAGCACTTTTAATGCAACTTTGAAAATCAATTACAGGCACTTGTTCGGTCGAGTTTCCCACCCTAAAACTCGACCGATCAACCTTGGTCGATTTTCTGAAGATTGCATCGGTCGAGTTGTGCACTCACAGAACTCGACCGATTGGGTAGTAGGCCAGTTCCAGTTGGAATGGTCGGTCGAGTTTCCTCAGAACAAACTCGACCGATCATTTCAATATCGGGCTGCCTGCTACTTGATCGATCGAGTTACACATATAGAAACTCGACCGAATGCACTGTACGGAAAAGTGTAGAAAAGTGTTTCTAGTCGTTGTGGAGTTGCAACAAGTGAAAATAGATCCGTTGCAAGCCACAAAACGGCTAGTTTTCGTTCACAAGTGTTCCCAAAGGCTAAGAGGCATCCCCAGCTATAAATAGGACCCCTTGGGCTTCATTCCAAGGTTGAGCATTCATTGCAAACTCTTTGTGAGGTTCCTATTCTATAGTTGATTGCTTCCTACAGCCTCCTCTCTCTCTCTAAGCTTAATCACTTGCTACATCCATTAGAGTGAGTAGGAAATCTGTAAGAGAGCTAGTCCTATTTGTATATCTTGTAAGGCTCTCACTTCCACCACCTCCCCTTCTATCATTTGCAATCATGAAGATGAAGGTTCTCTCTCTTGTCCAAGAGAGGTGAAGAAGAACAAGGGAAGGAGTCCCTTGGTGAAGATCAAGGCCGAAGACTTGGAGCTAGAGTGGGTAAGCCCTTGAAGAAGGCAAAAGACTCAAGCTCAAGTAGGTAAGACCTTGGTGGAAAGCTTCTCCGAGTGAAGGTGAAGTCAAAGGAGGAAGATCCAAGAAGAGTGGGTAATTCCTGCAAGGCCGAAGACTTGTGCAAGAGTGGGTAAGTCCTTGGAGAAGGCCGAAGACTCTTGCAAAGTGGGTAAGTCCTTGGTAAGGTTGAAGACTCTTTGTATTGGATAGGTAAGTCCTTTGTTGGTCATGTATTGTATGTCTTATTAATGAATATAAGAGTGCAATTGTTTGAAGTCCTAGAGGTTGACCTCTCTAGGCAAGTGGACTGACACACTTCTAGTTTGAAGTGTGGAACCACTCTAAATAGCTTGTCTAATTGGTGCATGTTCAATCTCTCTTATCCTTGCTATGCATGATTTAGTTGCACTCAAATTACCTATTTAGCAACCTTATCTTGTCATACATTTTGAAGGTTTAATGAATTTTGTGTAAGTGCTTTCAGCTCTATTCACCCCCCCCCTCTAGAGCATCTAATCACCCATCTAGGATCCAACAAACAGTATCGTCCGGCTGGTATTTGACAGTGAAGACCCATCGGCAACCAACTGGAGAGCAGGCAGCAGGTGGATCAACAAGGGCCCATGTATTACGTTCTGTAAGGGCCTTCATTTCTTCTTCCATAGCCTGACGCCATGCAGGATGTCTAAGAGCCTGAGCAGCATTTTTAGGTACAGATATAGCAGAAAGAGCCGCAGTGAAGTTAGCAAAATTAGTACCCAGATTAGCAGTATAGCGGAAATTCCCAATCGGATGCATAGTGCACGTTCTTGTCCCTTTCCGCAAACTAATAGAAATATCAAGATCAGAAAATACCTGCGGAGGTGTTTGATCTGGCACAGAGGAAGAGGACGATGGAGAGGCCATAGAGGGAGCTGTCGGCTTTGGTCTTCTGTGATAAACTTTCAGAGGTGGCTTTTCAATCGGAGCATCAGAAGTATCAGGTAAATCATCCACCACAGGTAAAGGCGTGTCTACTAATAAATCCGAAGTGAGCGTAGAACCAGCCGAAGAATAGAAAGGCATATGCTCAAAAAATACCACATCCGCAGACACAAACCACTTTTTAGAAATAGGTTCATAGCATCGGTACCCCTTTTGAGTGCCAGAGTACCCTAGGAAAATACACTTAGTCGCTCTAGGATCCAATTTAGTAAGGCCTGGCCGAAGATTCTTAACAAAACAAGTGCTCCCAAATATGCGAGGCGGGACAGAAAAAAGAGATGCATCGGGAAACTGAATCTGAAAAGGAATCTGATTGCCGAGCACAGAGGATGGCATGCGGTTAATAAGATAACAGGCAGTGGCTATCGCCTCAGGCCAAAAAACCTGGGGAACATGGTAGTGAAAAAGAAGGGTACGAGCAACTTCGAGAAGATGACGATTCTTACGTTCAGCGACACCGTTTTGTTGTGGGGTATAAGCACAGGAAGTTTGGTGGATGGTGCCCTGACGACAACAAAAGGAGCTAACAGAGGCTTGCATGAATTCCAATGCATTATCAGTGCGAAAAATTTTGATAGGCTTAGCAAATTGAGTGCGGATCTCGGCAAAAAATTCAGTAATTTTTTCAAGGATAGTAGATCTATCTTTAAGCAAAAATAGCCATGTTGTTCTAGAAAAATCATCAATGAAGCTCAGAAAATATTTAAAACCAGAAGTGCTTGCCACAGAACATGGACCCCAAACGTCAGCATGTATAATATCAAAAGGTGCTTTAGAATTGATACAAAATTTTTTGGAAAAGGTAGCACGAGTCTGCTTGCCAAGTTGACATGTCTCACAATGAAAATCAGAACTAACTATATCTGGTAACATGACTTTTAACTTTGCAACAGAAGGATGTCCCAATCTATAATGCCACTGGATGTCTGCCACGGATGATGTCAAATATGCAGCTGTCTTTGGCTCGCCCAAGTAGTAGAGTCCATCCGGTCCCTCATGGCCTGAACCAATCGTCATCCTCGTGCGCAGATCCTGAAACAAAACACCATCCGGATCAAACGTAATTGAGCAACGAAGGCTCTTCACAGTTTTACTGACAGAGAGTAAATTAATAGGAAATTTCGGGACATAAAGCGTGGAGCGCAGAGGCAGACTACCAGTAGGGCAAATATCACCAATGCCAGTAACAGGTGATTTAGAACCATCAACTAAAGTAACAGGAGGTATAAAAGAAGTCTTGTGCAGTTTAGAGAATAAATCAAGATTGCCAGATATATGAGAAGTCGCACCAGAGTCAATCACCCAGGAGTTTTTACCAGTCGTAGTCAGAAGTGCGGCACTACCAGCATTTGAATCCTCAGTAGAAGACGTCAGACGAGCTTGTAGCAGTTTTTCAAATTCCGAGCGGATCCAGTCAGCTGTCGGCGGAGCAGGATCAGTCTGATCAGAAGTCACTTTATTGGCCCAGTCAGGTTTGTCATATTTGATCCAGCAACGATCTTTAGTATGGTTGGTGCGCTTGCAGTGAGTGCAGTAGCGGGACTCAACAGGATCAGTTCCAGAGCCACGACCAGGAGCAGAAAAACGTCCTCCGCGGCCACGACCTCTGCCACGACCGCGACCACGAAAGGAATCACCAGAGCGGACAGCGAGAGCTGCACCATCAGAAGAGTCAGGCACGGGCTAGGACACAGAAGGTAGACGCTGGACCCTTTTGAGTACATCGCGGAGAGTGGGTAAAGGGTCGCTGGAGAGAATCTGGTCCACAACACCAGTAAAGGAAGTAGGTACGCCCGCGAGGAACTGAACTAACATAAGTTCGTTCCGCTGTCGATTAAGTTCATTAATGTTAGTAGAAAGGGGATGATACACCTGGAACTCATCCCAGAGGGCACAGCAGGAGTTGTAGTAATCCTCGACCGAATCAGTAGTAGAATACTCCAGTTTGGCAAGTTGTTTGAAGATCTCAAAGACCTTCTTAGGATTCTGTTGGTGCGAGTAAACATCAGAAGAGTGCAGTATGAAGACGGAGAAGGGACTGGCTGATCTTTGCTTCAGCGTTGTTGACCATCCATGTCATTACCCCATAGTCCTCCTTGGACCAGAGATCATAGGCCTGTTTCGTCTTCTCGTCAGCATCATGAGCAGGAAGAGACGGACCCTTTGTAGTCAGATGAGAGTAGCGACCTTGAGATTTAACATACAACTCAAAGGAGGCAGCCCATAGGTGATAGTTGGAACTATCCAGCTTCACCGTAGTAACACAGAGAGTGCGAGGAAGATCTGAAGTCGCTATCGGACCAAGTAGAAACAAGCAGGAGCACGGGCGCAGATAACAGCAGGCGTCAGCAGAGGGCAGCAGTAGAAGTCCAACACATGGACTAGCAGTAGTAGTAGGTAGGAGATCCAATCATGGACCTCAGAAGACCCTCACGGGGCAGAAAGGAAGAGCAGGACCTACGCCAACATGGAGGAAAATCACTCCACCATGAGGCGCAGGCAGGCAGAGGCGAAAAAAAGATTTACTCCTTCAACGTGCCAGAACTGGAAAAGACCGGGCTGTACGTAGCGTTGTCGGAAAATGAACGGAGACCGGAAAAGAAGCCTTTAGCCGGACGAGATGGTGAGCAAAGGTGTAGAGAAGATGGGAAGAGGAGAAGGGAGGATAGGGTGGGTGCTCGGGGTGGCGGAAATAGGCGGTGGTGGGGCTATGGTGGCGGCGGCAGGTAGGTGGAGGCGGCGGGCAGCAGAGGGTGCTGTTGGAAAAGGAAGAAGAAGAGGAAGAGAAGGGGTGGGCGGTGAGGGAGAAAGGTAGGGAAGGGCATGTTGTGGTGGAGGCGGCACCAGGGAGGGTGTAAGGCGGCGGCGGCAGACCAAGGGTGGCGGTGGTGGCGGCTGCTGTGCGGCGCAGCAGGGAGGAAAGGGGTGGCGGCTAGGGTAGATGGGAGGGAAAGAAGGATTAGGGTTAGGGAGGATCGGGAGGCTATGATACCATCTAGAAGTTGTGGCTAATTGTCTTATTATTGAGATGATTAAAAATAGAGTACATGGTTCTCTTTTATAAGACAAGAGAAAGACACATGGTTTAGATATAACCCATGTGGGATAAAACAAGACATAGGAATAACAAAGAAAAGAGAAAAATAGACTAAGTAAAAAAGCAGGAAAGTCTATATACTAATAGACTACAAGATAGATTACAAAATACAAATTGTAGTTTTTCTTTTCTGAATTTGTAATTTGCTGCTATGCAGTTATGACCAGATGATTTTATATTACAGTATTGTTACAGATACAGCACATCATAACATTTACTTTTTAGCTGCAATTTCATGTTATGTCAGAATATTTCACGTTTTAACTACTGCATTATGTTATAACTGACTATTTCACTTTTTAAGTGTCACTCTATGTCACTTATAACTTGCACTTAATAGTGAATCACTGTTAATAATGTTAATAGAAGATAAATTTTGAACAATATTCTTATTACAGATTTAATGCTGAACAAAAATCTTATTAGTAGATTACATCAGCTGCTATTAGATATTAGTTATTAGTTATCAGTAAATTGATGATATGATCACTATTCATCTAGTTGCATTAAGTATACATTGATAAATCGAATAAGATATGTAATTAATGCTAACTTTTTAAATTAATGAAGCTAAGCATATATTTCTATACATGTCTGTATTTTCAAAAAGCAGCCACTTCATGCTTAAGCATTGAGGGAGAGTGGGCTGCTCACTTCTTGCTTCACGCTTAACACTTGATGTAAAGGCTTAAAGAAAAGAAGAAACATGAAAGCCCCTATCGCTACCACCCTCAAACAATGAGAATTAACCGGTCAAACAATATTGCAAAATGCAAACCCTGTCCCCAAAATAAATTGTTGAATTCTCAAGTACTTCCTCCCCCTTAGCCCAACCTTGGGCAGGAAGAAGGGTCACCAGTTTCCTTAACCCTCCATTCAAATAAAATTTGTGTGCCTTACACTATTTAGGAATGCCTTAACCTACCTCTCCCCCCTTCAAAACACAAACCCCAGATTTTCTGACCTCTAAATACCTCTAAAAAGTAAAAACAGAGGAGCTACACATAAACTCCCAGTTCAGGCTTCAACTACATTATCTACTAGTGCTAATGATTGATCACTTGAACCACCAGTTTCACCTCATCTCCATCACCCAGACATCCACTGAACTCCTTTGTCATTGCTACCACCTCCTTACTCACCTGCACTACAAGTAACTTCCAATCAATGTTTTAGAAAGCCGTGAAGCAGGATGCGGGCAGATGGGACCTTGTAGCCGCTTAAACGCCAGGTGTGTGCTTTATGAAAAGCGGATGCTTTAATTCTATATATTTTTATACATAACTACACATTTATATATATAATCACATATTTTTGAACTTTTATACATACCTAAACCATATTATAGTGTATACAATTTAATAATATTACAGTGGTGCAACTAGTAAGATACATATACAATGCTTTTACAATAACAAAAAAGTAGGTCATAGAGTAATATAGCCGTAGGTAAAACAATATATTGCATATTATTACAACGAGATCACAGTACTAGTGTAGATAATATAAAAATACTTGTATTTTACAAACTTACAAGTTACAATACTAATGTAGATAATATGTCTATACTTGTAACAGATACGATAATAACATAGATTACACAAATATGTAACCTAACACAAAACAATTATATGCAGTTCATGACATAATACAATAATCAAGGAAGAAAATGTCCAATTTCGAGGCCGTTCGGTGGCCACAGAAACAGAAATTTCGACAAATTTCGACAGAAATTTCGATGAATGTGTTCCTGGCGTTTCGATGGCAAAATCATCATCATCGTCATCATCTAAGCCTCAGTCCCAACTATGTTGGGGTTGGCTACATGGATCTTTTGTTTCCATTCAGCTCTATCATGGGTCATATTCTGGTTAAGATGTAGAGATTTAAAATCTCTCTTTATAAGCTCATCCCATGTTAATTTAGGCCTTCCTCTTCTTCTATTTATTGTGCTTGACTCAATAGCATTGTTTCGTATCGGCGCATCAGTCGGTCTGCGTTGCGCGTGTTTGTACCATCTGAGTCGGCCCTCGCGCAACTTGTCCTCAATGCTCGCCACCCCCACTTTATTCCTGATATAGTCATTTCTCGGGCGATCTTTTCTTGTCTTCCCACACATCCATCTCAGCATACGCATTTCAGCCACGTTCATCTTGTTGAGACATTGTTTCTTTACTGCCCAACATTCACTCCCGTAGAGCATGGTTGGCCGTATAGCTGTTCTATAAAACTTACTTTTTAACATGAGAGGGATCTTCCGATCATATAAAACTCCAGTTGCACTCCTCCATTTGAACCATCCTGCAGTGATCATGTGACAAACGTCATTTTGAACATCCCCATCTATTTGAATAATAGAACCCAAGTAACGGAATTTATCACATTTTGGTATATCTACTCCGTCTAACTTGGCACCATCATTCACATTGCGAGATTGGCTGAAATGGCAAAATAAACAAATTAATTTATGAAATTTTACCAGAATGATCTACTAGTGTAGATCTACTCAAATATGTAATAATATTTCATATGAATATGTAGGGGGTGGGGTCTCATCATTTTTGAGTGAATGACCCTGAACTGTTTCGATGGGCATTTCGATGGGGATTTTTTATGTCAATTTTCAATGGTGAAATCAATGAATTAAGTCATTATAGTTTGCAAACACAATGTTAGATTTAAAGACACAAAATTGTGCAAAAAAATATGCTCTAGGTAGTACATAGTATATGAAAAAGTAGAAAAAAAATCGATGATCTGCCTATTTTGATAGTTTCGTCAGTCAATTTCGATGTCCGGTTGCCACCGAAACAGAAATTTCGGGCGAAATTTCGACCATTTTGTCGAAATTTTGAACTCTGACAATAATATTAAATATTGTAATGTAGAGTTGTAGATATGTAACATAGCAAATGACACAATAATATATAGTAGCATAGTAGTAACGCATGCTATCGTAGTAATATACAATACATATATAACAAAAGATAGTGCTTACTGTACGATATAAATACACATATTTTATAGATGGTAGTACAATATATTATGTAAGAGTATCATTTATTTTAACAGTAGATGTTGCATATCAATACTTAGTATTTTATACTATATGCTACTAGAAATGCATTGAAGCATATATAGAAATGTGATATAGAACATGGAAGAAAATTTCTTGGGCCTAGTTGCTCGCTTACTTTAGGCGGCCTCAAGCGGGTGCCTAAAAGTGGCAGGGACCTTGCAGCGCTTAAGCTGCCGTCAAAATGCTTTTTAAAACACTACTTCCAACACTGCGGCAACCTACTTTACCGCCATTAATTCAACAACCTAAACTCCTCCCTACTTAATGATCCTTCTCCAGTTTCCATGATGTCCATCTCTACAGGAACAGCTCAAAAAACCTACAAGCAGTACAACTAAAGGACTCCAGCCCTTCCCACAAAGAAGAACCCAAGCCATGTACATGTGGAGCCTGCTAATGTCCCTTCTTCCTCCATTCCGCCTCCTCGCGCACTTCCACCAGACAAGTCAGCAGATCCTTCCAGTGCAAGGACCCCTGCCCAGAAAGCCTGCATGAAATAGGAGCAATTCCACGACAACCAAAGGCCTCCAACCCTTCCTATGAAGAAAACCCCAATGCCATATTGCCATGTACAAGTGAAGCTCGTGAATCTTCCTCCTTCCTCCCTACCCCTCCTTGCGCTCTTCTGCCAAAAAAGGCAGTTCCTTCCAGTGCAAGGACCATTATGCAGTAGGCATGCAGGCCTTACACCAAATAACAACGCCCTGATTGCACAGGAAGGTGAAACCACTCCGAGCCACCAACAGCCTACAGTAGTATACCCCCTCCTAAATACCAATAATCACCAACAACAACAAACCGGCCCAATTTTTGCAGTAAGGTGTGTTACAACCCCCCTGCCCTCTCTCTAAAAGTGCATGCCTTTCAACGACATTTTCATGCACCACAAAGACTATCAAATCCCTCAAGTAGGACCCCACTAGATTCTGCAACTACACAACCTTGAAAGCCAGGTGGTTAGCCACCTGCACCACTTGAGGGACCTAAGGTGGAGGCCCCTTCCCCCCTAACTACCACTTTTGCCACCTCATCAGCTTGTGGATACCCCAAATAACCTAGTTAGCAAGGAAGGGGCAACCAAAGAACCACACTTCTAAGAGTTCTCAAATCGAAAACTGATGGAGCCCAGTGGAACCCCCACAATTAAGGGCAAACCTTCTATCGCCTTACACCTTACCAAACATTTCCATAGCCATTAAATTATCCAACGATTCTTCAGCCATCTCCATCAAAACAACAACACCTCTCTTAGCAAACTCTGAGAAATCTTCTCCTTTGCAACCTCAATGAGGACAAAGTTGTCGACTTGAGAGTTATACATTGTCCATATTTTGATAATGACTTAACCATTCCATTCCTATGTATCTAATATGTTTGTTTAAGATTGATTTCAGGCTTTAGGTACATGAAAAGGATCAAATTCACCAAGCCCTAGCTTGTCCAAATTCAAGTCAAAAGCAATACAAATGTGCAATTTGGGAAATCACTCCAAACCACCTTAGAATATTTTTGTAATCATTTGTATTGATGATATGACTTGTAACTAAGATGAGAAAAAAATCAGGGACACTTAATTCTATCGTTTTATCACTTAAAAATCATTTTGAAAAAATTGTCACAACTTTGTCGGTCAAGTTTGAATCTCGACCGATCAGTGATGGATTTTTGGAAATGGTTGCATTGGTCGAGTTGTACACTCACAGAACTCGACCGACCAATTTACTGACCAAAGTCAATTTTAATTGGTCAGTCGAGTACCCCAGGATAAACTCGACCGATGGTTTGAAAATTGGCTTTGTCGTTTAGTAGATCGGTCGAGTTACCTTTATTGAACCTCGACCGAATGTATTGTATGGAAAACGCAGAAAAAGTGATTCCGACCATTGGAGAGTTGTTAGAAACGAAAATAGATCTGTTGCAAGTTGTAAAATGGCTATTTTTCGTTCTTAAGTGATCCCACACTCAAAGGAACACCCCCATCTATAAATAGGACCTCTTGGAGTTCATTCTAAGGTTGCTCATTCATGCTATCCTTGGTCCTTGCTATAGTTGAGTGTGTTACAACATGTTGAGCCCCTTTTTCTCTCTTATTTACAAAGCATTTCGTGATTATGAGTGAGTTAGGCATGTTGTAAGAGAGCTACCTCAATGTTATCTTGTAAAGCTCTCCATCTTTCCATCTTCCCAATCCCCTTTCCAAAGAGCAAAGGCTGAAGTGATCTTCTCCGAGTGAAGGAGGAGTTGTTCTTCTTCTTTAAGGTTGAAGAAGGTGTGAAGATCTTTTTTAAGTGAAGGAGAAGGACAAGGAAGATTCAAGAAGAGTGGGTAATCCTTGCGAGGCTACAGACTTGATGCAAGTGTGGGTAAGTCCTTGTTGAAGACTGAAGACATATTGATCAAGTGGGTAAGTCCTTGTGTAGATGAAAGACTCTTAGCTTGGATAGGTAAGATCTTGGATGTAAGGTGGTCCTCTTGTATCTCTTATAATGGAATATAAGTATACATGGGTTGCAAAGTCCTAGGGGTTGACCTTTCTAGGTAGTGGATTGACAGTCTCCTAGCTTGGAGATTGGAACCACTCTAAATACCTTATCCAAGTGTTTGTTTCAATCTCTCTCATCCTTGCTATGCTTGTTTAGATAGGACTTCAAATTCAGCTTTAGCATTTGGTTTCAATTGATAAATTTGAAGGTCTAATTATTCTTGTGAGAATTTTAAAGCTCTATTCACCCCCCCTCTAGAGCCCTAGATCCAACAAAAGCAATAGGAGAATCACCGACTTCAAAACTCCCTCTCCACTCCTTGCATTTCCCAAAACTATCACTCAACTTCGATATGGTCCTCTTACCCTGCACATAGTGTTGTGCATCCATCAGCAATAGCCACCAACCTACTAATGATGTTGTAATAGAATCTATAGATCATCATCCACTATCTTGTCCCTGAAGGTAGAATCACCAATGATGAAGTTAGAGTGTCTATTTACTTAGTGTTTTAGTCTTTTACTTATATTTTGTTTAGTCTATTTGTAACATGGGCCCAATAGTCTATTGGCCCATTAGGGTTTGTCTAAGTGTCTGTATGCTTCTCCCTTCTCATATTTATAGTAGGGTGCCTGCCTCCTTTCTATCAAGCAATAAGCAAAACCTACACGAGGGGATCTTCGCTACTAAGCAGTCGGTCATGTGCTGCCCCCAACCCTAAGAGAGAGCACAAAGAAGAGATGTCTCCCTTTGCGGGCGGCCACCGCCGCCGCTAGGCGTTGCTGATGGTTGCCCGTAGGGATTTTCCGTCCCAGTCTCTTGTTGGAGCCGTCTCCATGTTTATCACCAAAATCATTCTATGAAGTTGTTGGTATCCAGATCTACAAGGGTCGCCATGCCTCTGTGAATCCTACTTGCTAATGAAGTCGCTGCTATTCTATTCCCTGCCATCATCATAGATCTACACCACCTTCCATGTTGTCGACGCCATCGCTGCCCTACCTCATCCATGTTGAGATCTACTCCTAAATCAAGGAAAAGATCTCCTATTTCCGCTAATAATGAGGATCCATCATCCTCTACTGCTTTGGTGGAGATCTGGAAGGATTTCTCCCTCTTTTGTTGTTGTTGTTGGGGTTTTTCTGTTTGGATCGCCGCCGACACGACGTGTCTTTTTTTTGGACACGGCGTGTCTTTTTTTTTACACGACGTGTAGGCGGTGTTCTACTTCTTCGCGACTTCGTTCGCCGATTTTGGACACGGCGTGTTTGGTGATTCGCCGGTGTGAGACACGACGTGTCCTCCTTTGACACGGCATCTCGCCTGCTTCTACCCTAAGCTTCTGTCAACTGACACGGCGTGTCCTTCCAGCCATAGTCACAAATTCGGTATTCGGGATATGTACAGTCGAGTTGAAAAATTCAAAATTCGGGAAATATTCGGAAAATTCAGCTAAAAAGGGTTAACGTACGGTAAAAGTACGGTCAACTATTCGGGAAAAAGTCGGGAAAAAAACGGATTGATATGCATATATATGTATATATATACATGTTTGTAAGAATATATAAATTAGGCAAGAAACTTGAGATATGGAGTGCAAATTAAGGTGCTATATATGAAAATCAAAGTTTGCCACATCTTAGATAATATCTTATAGACTTACAGTAAATTCGGTAGGAAGAAAATAGCTTGCAACTTCAATAGACACCTTCAATAGAAGCAGTAGGCAGTGCCTATAGAAGCACTAGACATCTCCAACAGAAACAGACTCCTTGAGCTGCAACAAAAGAACAAGAGAAAAAAAGGGAAATACACTTAGTTGTTGGCGGATTGCTGGAAAAATTAGAATTTGCTGGCAGATTGGTGGGCTAGAAAGGGTTGTTAGGGGAGGGTGACTACTGAAGTACTGATTATGGAGAAGGTGAAGCCAGTAATAAGAAAAAGGGTAAAATGTGGTGGGGGAAGATGAAGGAAGGACCTCAAAATTGGGCCAATGGAGAAGAGGGGGGGACGTGATTTTGTGTGTGTGTGGGTGGGGGGGGGTGAAGGGGGGAGGGTGAGTGTGGGTGTAGGGGAGGATAAGGGGGAAGGGTGGTTGTGGCCGGAGTTGCTGAATTCCATGGTC
This sequence comes from Alisma plantago-aquatica, assembly GCA_963693085.1. Lineage (NCBI taxonomy): Eukaryota > Viridiplantae > Streptophyta > Magnoliopsida > Alismatales > Alismataceae > Alisma > Alisma plantago-aquatica. The sequence continues at coordinate 1,136,006,455 of OY856412.1, read as the reverse complement.
GCAATAGCCAGGAGATGGGGGGTCGGGGCTTGGAGATGGTGGTCGCAGCTTCCGTGGTTGCTGACTATGGCCGAAATAAGAAGGGGATGGGGGGAACATTTGATGCAGGGGTGGAGGTGAATGGGGAATGGAGGATGAATGGGGACAAAGGAGGGGAAGGAGAAATAACGCAAAAAAAGGAGAGGGAAATACCCAAGAGGCGATAGCGGCAGGGAGGCTTGGAGACGCAGCTTCTTTGCTCCACGCCAGCAGCAGCTGCTCTACGCCGGCTTTAGATGATCCACGCCGCAAGGTGCTTCTCGTCGGTGGCGTTCCTTGTCGGCACTCTCCTTGTCAACAGTTCTCACTCGGGCACAAAGGGGGCGGGTCTTCGACAAGGGCATAGATCCGTAGAGGGGAGTCGGGGTTTAGCGGAGAGGCTCGAGGGTTTTACCAAAACCCCGACTGAGAGGGGCAATAACGCAAATGCAAAAAAAAAGTAACCGAACAGTGTTGTTTAAAACGGCAAAAAAACGAGTTAACCGCGTATAAAATGAAAATCGCGAATAAAACGCATTTAAAACCCGAATAAAACGTAAAAGACGTTTAGGAGTTTAATACGGCTGTAACATACGCCAGCCCAAAAATATGCGTTTTAAACGCATTTTTTTCAAAAAAAAGGGTGAATATTGTGACTATGCTTCCAACGACACAGCGTGTCATCGACTGTTGCTGGCGCTGACTGCTGCTACTGGCTACCAGACACAACGTGTCTCTTCATCGACACAGTGTGTCGCCTGCTACTGTTACTTCCCGTCTCACCTGACACGGCGTGTCGCTCAACGACACGACGTGTCCGCTGCCACCTGTTGCTACATCTTGGCGTGCTACAATGATTTAATCATATGGCGGAGGTATCTATACACGGTGTGTCCCTTCTTTCTCTTACCAACAACAATTATCTTCTCGTTTTCAGTATTTTTATAATTTTGTTTACACCCCCTGGTCTTCCAACCCTACATAACCTTTTCCACCCCCTTTACATATTGAACCTATTCATCCTACCGAGTAACATTCAGGTAGTATATCTTCTTTTTCTATCGAGTTCCATTCTGGTAGTCTTCATTTTATACTTGTCCTACTCCCCCCATATACACTACATATTTGTGCTAATCAGATCCATTTTTTTAACCTAATCGGATTTCGGGTCGGAGAGAGATCCATTTATTTTTTTATCCGGATCTACCTAATCAGGTCATTTTGCACCTTGACTCGCATTATTGGTTACCTTCTCCACATATTTGCCTATACAACCCGTGCCTCTACCATTGTTTTTAACTCTCCACTCCAACCACTCTCTTGATTCTTTTCTTGGTTGGCGTGAGGGGGAGAATAGAGGATGAAGAGTAGAGGGAAGAGATGAGATGGAGGAGAGATGATGAAGAAGAAGAATGTAATTATGTTGCTACATGGATCTTCATGCCACTTTTTACTGTTGATATATGGATCCTTTTGCTACTATTGGTGTTCCTTTTTCGTCTATGTGGATCTGTTTATTGTTATGTGGCTCATGACTGTGTTGTTGTTATTTCTATTGCGATTATTGTGTATTCATCATCTACCTCGATTGCTGCTATGAAGTTACATATTGGGACGTCATTGTTGCTACTTGTGCTATGATTAGCACATGTTACTTGTAGCTTTGTGCTTTTGCACTATCTATTGTTCATGCTCTGTTTTGCACGTTGACTTTCTACAGTGGACCAGCACTCTCTGCACTTTGTGGACCAGCACTCTCTGGACTTTGACGCCTAATATTGTGATGGATACTTTATGAAGAGGGAAGATGATGGAGACTTTTTGTTATTGACTTTACATGGAACTTCATCTAAATTGCATATTGGAGCTATGTATTTGCTTGCTACTTTGTACATTGGTCTTCTATCCGCCTACGTCGTCGACTTTTGCTTCCATGTGCCAACACTCTCTGGTTTGTTTGTGCTTTGTGCATGTCGGCTCTCTGTTCGTCCGTGCTTTGTTTGCACGTTGACTGTTGCTGCTTCTTGTCACCTAGCACTCTCTAGGACTTGTGATCCAACACTCTCTGGCTACTACGATGACGACTGCGATGAAGATCTTGGTGCCTATCCACTATTCTTTTTGTTGCTCCAGATGCCCTCATAATGATCAAGAAGCTTCTATGCCAGCCGAAATATTTGCTGCTTTGGAGTATCTACTTCAGGGGGGGGGCCTTTGAGTTTTTGAGTGCTTGAGTGACTGATTGTAACATTGAGGGGGAGAAATTCTTGTATGCGCTTGGTTATCTTTTTATTATGTCTGTTTGTCTCTCTGTCTGTTTGCAAGCTGACTTGGGATTCTCCCAAGCTCCAGCTTGAGGGGGAGTATTAGAGTATATATTTACTTAGTGTTTTAGTCTTTTACTTAAGTTCTGTTTAGTCTATTTGTAAAATGGGCCCAATAGTCTATTGGCCCATTAGGGTTTGTCTAAGTGTTTGTATGCTTCCCCCTTCTCCTATTTATAGTAGGGTGGTTGCCTCCTTTCTATCAAGCAATAAGAAAAACCTACACGAGGGGATCTTCCCCACTCATATCGTTTTCCACATTATCAAGGGAAAGAATATTCGTTTCTTCAAATTCACCCTTAAGATCTATGCTAGCCCTGTCCTTAAGGTATGCCTACAACAACAAGTTACATCAATTTGATTACTTCTCTGAATCAGAAAGAAGAAACATTGAAATTTTTAACCACATGAAAGGGCACTGATCGTAATTGAGGGACAGCCACAACCTATCCACCAGCTCCTTGCTCCTTGGGCAATTTGTAAAACCAACCACATAGCCAATGGAACCAAAGTTGGATGCGACCAAAGCCACACCATCCTTGCTCTTCCTTTGGCTTCTGTGAACTCATCAGGATGGTGAAGCAGATGTTGTGATGAATGCATTTTCAGTCGCCATGTTTGGCCCAGTTTTGCTTAGTATATTCGCTTTAATTTCCTATATCTTCTAATATACGAATTTACTCAGTTTAATCGGATTATCCACGATTATTGATTTGATTCGTGTTTCCAGGCAGGATTAAGCAGGGCCCAAAAGTCCAAATCTAACCACGGCCCATGTCAACAGCGGTCAACCCCCCCATTTGCTACCATGCACCGCGACCAACATCGATGCCATCTAATCTGCCTCCTCGTCTCAACTGCGGGCGCGGTCCTTCATCACCTTCAACCGCGACACCTCCCAACCGCAACCAGGTCCCTACTAGATCGCGACTTGCACTGCTACCCAACCGCGATCAAATCATCTCAACACCGCGGGCTCCATCCTCATCACCGCATCCGCGGTCTATGCGCATCCGACACCGCGACCTCTCCGCTTGGGCGTGGCAGCAATAGCTACTCCGCCACCTACAACCCTAACCTCCGCGGTCTGCATCCACATCCGCCGCCACCCACCTTACACACTGTGATCGCCTCCACGACTGAGCTACAACCTTCAGCGCTACCACCACCGCGGATCGTCCTCCTACTCCTGTCGCGGCACAACATCCTCACCGTGACCCGCGGAGCAACAACCGTGACCAACATTCTCTAAACCGCGTCCGCGGTCTCTCTCTCTCTCCCTCTCTCTCTCTTTGCGTCGTGACCCGCGGCAGTCCACCTTCCACCCACGATCCTACGCCCATCCGCGGCTACATCTCATCCATCTACCGCCTCTGGTTTCAACTGATCGCGACTCCCCTAACCGCGGCCATCCCTCAGCATCACCGCGACCACAGCAATTGATCTCACAGCAAACGGACCGCGACCCATGCACTCCTCAAACCGCGGCTTCAACAAATCAAGAGGGCCGCGGTCAATGCTATTCACAAGGCCTCGACTGAGGTCCAACAGCACCCAACAGTGACCCAGCGCCTATAAATAGCCACCTACCCCTACCATTCAAGGCATCGACTCCAGACGCCGCTAGGCTACCGCTTTGTTCCCAGCCTAGGGAGTACGGTCTCCATAGCCAAGAGCCAACCTCTGCGGCGTTCTTGCGCCTCCGTTCATCCAGATCTGAGGTGGAAACCCAGATCTGCAGCCATCTATCTACATCTCCAACGCCTTGCATACGCCATCACATCCACGAGTTGCTCCTCCTGCTGCGAGCAAGGAGCACGAGAAGAGAAGGAAGGTGGAGAGAGAAGATCTGCCCCGTCTGTCGTGGTGTTCTTCCCTCCTCGTTCTAGATCTTCTCCACCGGCGTGTAGAGGACCGTCTCTCCACCGAGCTGCGATCATCTTCTCCACCATGGCCATGGCAGAATCTTCCCTCTCTCTTGTTCTTTTTGTTTCTCTCACCATGAGCGAGTAGTTTCTTTTTGTTGGGGTGCGGGGACTAGCCCCGCTGCCCATGCTTACATGTCCATTTATTAAACAGTCCATGGCTTGTATATAACTCTCCATTTCGTTGTTAATCGTTTAATGCATGCTTTGTGGATTGATCACCTGCCTTGCATGACCTTTTATTTCCTATGCTGCGAGAACTTCAATACGTAGGTTTTAAATATCGATTAACGCGGTTGACTCTCTGACAAGAACTTCTGAAGGGATTCTCTGAAGTCGTAAGTGTGTGATCTGTGAGGGGACGAGACATCTAACCCACGGTGACGCTTCTCTGTACCTGACGCCCATTTGGGGGGCGCAACTTTAGTTGGATATTTGTATCTTCGGAGTAGTATGTGTGTGATCTGTAGGGGACGAGACATCTAACCTGCAGTGATGCTTCAGCATGCCTGACAACCTAACGGGGGGCTTGCAGCTCCACTTGGATGGTTATATCTAGCCTGGATGTGTGTGTTTGGATATGTTTGCATGTGTAGCGATGGTGAAACCCGGGTCCATCCCAGCGATTCCCATCATTAATCTTTAATCAACTTTTAATCCTGCTCTTTACTTTCCTGCAAGTAGTTTAATTTAAATCAATCAACTCTCGTTATAAATATTTGTCTTGATTCAACTAGATTCGACTAGTAAGATTCTTAAAAACGTTGTCCCTTGGGATTCGATCCTTAACTATACTGTGATAAGATCTGTCCGCTTGCAGGTGGTATTATTACACAAAGTTTTGGTAAAGACTCAGGATTTCAGCCCTGGGTGAGTTTGTTAGTGCAGTAAGAACCACGTCAAATTCTGGCGTCGTTGCCGGGGACAACGGAATCATCTAGTTAAATCCAGTTCTATTGAGACTAATCTAGGATTTTACTTTTACTTTTAATACTATTGAGCATCTACTCGAATTTGACTCTACTTCGTCCATCTTACTTCTGAAAGATCTTTCCATCCTAGGTATCCCCCAAAGTCTAGTGCATGCACCGCTCGAACAGTTCCGACCTTGCTACTAGCTTTGACCCTGAGATAGAACGAACCTTTCGTCGTCAGAGTAGAGAGAACCAAGCTAGGATGGCTCAAGAAGAGGAAATTGCCCGAAGGGTAGCTCAAGCCCTTAATGCGCAAAGAGATAGGCTTATACAAGAAGCCCGAGCTACGGTTCAAGAAGAAATCCAAGCAGCTCAAGCAGCAGAATTACAGAAGGACCTTAGGGAGTTCTCCATCCCTAAGGCTGCTGACGTTCATCACCCAGTACAACCTCCTCCCATCAATGCTCCTAATTTTGAGATCAGGGTACATTGGGTTACACTGCTTCAGAGCAACTCTTTTAATGGTAAGCAAGGAGAGGATAATCAAGAACATCTTCTAAGGTTTATAGATCTTTGTGCTATGACAAAGCAGAATGGAGTCACAGATGATGCCATCAGACTCCGTCTCTTCAAATATTCTCTTGCTGATAGAGTCATGAGTTGGTATAACTCCTTGCAATACGAACCCATCACTATTTGGGAACAACTTCAAAATGTTTTTCTAGAAAAATGCTATCCTCCTTCCCTCACCTATGAAATTAGGGGCCGCATAACACAATTCGTTCAGGTCCCTGGTGAAACCCTTGCAGAAGCATGGGAGAGATACAAAGAGCTTCTACGCAAGTGTCCACACCATGGCATTCCTAAGAATCAGCTCATCGAAATCTTTTATAGGGGTGTGGATGATGATATCAAGAAGTTTTTAGACTCCTCATCTGGAGGAAACTTCATGCGTCAAAGTTATGATAGTGCATGGAAGGTTGTCACCCTTGGAGCTGAAAATCAAGCCAACTGGGGTAGACCCGTAGGGAAAGGAGTGTTGAAGGTAGCTATGGCAGAAGCTACTCCTGAGTACAAGTCTATCGCCGAATCTCTAAAGCTACTAGTTGCTAAGCAAGATAATCTCGAATCATCTTTTGCCGCCTATGAAAGGAGGCGCTCGCCCCCTCGACAACAAGAACAAGTCAAGTCAGCTTCACTGTTCTGTGAAGCATGCAAAGGCACAAAGAATGTTGTGGCAGACCACTTGAGTCATATCCACACTCTGGAAACTGAAAAGATCCTAATTAATGACTCTCTTCCAAATGACCAGCTCATGAAAGCCTCAGAAGCTACTCCTTGGTACTTGGACTATGTGAACTACCTTGCAACCGGTGTCATCCACCCGGAATGCACCGGCAACGCACTGAAGAAATTCATACATGATGTGAGGCAATATTACTGGGATGAGTTGTACCTCTTCAAGCTCTGTGTTGATGGTCTCTACAGACGTTGTATCGCCGAGGAAGAAGTTCAACTTGTTCTAGAACAATGCCACTCAGGCCCTGTTGGAGGCCATAGGAGTTCTAAGAAAACTGCTTTGAAGGTTTTGCAATGTGGCTTCTTTTGGCCAACCATATCTAAGGATGCCTACAATTTTGTTTTATCATGTGACAAATGCCAGAGGGCGGGTAACATAACAAAAAGAGATGAGATGCCCCTCAAGCTTTGGCAAGAAATCGAGATTTTCGACGTTTGGGGAGTGGACTACATGGGTCCATTCCCATCCTCACATGCATTTTGCTACATTCTAGTTGTGGTGGATTACGTCTCTAAATGGGTGGAGGCCATACCAACCGTTACTAGCGATTCAAAACATGTCATCAAAATATTCAAGGATATTATATTTTCCCGTTTTGGAGTCTCACACACTGTGATATCCGATGGAGGTTCTCATTTTCTGGAAAGAAGCTTCGAAGCGCTGTTGAGAAAATATGGTGTAACACACAAGGTAGCTTCCCCCTACCATCCACAAACAAGCGGACGGGTAGAGATTTCAAACCGCCAACTCAAAGCTATCCTGGAAAAGACTGTAGGCCGTAACTTGAAGGATTGGTCAGTAAAAATCAATGACGTTTTATGGGCTTACAGAACTGCTTTCAAAACTCCTCTTGGAATAACACCATTTAGATTAATCTATGGGAAGTCATGTCACTTGCCCGTAGAACTCGAACACAAAGCTTGGTGGGCAATCAAACAGCTAAATTTTGACATGAAGAAAGCGGGTCAAGCCAGGATTCTGCAACTTCAGGAGCCGGATGAACTTCGGATGACAGCTTATGAGAATGCAAGAATCTACAAAGAACGCACAAAGTTATGGCACGATGGTCGTCTGAAAAGGAAGGACATACAAGTGGGAGACCAAGTTCTACTGTTTAACTCAAGACTGAGATTGTTCCCAGGGAAACTCCGTTCTTGCTGGTCTGGACCATACATTGTAAAGAGCATCTACGCACATGGTGCTTTTGTTTCATGGAGTGAAAAGTCAGGCGATTTTGTGGCAAATGGCCAACGCTTGAAGAGATATTTCACCACAGCTGATACTAGCATTGAAGAATCGTTGAATCTTTCCAAACCAACATATATACCAGAAAATTAAAGGAAGCATGTCGAGCCAACGACATAAAATAAAGGCGTTTTTCGGGAGGCAACCCGATCCTTAACTTAGCTTTTACATTTCAGTTTTGAATTAGAAAATTTTGCACCCAGTAGATATTGCATCGCAAGATGCAATCTTAAGTTCTGATAGTTTTCATTTTTGAGATTTCAGATGGAGGACACGTTGTTGAGAGGAACGCAACCACATCTGGTGGTCCAACCGACAAGATTTTTCCCCTCCATCTCGGATTTAGAGTTTGCTCGTGACGAGCAAATTTCTAAGTTCGGGGTGGAGGGTGGGTGATACGTACTTTACTCTCCACCTACACCCATCTGTTTCAGACTTAAGATTCCATCGTGCAATTTTGATCAAAAATTTTATGTTTTCAAAGTAGCTTGTATAGAAACTTGATGAAGTTTTGATGCTTCTTTTTCAATCAAAGCCATTACCTAGCCGGTTGTCCCGTTTTTCCATGTAAGTTTTGAATCATTATACCCTCATTCAAAGCAAAGCCTTAAGAGGGACACTTTTTGAAACTAGCATATTGATTGAAACCATCTTGTGAAGCTTATGAATCCTATCATCAGGATCCTTCAGCTAAAATGGCAAGTATCTGTCGAACTGAGAGGGATCAAACACATCGTGCTTCCTAACTGACAAGTGGAACAATAGTATGGAATCCACATCGGATCCTCATCAACTCATTCCATACCCCTCTATGTAATAGGGGCGTACCACCAAGAAAAGATGTCAATGTGCACATAAAAATGCAATCTCGAGTCGAATAGAGGAGAGATTCGCACACAAAAAATGCAATCAATGTAATTGCAACCATATAATAAAATCTCCAGTCGAATAGACGAGAGATTCACTACTTCCTTTCATACCCCCCTTCACTCCCTTTTCCACCTACAGGCACAATGTATGCCTCTTTTTGCCATTCTTTTGAAAAACACCAGTGTCAGATCAGATGCACACTTGTTGTTCTGCGGGTATCTCTAGACTCTTACAAAACTCTTAGACATGTCTGATGTTTGAAAAAGTAGGGAGGAAGTGCTTTTGAGAAACGAACTCATGAACGAAGATATTGTAAGATGTGTTCAGTGATCTCAGGAAGTTGAGATGCTTAGTCATTCAATACAGAAATGATCGTGATGAGAAGATGAGGCAATTACTAGAGTTGAAATTATTCATTTGGCGACTGTTTCAGATTTTGTGTTACTCGAGGACGAGCAACGTTTAAGTTCGGGGTGTTTTGATGAATGCGTTTTCATCATGGTTTCAGTCGCCATGTTTGGCCCAGTTTTGCTTAGTATATTCGCTTTAATTTCCTATATCTTCTAATATACGAATTTACTCAGTTTCATCGGATTATCCATGATTATTGATTTGATTCGTGTTTCCATGCAAGATTAAGCAGGGCCCAAGAGTCCAAATCTAACCACGGCCCATGTCAACAGCGGTCAACCCCCCCCCTCTGCTAGCATGCACCGCGACCAACATCAATGCCATCTAATCTGCCTCCTCTTCTCAACCGCGGGGGCGGTCCTTCATCACCTTCAACCGCGACACCTCCCAACCGCGATCAGGTCCCTACTGGAGCGCGACCTGCACTGCTACCCAACCGCGATCAAATCATCTCAACACCGCGGGCTCCATCCTCATCACTGTATATGCGGTCTACGCGCATCCGACACCGCGACCTCTCCGCTTGGGCGTAACAGCAATGGCTACTCCGCCACCTGCAACCCTAACCTCCGCGGTCTGCATCCACATCCGCCGCCACCCACCTTACACACTGTGATCGCCTCCACGACTGAGCTACAACCTTCAGCGCTACCACCACCGCAGATCGTCCTCCTACTCCGGTCGCGGCACAGCATCCTCACCGCGACCCGCGGAGCAACAACCGCGACTAACATTCTCTAAACCGCGTCTGCGGTCTCTCTCTCTCTCCCTCTCTCTCTCTTCGCGTCGCGACCCGCGGCAGTCCACCTTCCACCCACGATCCTACGCCCATCCGCGGCTACATCTCATCCATCTACCGCCTCTGGTTTCAACCGATCGCGACTCCCCTAACCGCGGTCATCCCTTAGCATCATCGCGACCACAGCAATTGATCTCACAGCAAACATAGCGATCCATGCACTCCTCAAACCGCGGCTCCAGCAAATCAAGAGGGTCGCGGTCAATGCTATTCACAAGACCTCGACCGAGGTCCAACAGCACCCAGCAGTGACCCAGCGCCTATAAATAGCCACCTACCCCTACCATTCAAGGCATCGACTCCAGACGTCGCTAGGCTGCCGCTCTGTGCCCAGCCTAGGGAGTACGGTCTCCATAGCCAAGAGCCAACCTCTGCGGCGTTCTTGCACCTCCGTTCATCCAGATCTGAGGTGGAAACCCAGATCTGCAGCCATCTATCTACATCTCCAACGCCTTGCATACGCCATCACATCCACAAGCTACTCCTCCTGCTGCGAGCAAGGAGCACGAGAAGGTGGAGAGAGAAGATCTGCCCCGTCTACCGTGGTGTTCTTCCCTCCTCGTTCCAGATCTGCTCCGCCGGCGTGTAGAAGACTGTCTCGCCACCGAGCTGCGATCATCTTCTCCACCATGGCCATGGCGGAATCTTCCCTCTCTCTTGTTCTTTTTGTTTCTCTCACCATGAGCGAGTAGTTTCTTTTCGCTGGGGTGCGGGGACTAGCCCCGCTACCCATGCTTACATGTCCATTTATTAAACATTCCATGACTTGTATATAACTCACCATTTCGTTGTTAATCGTTTAATGCATGTTTTGTGGATTGATCACCTGCCTTGCATGACCTTTTATTTCCTATGCTACGAGAACTTCAAAGCGTAGGTTTTAAATATCGATTAACGCGGATGACTCCCTGACGAAAACTTCTGAAGGGATTCCCTAAAGTCGTAAGTGTGTGATCTGTGAGGAACGAGACATCTAACCCACGGTGACGCTTCTGTGTGCCTGACGCCCGTATGGAGGGCCGCAGCTTTAGTTGGATATATGTATCTTTAGAGTAATAGGTGTGTGATTTGTAGGGGACGAGACATCTAACCTGCAGTGATGCTTCAGCATGCCTGACATCCTAATGGGGGGCTTGCAACTCCACTTGGATGGTTATATCTAGCCTAGATGTGTGTGTTTTGGATATGTTTGCATGTGTAGCGGTGGTGAAACCTGGGTCCATCCCAGCGATTCCCATCATTAATCTTTAATCAACTTTTAATCCTACTCTTTACTTTCCTGCAAGTAGTTTAATCCAAATCAATCAACTCTCGTTATAAATATTTGTCTTGATTCAACTAGATTCAACTAGTAAGATTCTTAAAAATGTTGTCCCTTGGGATTCGATCCTTAACTATACTATGATAAGATTTGTCCGCTTGCAGGTGGTATTATTGCACAAGGTTTTGGTAAAGACTCGGGATTTCAGCCCTGGGTGAGTTTGTTAGTGCAGTAAGAACCACGTCATGTTGTTAGTCCACAAACAGGCAGGAGAAACCTAGCATATAGGTCGGCCGCCCGTAGAAGGTAGCCTTCCATGGGGAAGAGTTGGAGGCAGAATAGTTTAAGTAAAACTTGTAATAAATATTCAAACAAATTGTTTGGCTTTATACACTTTATTTGAACCTGAGCAAGGGCCAAACAAGGCTCTTGTCCTGCTTTAGCTCCCCCAGGCTCCGGCTCCGAAAGAGAGCCATCGATGAGTCAGGTAAAGGCCTGCAGCAGAATGAAAAATCGTGAAACACCAATGGAAGGTGTGTGATACCATCTAAAGACTGAAGGTACCCCCCCAAAAATCTAATTTTGATAGGTGTTGCAGTAGTCATCATGTTGTGTGTGGCGGTCAAATTGTCACAGACGTCCCAACAGAATGTTAGTTACATCAAATGGAGCAGTGTTACATTGATCACACTGCATCCTTGTACACGTCATAATAGGAGAAGTGGACTAATAATCCTTGTGTCACCTAGCGGTAAGTGCAGTCAATCCATTGCAAGAGGTAGGGTCATCCTTGTTACACACCATGATAGGAGAAGTGGACGAAGAATCCTTGTGTCACCTAGCAGTAAGTGCAGACAATCCATTGCAAGAGGGAGGGTCAAGGAAACAAGTTAGTCTATAACCCAAGACTCCTATGGTTGATGCAAAACTAATGTTGGTAGTACTGCCACTTTTAATGGACAATGTGAAAATAACTGGCACTCTATAATGGAGAAGACAAGCAATGAGCGGCATACATATGGATGTGAATCCCCATGTGCCTGTAGCAGTAAACATTGTGTCAGTTCGTTGTCAATGGGTATCACTTATAGGTTGTACATCCTTAATGTCTTTGTATTCTTCCTTGTAGGCTGCTATAGTGGCCATTATGCAATTGGGACACTATGATGATCAATCTATGTCAAAAACCTAGCAATTGAAGATTGAGGGGCCAACGAGGTCTTAAAGGAGAATGTGGGAGTTGCCATGGCAGTGGTAGACCTGGGAAGGATGTCAACTGCAGTAAGTAACACAGGCAACTTTGTCTTAACAAGTTCGCATCGGCATAGTTTATCCTCGATGGGCACCTGAACCCTATCCTCAAGTCAATTGAAGATCAAAGAAGCCAACTTGTTTACAATTTTGGCCATGAATAAAGTTGGTGATCATGACAGCTTTGTCACAATATAATCTTGAGTAGTGGAATAACTCGAAAAATTTCAAAGTATACTCCGATAGGGATCATACCTTGTGTCAGCTTAGTGGGTTGGGCATAGAAATGCTAATAGTAGTCATGAGGCTGAAAATGTTCTTAATGCCGGACTACTACACAGTCCAAGATTGAGGAGGGTGTGGTAGAGATTTCCACCAAATTAGAGTAAATCTACAATTTTTTCTTAAGAAGCTTTATGTTGTGCTTAGTAACCATTTAGGAAGCATGGACACTACAAAACAGGTGTCGTACCCGTGTCTGACACGTATTGGACACCCGTACTCCGTGGACACGCCTAAATACGTATTGGACACTTCTCCAGCCGTGTCCAACATTTTTTTTTTGTTTTTATAGGTGGACACGGCTTGGACACGGCCTGGACACGGCCAGGCCCATTTACAGCCCAAAACAGGCTTGCCTTTCCACTAACATAGTCACATAACTAGGCAGCTAAACATGTCTCTGATAGATCAAATCCAGCTCAGTTCGCAAGAGGGTGGCAGTTGTATTCTTGCTGTTCTTATCACATATCTAAGTCCAGAGCAGCAACAACTGGCTCCCTATTCTTGTTTTTATATAATCTTTCGACTCATTCATCTATTCTTGGGCTTGGGGCCTCCCTCTAGTTCTGGAAAACTGATTAACTTAGGGAAACTATCAACCTTTATCCATTGTTTCCTTGTTCTATCAATGTTTCTATGTTTATCACTTTCTTGAATATCCAGTTGTGTATTTATATTAATTGCTGCTGTGTATCTAAATAAATTCCTTATGAACAGTCTCAAAATTTATATGACATCTACATTTACCGAGTACTAGGTATTGACTTAAAGACTCTTATGTATGTCTGATGGTCAATATTCCGAAATTCAGCAGCGTGGCACATCATGGGACTGTATCCATGAAGTCTATTCTTAGACTAGGCTACTGGAATTGCAAAAAATGCTTACTCTTTATTAAAATTTCCTATCTTTTTGTCTTTTGATTCTTTTAGACTTCAAAATACACAACTTCAGTTCTTGGGGTTTCTTTACATCATTTCATATGAGTCTCATCATACACATTAAAATCTTGAAATTGAATTCCACTTTTTCATGATTCAATATCTCTTATTTAATCTACCGGACTCTCCTCTTCTTTTTAGTTTTTATATCTCGTCATGTTTTGGGTATTACACATTGAATACGAATGGAAGTAAAATTGTCTTTTTTTTAACTTGTATTTGACATAAAAATGAAAAGACCTCTTTTATGGATAATTCTACTTCAATGTTTCAATGTTGTGGTTATACAATCGCCAATTGGTTTCATTTTTTAGCCTTATCTTAAATTAAGTTATATTGTCTAATTATCTATTTTTTTATTTCTTATGTGTGTGTTATATATATATAGTTTAATTTAAAAAAAATGTCGTGTCCATAGCCGTGTCCGTGTCCTATGTTTTCCAAAATCGCCGTGTCCCGTGTCCGTGTCCGTGTCCGCTTATGTGCTTCCTTGGTAACCATACACAAAATTTGAATTGCAAATATGATACCAAATTACAGACATGACCAATGACTCAGAAGTATTTCCCTTTATATTTTGAGGTCTCTGATCTCATGTGTGTGTACTTTGTTATATTATAGAACGAACTTTCGTACTATTATAGTTTGTGCTCCAAAAGGTATAACAATGGGTCAAGCTCTGAGTCTAACCATATGAAAGTATAACAATGGGTTAAGCTCTGAGTCTAACCATATGCATGCGGTGAAGTATTTCTTAATATGGGACATAGGCTATGCATGTGGCACATAATAAAAAGTTTCCTGCAAAGCTTGGCGAAGATCCAAACACATCAGAAATTATTCTGTACACGGTATATGAAAGCTTATCTATTGTTTGCTATGAAAAGAATTGGCACAAAGCAAAACATTACAATGTGAAAACAAATAGATGGTTAAGTCGAATGTAAGACTTGTGATACATGTGGGTCCTCACGTATGTAGTTGTTTTTTGTAGACTAAATTGATTATAACACCACGGAGTGAGTTGATATATGCATTTTCTTGACAAATGTGTTTACTCTAACAACATTGAAACATGGTTCTGAAAAGAGGTGTGGGTGTACGTGTAGAGACAGTACCAAAAAGAGTAAATGTCATATGTGGGGGTATGTGCAGTTTTGGATTTGTTCAAATGGCATATTGATATATAGCATAAAAATGTATATAAGCATATGAAATTATATATTGTGGATTTAAGATAAGTAGAAGCAAAATAGCATAAAAATGTATATAAGCATATGAAATTATATATTGTGGATTTAAGATAAGTAGAAGCAAAACTGAGTATATGCACTGCAATCTCGGCCAATCTAGAATTGTAGATGATGGGGTCAAGTTGGATGAAGTGGATGTACCAAAACGTGACCAGTTTCGTTACATGGGTTCTATTATTCAAATGGATGGTGATGTCCAAGATGATGTTTGTCACAATCACAGCAGGATGGATAAAATGGACAAGTGCAATTGTAGTATGTGATCGAAAGATCCCTCTCAGATTAAAAAGTAAGTTTTATAAAACAACTATACGGCCATCAATGCCATATGGGAGTAAATGTTAGGCAGTGAAGAAACAAAACATCAACAAAATAATGTGGCCAAAATGCTTATGTTGGATGGATCTGTGGGAAGACAAGGAAAGATCGCTCGAGAAATGACTGTATCAGGATTAGAGTGGGTGTGTAGCGAGCATTAAGGACAAGTTGCATGAGGGCCGTCGGAGATGGTATGGACATGTGCAACGCATACCAACTAATGTGCCTATTCAAAGCAATGTTTAGTCAAGCACAATTAAAAGAAGAGGCAGGACTAAATTAGCTTGGCGAGAGCTTATAAAAAGAGATCTTGAATCTTTACATCTAGATCAGAATATGATTTATAACATAGCTAATTGGAAAAGAAGGATCCACAACCAACCCCAACATGGATGGAATTGAGGCTTAGATGATGATGATGATATGAATATATATATAGTGTTTACAGAATCCACATCTATGAATATTTAATGTATCCATATAATTATAGATGTATGATATTGACATGTGTATATCTGTGCACATATAAATAACATATATGTATATATTGTAATATATATATATATATATATATATATATATATATATATATATATATATATATATATATATATATATATCGAAATGTAAATGTAGAACTAAATGAGCATATATGTAGAAATGTGTGTGTATATATATATCACATGTTTATGTACTTATATATCAAATGAATAAACAAAAAAATTCAAAATATATATACTTAAATGTGGGTGTATGGGTGTGGGTGGATGAATAGTTCAAAATATCATAAAGCAAACTGTGTTGAAGATATGTATGATTAACTAATATTCAAAAATCAAATGCTCATGCCCTGCACATAGCCGCATTATATGGCCACCAGCCACACGGGGCCAATTACACATTAGTGCAACTAGTGGGCGGAACAGCATAAGCGGTCGAGTAGGTTAATTCTTAAACAAAGTACGAAAACAATTTGTTTACCAATATGAACTAGCATTACAAGCAAAGTAAGAGAAAGAAAAACATATAGCTTCTAAAAATTCACAAAACCCCATAGTTGAGGACAAATTTTTGAGCAAGGTTCAGTGAAAGGGTATCACACTATTGTCAAATTTAAAATATCAAGATCACTTGTTAGACATGATGAATTGCAAAGCAACGCCCATATTTCTTAACAATATGAGTGCATGTTTTATAGTGACTGTGGTATGTAGAATTTGATACTGTGATTTGGAACTAAGATGGTTGCAAAAACCCCATGGTCACACTTACATATAACAACAAACTTTAACATGCAATTGATCTCATTAATCAAAAGGTATATTATGTGTACTCCTAAGACATTTAGAGACTGACTAAATCCTAAGCAGTACATGTCATTAGAATAAAGACATACTATGTATATATGATATTATTGTAAATATTTAGATTAGTTTAGGAGGCCACGTGAGGGACACACACAATATTATGGACCAATTTGTCCAACAACCAAAATAACTATTTTGGAAGTGAAGTTTGGTGTACTCTAGTTCATGTGCTAACGTCATTTGAAAGTAGTGATGAAAGAGATACTTGAATGAAATATGTAAGTTCATGGGTACATTGTTTGCAAAATGCAGTGGTTTTAAAAGAAATTTATGTAGTTTGATCATTGAAAGAAATGCATCAAACAGTCAACAAAAATGTCTTTCATTTCACAACAGATCATGCCATAAAGTTCATCTTGATTTTTCTTAATTTACCAATATTGTATTTTTTTTTATTTAACAGAAACCACCCCAGGCAGGGCCACTACTAGACCCACCCCAGCATGGTAAACTCTCAGGGCCTGAGCCAGTCACAAATTTGCCAATATTGTAGATATCTCTTAATTGAACCTCGATCTTAATATTCGTCCTTAACTAAGGAAACTTGTGGATTGATTCAAACTACAACAAGAATCTTTCCCACACATTGCTTGCATACTTGTTAAGGCGGCAAGACGCTAGCTCTGGCGCCGAGGCGGCTTTAAGAAAATAAAAATTCAGTATAACTCTACCTACATGTATACATGTGTTATGTTTTTTATAACAGATTCCTCTTCATATATATGCTATTCTCGCTACATGCATCCATGTGTTTGAATTTTATAACACCCCCTCTGCATCTATATGTAATATATCATCCATATATACATATGTTCGTGTGTAAGTGTGTGTGCACACGTACGTGTGTGTGTGTGTGTGTGTGTGTGTGGGGGGGGGGGGGGGGGGGGGGGGGGGCGTAAATCCATCAATTTGTGGTTACACTGATAAACATATGTTTTAAGGTAAGAAAGCATAATCAGTTATACTTATAGTCCTATTAGTATTTATTAATTGCAAAAACAAGAAGAGAAATACTAAACAATATCAAAGATAGAGAATCAACCAATATATAAATAGATAATTATCTATAGCAACTATCCCAATAGCATATCCCCTATATTAAAAATCCAATTGAAGGTGCCAAGGCACAAAACATGAAAATTCAGTAATGTGTATTAAGAGAAATAATTTTAAAAGAAATAATATTTTGCACATAACATAGCAATAATATATGTTTTTGAGCATTAGTACAAGAAAATAGATGAATAAAAGTCATGAATATGTAATACGATCAAAAGAATAACATAAGGTGACAACTTGGGGAAGGTGTACCACCTGGGGATGCCTTGTCACCTAGGGCACACCTTGACAAGTATGATTGCTTGTACTGCTTGTTCATATAGGCTAACATATCCTATCATATTTGTTTTAGAGTTAACATGTCCCTCAAGAAATGCATTCAATGACCCACTCCATTGTATTCTAGTCATGTCAACCCAAAATAATTCATTCATATATGTGGGAACCCACAAGTGTTGCATCTTACACTTAACCAGTTGTCCAATTTAGCATGACAATATTGTATTGCTTCGTGCCGAATCCTTTCAAATCCTTTAATGGATAAATTCTCATATGATGGGCATTCAGAACGTTTGGATTTAAAAGGCCTTTAGGTGCCAATTTGGCCTTAAATAGCTTAATTTGGATCTAAAAGGCCATAGCTACCCACTTCAGCATCCTAGCGGCCTAGGTGCCCAGGCCTTTAAGGCGCCCCTACCTAGAGTTGATAACTAAGATGTAACTTAGTACAATATTTGCAATTCAAAGATTTTTGTGTGGTTCCCAGCCACAATAGAAATTTGCATAAACAAGAATGACAATATACACAACTACTTAGATAAAGATAATTAAAATCGACTTACTCATGCAATGAAGTCATGTATTGAACAACTAGATGTGATTCTATGCAACGTCCTCGCCTAGTAAACGGGAACCCATTCTAATTAAATAACTATAATGGTTGACATTGTAAAATGGAGTAAATGGTCGCATATATGTTAGTCAAATAAGTAAAATCAAAAGGCATAATGACGCCTAAGTATTTAAATGCACGAGGAGACCTTAGTTGAACACAAAATAGTATATTCCTAATAATGCCGACATCATTAAGGTAAAGAACATAATGGATTTTTGGGTTTTTAGACAACATTCTCATGAAATAATTGTTATCACCATGAAATTACTAAGACCTCAGTCGCACTATTCCATATAGGTTGCTAGAATTAATCACATCCTTTGTAGTGTAGCTCGTCATAACTTCCTACTTTGGCTACATGCTATCCATAATTTTTTTTAAACACAGATGTTTGCATTGTCGTCCAGCTCATACTATGACAAACATCACATGGGAAAGACAACAGAATTCCAACCATATGTGGATCTACCAACTTATAGTTGTCATGTTCAATGAAAGATCATGTTGCATAATTACCTGAATCAATGCATCTAAGCCTGATGCTAAGCTAGGCAATTTGTCATGGTTGTAGACTTGTGCATGTAAAGAGAGTTTTTGGTCAATTTTTATTGGTTGAGTTTGCACATGTGAATGCTAGATGTTTAGTCTCTTCATCTGGAGAGTCATTTGTAGGTTAGTAGTTATAACACCAAATCCACTAGGATTGACATACTTCTCGTAAAATTGTTTAGATTTAGGTATAAAACTGAAACAAAGACCAACAAGGGAGTAAGTCCATTCAATAGGATATGGTGTAACTTAGTCGGCGGACTCACAAAAGTGAGGATATTTGCATTGATGGCCTTGGTTAGTGGTTGTTGGACAATCTACATCTCCGGGTGCACACAGTCCGTTCAAGTTGATTTTCCATCCTGCTTGCCAAATTGAGATTTATAGAAGATAATACCTATACATGCGGTTGAGATATTGTTATACGCTAGTGTGAGGTACTACTTTGTAGATATTGGAGCAGCTCAAAAAGTAGAAGTAAAGATAATTTGGATCTTTTGTCTTAATGCAAAGATGTCATGTCCCGGATGAGATAAAAGAATGCATGTATTCAAATGATTTTATTTTTATATTGGTAAAATAGTACTTTTAGGAGTACTATCAATTGAATGTGAGATATTATTGCTTAAATATGAGGTATTGTAGTTTAAAATTGGAGTACAAGTCGTTCAATATGAAGTACTCTTGATTCAATATGAGGTAATAGTGATATAATAAAATATTCAGATTAAAGTCGAAATTCATGATATGATGGATGTAGAAAGCATCAAAACATAGAGTCAACATACTCTAGTTACTAGAGAAGGGTAGTGTAATAACCTATATTTTGGGTAAAGTGGCCCAATACTTTTTTTTGCTGCATCAAGTGCGCCTCTCTTCTATTTTACTTTTTATTCATATGACTAAGGTTTTTGAACAGACTATAAACAGAAAAAAAGAAGACAGACACGAAGTAACTATACAGGTGGGCAAAACTATAGAGAAAAGAAGAAGCTATAGTATAGTATAAGGAAACAATTAGGCTATCAAGTCTCTATCAGCTAGAACACTCCTCCAGATAATCCAGACATCGGTAGATCTTCCTTCAAACAGCAGTTTATTCCTTTCTTTCCAAATAAAATTAATAAGCAAGGCTCCAACAATCTTGGCCTCACAACCAGTCTGAAAAAGCAACTTCCAACCAGTGATCTGCCTCCCATACAGGTCAGCATACAAGTCCCAAAGAGCACTCAAGTAGGGATAGCTGAAGAACATGTGAACAGAGTCCTCATCCTGCTCACAACAAAACTACATCTAGACACCATATAAAAGCCAAAACGCTTAAGAACATCCTGAGTGAGAAGCCTACCCAGAATAGCCTTCCAAATAGTAATTGAGAGACGTCTAGTAATGCCTTTAGACCATAGCCAATCCGCCCATTCCACCTCAGGGAATTTAAGCCTACAAGCCTTCCAGGTATCCCTGAACTGAACATCACCCTTCCCTTTGAATAAGACTACACCAGGGGAATAGAAGGACCATTTAATTTCTTAAAGAAATCAGTAGCAGCGTCAGACCGTCTAATAGTGGGAAAATGTCATCTACTATCCACAATACATTCAGATAATTTGCAATTCACCTCTGCCAAACCTCAGCATAAGCTGTCTACCAAGGACCATAAAGAGGTTTCTACCACCAGGGCGCCATGGATCTTTCCACAAGGGGAAACTCTGACCATTGCCAACCTTCAGTTCAAAATCACTCAAAAAATTATCACGAGTAATGAGGATTTGCCTCCAAAGCGAGGAACAATTTGCCTTGGTCCTCTACACCCAAAGTTTGATAACAATTACGGGAAGACTATGGAATTGAAGTTGAAGGAGCCCCAATTGATCAGTGAACCCCGGTTGGACCCTAGGATTAGTCCAATTGGGCATCAACAGCAATTGAGCTCAAATTGGGTCAATGTAATTTCTAAAGGTTACAACTGTAGTTGTCTAGCTGAGGATTTCATGGAATTAATTGGAGCATGGGAATGAGCCCAAACTTGGTAGACATATTGGACCCAAAATGGATATAAGATTAATTATCATATGATAGATCCCACTCGGTAGAAATGTTGTTAGACCCAAATCTACAGAAAGACACAAACCAGTTTGGAGAAGAACCTTAAGCCATGGAGGTTGAATCTAATAGAATGTAGAAAATGAAGGATTTGATTCTGTTGATGTCCTGCACCTCATTTGTAAGTGGGATGAAAGGGAGTGAACGGAAACCTGTATACGTTATATAAATCATGAGCATAACTTTGATTGTGAAGTTATAAACGAACTACATAGATACATTGCCATGATCACTAGTTACAAAACCTTGGCCCCTCTGTCTAATTAAGAAATGTCCAAAATAGAAATGAAACTTGCGTTTAGTCTTCTGAAGAAGAAATCAAAGCAACAAGTACGGGTAAAGATTTCATGCATAATATTATGAGAGTTGATCATCTTCATTACTTGGAGTCGATCAAACAAGATATCATTTTGACCACAGGTTACAGAATGGCATTACATAAATAAATCCAAAATATATAAAACTATTATTTTATGATTGTAACTCTCGTCAGCTTACATTTGCGGATACAACTACGGTTCAGCTGAAAGGAAGTCTCCCATTTAGATATAAGGGCGGTGGTTGGGAGATAAAATCTGCGACACCTGTACGCATAACTGACCTGAGCTATAGAGATGATGAGGGCACGGAACCTAGGGTGCTTCCCGGCTTCCGTCTTGAGCCTGCTGGCGATGGGCTTGCTGACAATCTTCAGCGCCAGGGCACCGAGCTTTACCACCGGCAGGATCATCTCCTCCTTCCCAGCTCCAGCCTCGCGCGAGGCAGCGGCAAAGGCTGTGTGCCAGTCTCTTTATTGGGGTTAGAGTACAGTGGCTACGTACATTCGACCGGTGGACGTTTCAAAACGAACGTTCCATTATGTAGCCGGCGTTTGCCCGGAGGAAGGCCTGCGGTCTCGTGGGGGCTTTCCTGGGAGTCGTGGGGGAACGCCGGAGCTGAAAATTTAATTTATCTAAGTATAAACATACACGCGAACATGAACAAATGGCATCAAGTTGAGTTAATCGGTATCAGAAAACTGAATTGTTAACATTAAGTTAGTATTTGTTTTGTGTTTTTTATTCATGTATATAATGTGTTGTGAAATATATTTTTTTGGTGACGTGGAAACAACTCCGAGGGGAGGTTTCAAATTCCTTGTTCCAGTCTCACTGTTACGCATCCCAACCATGCATATCTTGAGGAAGAGGGAAGTGATGTCTAACTGTGGGTGAATGTACGATCAAGATGTTCCGTCACATAGCTAGAACAGTAAATAGGGAATTCGGTCCCCCGAGGGAAGCCACTTACCTCACTCCTTCCACTACGCACACCTAAAGATGTGTATAACGGGATAATTCTTTTTGAGACACTTACCTTTATTGTTAGCGTTAATATGTACGACGGCCATGTTGTATGTTAATTGTTATCGTATTGGCAATGATTACTTTGTTGAGTTTATTTTACCTTTATTTTTTTTTCTTGGGATATATTTTCTACTGATCCTATTCACTAGGCATAAATGGAAGTGATTTACATGATAGAGAACATTAGATAAATGGATGTGATTTACATGATAGAGAAATTTCTTTCAAGATACTAATTGTGGTGATGGATCATTTTTTTTTTCAAAATTAAAAGCAAAAAGGTGAGACTGGTGAAAAAGGCAATCAAATGAGAGTAAAAGATAGAAAGGAGGGAAAAAGATAGCACTCGAACTCGAAGACTGAAATGAGTCGGCCTGAAGGTGACCTGGAAAAAGTCTCAATTCTACTTTAGATTATCTTTTTCTCTTGTCATATGTGGTTGTGTTGAATTTTGGTGCGACAAATTTTATACACATTATTTAAGAAGACAAAAGAATACCAATAAAAAGAAGAAATTGTTAAAGAGGGAACTAATGTTAATTTACACATCCCTAGAGGACGTTAATTGCTTATTGGCAACGGCAACGCTGTACAAATCTTTCTCATTGTCGCCACGATAGAGCAACTACATCCTCCACTTTTTTGACCAAGTAAAAGTGATGACCATATATGAATCCAATGATCTTATCAAACTTCTTATGGAGCAACTGATAAAAAATCTTGAAGCTTATGGAGTAAAGATAAAGAACGCAATTGATCAAGAAGAAGAGGAGAATACAAAGGAGAAACCCTTGGCTTTCAAGGCTTCAAACTCATCATCTAAATAATCAACTAATGATGAAGCCAACTTTTAAATGGTAAGACGCTATCAAAAATGTAATTGCAACGTCCCCAAATTCAGGTAAAAATCATTCTTTTTCCCTTCTTTAAACCCTGGCATCCTTTTTTTTACCATAACCCTTATATCATGGGATTGGCGGGTGATAACCATAATCTAATTAATTTGGACATACACATAGAGACTAGGTGAGGCCTATGGTCTTAGGTGAACCGACTTTGAGGTTATATGTATACACTCACAATTGTTGACCATGTAACTGAAATTAAAACCCTAAATAGGTAATTAGTGCTTAGTGATGAGATTATAACCTATTGACCTCCAACCCCCACTACTATAGAAATGGCTTATAACGTCACATTTAGAGGCGCAGTTGTATCCCAAAAACCGACGCCTGAACCCTACAACGTCGGTTGAAAGCATAAACCGACATCTATATGTGAAGATCGTCCAGACACGGGTATCGCTTTTTATTTAGCGTTGGTTTCTTAGTAAGAAACCAACGCCTAAAATCGCCCGTCAAATCTAATTTTTTTAGTGTAAAAAAATTACCTCCAAAATTTCACATACGGCGTCGGTTGTTTACCAAACAATCGACGAATAAAGGTTTTGTCACGAGACAAAAATCGGGCCCATTTTGTCGTCGGTTTTCTTGTAACAACCGACGCTGATGGGTTTTCACGTGTTGTCTCCGTGAAAATTTTTACCCCCTTTGGCGTCGGTTTTTTACGGCAACTGATGACTATGGACATAATTCAAGAATATTTTTTTGTCAGCATATGTAGATAGACGTCGGTTTTTCTAGTTGAAACCGACGACTATCATTCAACATAGGTGTCAGTTTTTTGTGGTGATCGACGCATTTTATTTTAAGCATCAGTTGGTTATAATAACCAACGTCTATTGTTAACTTAATAGCACCTGCGCGAGCCAGACTCTTCCCCTTTCTCTGTTTCATTCCCGATTTCAGGACTTCCCCTTCCTCAGGCAATTCTTGCCGCCGTTGCTCTATCCTCCGCTGCTGCTCGCCGACTACCGCCGCTGCTCCTCCTTTCCTTCGTTTGCTTGTTGTTGACCTAAGCAAGTAAGCTACCCCGGCCTCCTTTCCTTTGTTTTTCTTGTTTAGGGTTTAGCCTTATTTCTGCCTTATTTCTGCATTTGGCTGCCAAGTAATAGATGCTCGATTTCTAGGGTTATAGGCATAGTTTTTTAGGCGGCCATGTGGTGCCCCTCCTCAGCAGAATGCCCAGGCCGACTAGGTCTACATAGATGCAATATTAAGTTCAATATTAAGTTTATAATTACATAGATGCATAGTGTGTTAGTCTTTGATACCAACTGTCATAGAAGTGTTATTACATCGATCCCAATCCCATTACTTGGGTAGACAATGTTAAAGTAATTTAGTATGACTGCCCCTAAATAGCTCAAAGTTCACACACAACTTATGTAATAATTGAATAAGTCTTCTCTTTTATTGATGAACCAAATGATAAAACTGGGATGAAGGAAAGAAGAAAGAAAATTAGATTAGATTTAATATAGAGAAGCCACATTATCATTCCCAAATATTAGTTTATCCTCATGGACTTTATATTCGGTGATTCTTGTACAACAACCAAACATTATAATCATTAAGTAGCAAGTAGTAAAAGGCAATCTAGAACCTTAGTCACTAGGTGAATAATGGCCATAAATGTGTAATGAAAGATGCATGAAAAAATGTTTGGTTGTAAAATAATGAGTTGATATTTTGTTTATCTTGCAATATATATTATTACTAAGCAATTATTTCATTATGCAATCCATTTTTTCTGATTTATGTTTTTATTGATCTCATCTTGATTTTTCCCTATTATGGGGCCATGTCAACATTATTCAAGATTGATGAGTGCTTTAAACCTAGGAATGTTAACATTTTAGGGTCATATGGGGCATGTAAAATTTTGCTTCTATTTAGGATCAACAAAATATTATGCAAGTCATGAATGAGAACAAACAAGCTATAGTTGAGTTGACTATTCATAAGATTCATTGAGTCATATTCAAGTGTTTATCTATTTGAAGACTCACTAATACACCAATTTGGTTTTAGTAAAAGGGAAATACTAATGCACTCACGTGACATGCTTGGAATATAAATGATGAACTTTACCCTAGATTTCCAATCATGCTTCGAAAGACATCAATAATCACCCTAACTTGAAGAACTAGGATATGATCAATGATGAAACTAGGATTGTAGGTATAAGAATGACAACACATGTATTTGTTGGCCTAGAAACCCGCCCAAGATTTACTCATTAGGAGTAAATCTTGGATAGTCCCCAGTTTGGGACTGTTCTTGAACACCTAATCTCACTTAGGATGTAAGTGTATAATGTGTATTGGGTTTTAAAGAAAATTTTACTTGGAGAACAACGGAGAAATGCTGCTGAAATTTTCTTGAAAACCCAATACACATTATATACTTACTAGTGAGATTAGGTGTTCAAGAATGGGATAGGTGGTACACATTTATTATATATAAGACCTTAAACCCTAAAGTTTTAACCATAAACCCTAATCTCTTAACCCTAGACCCAAATCTTGTTCTAATATATACTTGTTTTCTCTTTGATCATAGAATGGATAGATCATGGATGTCCATTCCAAATCACTGCACCCAGAGTTTATTTTTGGTCTTGATCAGTTTATTAGATTTGCCGAGGAACATAGGAAACAACTTGGAGATAGGTTCTACTGTCCATGTAGGCATTGCAGTAACAACTTGAAAGTCAGCACTGGTGATGAAATCAAAAGTTATGTCATGTGCAATGGGATTATACAAGGCTATACATAATGGCACTGGCATGGAGAGATTTCAAACCTGAAATCAGTGGATGTCGATAGTAGTGCTTGTGTGGAAGAAGAAATTGCCTCCGATGACGTAGATGTGAACGGACCAGTTCTAGTAGACATCGTTGATGCGATGTTGAATAGTTGTGGGGTAGAGCACACTGATCCACCTCCCATGTTTAGAAACATTGTACATGATGTTGAGATATTGTTATACACAGGTTGTAAGTTTACGAAGCTTAGCGTTGTGTTGAGATTGTATAAGTTGAAAGCTAACAATAGATGGAGTGACAAAAGCTTCACATCATTGTTGTCTTTGTTGAAAGAAATTCTTCCTGAAGGAAACGAGCTGCCAATCTCAACATACAGGTTAAAGAAATTTGTGTGCCCAATGGGAATGGAGGCCAAGAAGATACACGCATGCCCGAATGATTGTGTATTATTTCAAAAGGATTATGTGGATTTGAAAGATTGTACCAAATGTGGTGTGTCAAGGTATAAATTGACGACTTTGGGGGAGTCCAAAACTGGTTCTCCTCCCAAGGTGATGTGATATCTACCTATAATACCACCGTTTCAACACTTGTTTGTCAATCCTATAGATGCGAAGAATTTGAGGTGGCATGCAGATGTTAAGAAAAATAATGATGGGATCCTACGACATGCGTCTGATTCCCCACAGTGGAAGAAGATTGATTTATTGTACCCTGAATTTGGTGAAGAAGTCAAGAATCTAAGACTTCGGCTTTGTACAGATGGGATGAATCTGTACGGGACATTGAGTAGCCAACATAGCACTTGGCCAATTATGCTTATTATATACAATCTTCCTCCCTGATTGTGTATGAAAAATAAGTATGTTTTGTTGTCGTTGTTGATATCGGACCCTAAACAACCTAGAAATGATATCGATATTTATCTTAAACCTCTGATTGATGACTTGAAGAAAATCTGGGGTGAAGGTGTGATGGTCTATGATGCTTCATAGAGAGAGACATTATGTTTGCATGCTATGTTGTGTTCCACTGTGAATGACTTTCCAGCATATGGGAATTTGTCTGGATATAGTGTCAAAGGATCTAAAGCGTGTCCTATATGTGAAGAGAACACCGATTCAATACGACTAAAACATGGCGGCAAGACTGTATATCTTAGTCATCGAAGGTTTCTTCCAAAATTCCATCTGTATCGTAGGTTGCGCAAAGCATTCAATGGACGGAATGAGGAACGGAGTGCACCTAAACCTATACCAGGGGAGGATGTTTATGAAAGAGTAAAAGACTTTGCCAATAAATTTGGTAAGAGATCACAATGTACGATAGCCACATGGAGTGACAAATCTTTATTCAAGAAGAAGTTAATATTTTGGGATCTTGCTTATTGGAGTTCTTTGGCAGTCAGGCATTGTATCGATGTCATGCACGTTGAGAAAAATGTTTGTGATAGCGTCATCGGTACTCTGTTGAATATACCAGGTAAGACTAAAGATGAGATAAAATACAGAATGGACCTACGTGAAATGGGGATAAGGACATAATTAATAGAAGTAGTTAGTAGTGATCAGAGAACATACTTACCTCCTGCTTGTTACACATTGTCGAGAAAGGAGAAGAAAGCTTTTTGTGAATTCTTGGTAAATGTTAAGGTGTCACAGGTATACTCATCCAACATCCGTACATTGGTATCAATGAAAGATCTGAAGTTGATAGGTCTTAAATCTCATGATTGTCACAGTCTAATGCAACAAATATTGCCCATGGCAATTCGATCTATATTATCGAAGCATGTAAGGTTTGCAATCACCGTACTTTGTTTCTTTTTCAACAGTCTGTGTAACAAAGTTATTGACCCTGATACTCTCGATAAATTGCAAAGAGAAGTGGTTGTTACCCTATGTCATCTTGAGATGTATTTTCCTCCTTCGTTCTTTGATATCATGGTACATCTTGTTGTCCACTTGACTAGGGAAGTGAAAATGTTGGGGCCAATTTTGTTGCATTGGATGTATCCCTTTGAACGATACATGAGAATTTTTAAAGGCAATGTTCGAAATCGTTATCGGCATGAAGGGAGTATTATTGAGGGTTATGTGGCGAGAGAGGTTATGGATTTTTGCAATGACTTTCTAAGTGCTAATGACACTCCTGTTAATGACAAGAATATTGAGGAGCATTTTGGCAAAGGAATTTTGGGATCACGGATGAAAGTAATTAGCCGTGAGCAGTTGGAACAAGGTCACTTGTATATTTTACACAACATCGATGAAGTGAGTGTTTATATCGAGAAACATACCAATTTCATCAAGAGACAATATCCTCGAGCCAATTCAAATGTGGCTTGCTAGAGAGCATAACAAGACATTTATTAAGTGGTTTGAAGATAAAGTCTTACATCAACTATCTCAAACACCAGATAATCTTACTGAAACTATCAAATGCCTCACCTTTAAACCAAAATTGAATGTTATGTCTTATGAAGGGTTTGACATAAATGGATTCTCATATTACACAAAGCGTTAAGATGATAAGAGTGTCGTCCAAAACAGTGTGGTCACCCTTCAAGCGTCTTCATTGTTTTTTGCAAGTGCAAAGGATAAGAGTCCACATGAAGCTAAAATGTCATATTACAGTGTCATTGAAGACATATGGGAGTTTGACTACATAGATTTCAGAATTTCGCTCTTTAAATGTAATTGGGTTGATAACACTAAAGGAGTTATAGTGGATGAATTGGGTTTCACATTAGTGAACTTTGAAAAGATTGGCGAGAAGGGTGAACCATTCATATTGGCATCACAGACTTCACCCTTCATATTGGCATCACAGGCGAAATAAGTATTTTATATCGATGATCCTGCAAATGATAAATGGTCGATTGTTCTTCATGGTAAAAGACAGTTCATTGAAGATCCTATAGATGAAGAAGAGTGCTATGATAAGTATGATGACTCCAGTCCATTCTCAGTTGGGTTCCCAACACCACCAAATATTGAAACTAATGATGACTTGTATGTGCGCGGAGATCACAATGAAGGATTGTTAATTGATAAAAGATCACAATATTAGAGGCATGCATGTCTATATTTTTTGTATGTTTTATTTTTCTGAATGTGAACTTTACAATGTGAACTTTACAATGTGAATGTGAACTTTATAATGTGAATGTGAACTTTACAATGTGAATTACTTTACAATGTGAACTTTACAATGTGAATGTGAACTTTCAGATGGCTGAGGATTCTCCTGATGACCATGTTGATGACTACTGTGAGGGTGAAGATGTCAATGCGTCGCCTCACAATGTAAGTTTTAAAAATATATCCCTGAGGTTTCTATCTATATGTTCATTTGTAGTTATATCATGTAAGTGTGTTTTTAGTCAAATTTTAGGTTGGTGATGTACCCCTTGAAGAAATTGGGGCACTTGATGAGCAGCAAAAAAAATTGAGAAAGTGAGGGGCATCACAATGATGAACAAGTTACTACAGCAAAGGGACAATGGACCCAAACTGGATGTGGATTTCAATCATGTAGGAAATCCAGTTGGAGTGAACTGCAACTCATTTATTTCATATCTTAGGGTTCTTACTCGTAGCCATTGTAGTCCTATTTCTGAATCCTGGCATAAAGTTCCTAAGGGGAAGAAATACTTAGTATGGAAGGAACTATGTGTGAGTTATTATTATTTGCAATTCTGTTTTTGTAGATTACTAATTGTTAGGATACTAGTTAATAGCAATTCTATTTTGCAGAGTATATTTGATCTGGATGAAAAGTTGTATCGTAAATGCGTGATGTAATGTTGTGGGAGGGTCCTAAGGAACTATAGGAGAAATCTCACCCGAGATTACATACGCGATGTTGAGAAGAGGTTCTTGATTGATTTCTAATTCTAGGCATTGATCACTTTTTTGACTAACTCTACACTAATATTTTTTGTTTGTATTCTCTTTAAAAAATAAATTTAGGTAGAAGGCAACCACTGAGCAGTGGAACTACCTGGACACCAAAGACTGGGAGGACTTTATTACCCAAAGAAAAATGGATGAATTCAAGGTATTAAGTGCCACTCCCAATTTAATTAATATATGTTCTTATGTATTCACCTATTCAAGATTAACCTTTAGTGTTACTAACCAAATCAATGTGCTTACTAACAAGGCTATCAACGATGCTCAAAGAGCAAGGCGTGCACTAAATGTGCATGACCACACTATGGGTCTAAGAGGCTATGCAGGCATTGAAGAGGGGGCAGGCACTTTAGGCCAGTCCTATGGGTTCCCCATTTCTACTAAAGACTACAGGTTGAGTCTACTGCTACTCATGAGTCCTCTACTATTGGTCTCGTACCTCTGCCTCGACATGCTATGTGGATAGTTGGGAGGCAAAACAAGAAGGGAGATATAACGAAGCCTGCAACTGCTGAGGTGGCTGCAAAAATGGTAAAATTTAACTCTTAGAGCAATCGATCGATATTGATTATTGTTATGTTTACTTACCAATTTCTATTTATGGCAATTAACGGGAGCTGTACGAGCAGAGGAAGGAAGGCAAGTTCATCCCTGAGGGCACAAGGGATGAATTGACAGTTGATATGGGTAACCCAGAGCATCCTGGACGTGTTAGGGGTGCAGGTGCTGGTGTGGGCATCAAAGTGTTCTTTGGGCCATCACAGCACAAACCAGTCCCAAAAGCAGGACTTTCACAAGCTGAGGTAATTTATTTATTTTTTTAGAATGTTATTGCGAAAGAGAATTCAATAATCAGAAGCTAGTATTTCTTTTATCCATGTATAGGTAGATCAGTGAATTGATAGGAGAGTCGAGGAATCACTTGATAGGAGAGTCGAGGAAGCACTTGATAGGAGAGTCGAGGAAGCACTTGATAAGAGAGTCAATGAAGCAATTAGCAAGTGGCAGGCATCTCAGACTGCCACTCAGACAGTACCTGTGTCGGGCCACTCTTCTCCTACTGGCAGAGGTTGGGAGTAATCATATAGACCCACCACCTAGCACGTCCGTTGTAAGTATTTTTATGATATATATAGTAGCTAGTCTTTTCAAGATGATATGTTTATGTATATATGTATATAACATTCTTTACGTAAATTTGTAGGACTTGAAGCTATGTTGTCTAAAAAGTCAAGAATACATCATTGCAGATGCACATATTTACCCAAACCTTCCAGGGGAGATGTTTCATGGGACTCCAGTACCAACTGGTGCAGTTGATGTGAGCCTGATACATATACTCCCCGATTGGAGGGATCTTCCATTGCCATATGCCCACCCAGATTCTGAAATTCTTGGTGAGGCAGAAGGCGGAGTGATAATATAGCCCAAAGCGGATGTCATCTATTCTAATATTGTATGGTAAATTTACATTATGTTAATTTGTTAGTGTGTATATATGAGTCAATTGATCTGAAATTATATATACAGGTCAAAAGGAAGACATCCGCTACATCTCAGCCTCCACCTCCAGCTCCTAAAGTACCAAGTTGGCTTCCAAGGGACCTACACGCCTCGTTAGGTCCTAATTGTAGGGGTATGGCATTATGGATAGGCGAACATGATTCAAATTGCCCTATAAATGTTACTATTCTGGAAGATGTTGCAGGTCAATCATACGATAACAATCTATTTATATAAGTTTTGCATACGTATTACTGCATACATAATACAAGTTTTGCATACGCATTAATGCATATGTATTAATGCAGGTCAATCATACGATAACAAGCTATTTATACAAGATATTTTGGAGTTGTTTCGTTATGACTGGCTGAACACATCTATGATAGAGTTGTGGATATGGTGAGATCTTGTGTATATATACATATACCTTGTTTTATATACGGTGATCTGGTTTCTTATATATTAATGCATATGTAATACATGTTTTGCAACCACTTACACACGATATGTACATATTTTGCATATTTCCATATGGGATTTTTGGTTCCATCTTTGATTAGTCTTGTAGATACATACCCTTCTTCAGTTACTTCATACTGTTGTGATGCTTTTGAATATTTTGGTAAAAATAAGAGGACGGTGATAATAGCTCCATTCAATGTCGAGTAAGTTTACTTTGCTGGTAATTTGGACTTAAGAAAATTATATTTTTATTGTGGATTTTGAGTTATTAATTTTTAACTTTCTTACCTGTAGTGGTAGGCATTGGGAGTTACTAGTTATTGTCCCCAAGACGTTCACTGTCTATTATCTAGATCCTACGGGGAAGAAATTGAATACATTATATGGACACCCAATGAAAAGGCTAATATTCCCATGAGAAATATTTCATATTTTTATATCCGTTAACATCTGTTATTATATTACTATTTAATTATGCAATTTAATGTGTTACATTAACATGTAGGGCTTTAGAAAAGTTCAAAAATTCTAGAGGAAAGGTCCCCATGAAAAGAATCAACCACTAATTTGGGAGAATGTGAAAGTAATTTCCCGACTCCAATGTATATATTATTTATGTGAACTGTGCTTATTTGTATTTTTGAATATTTTGTATGTTTCAATTTATAGTGTGCTACACAAGACAACGGTTGGGCATGTGCCTACTATGTGATGTGATTTATGGACCTAATCATCAAATATTCCGTAATGGAAATCGATACTATACATCAGATATTATATATAGTCTCATTAGATAATCTGAAATATGCCAATCTTATTATATATTATTAATTATATATATACGTCATTCTCTTTCCATGTGTTTAAAACTGACTTCAGCACATGTGGAAAGTTATTAGATGTACATACTCTCTATACGAGGGAGGAATTAGATGTTATAAGAGAAGAATGGGCAAAAGCCCTACAAGTAGTGGTAATTTTTAAATATAATTGGGATAATGATGATAATGATGACGATGATGAATAAAGAATGATATTTCTAAACTTTGTTCTCATAATTATTTTTGTGTGAATGTGAATGACTTTTTCTGAATTGTCATATGTGTGAATGTGAATGACTTTTTCTGATCAATACATGAATGTATGAATGTGAAAAGAGATGAAATAAATGGGACTGAATGTGAATGTAAATGACTTTGTAGGTTTCTACATGTATCTGATCAATACATGTGTCTGAATGTGAATGACTTTGCAGGTTTGTGGCCTGTTGTTGGCTGATATCAATAGATATTGTAAACCTGCAGTTCAGAACTGAACTGCAGGTTCTGCATCCTGTCGACCAACCATACAGCAGGCCTGCAAATTGATAAGAAGAAAAAATCAAAACATAGGTGTCAATTATTTGTATAAAACTGATACCAAAGACATACGACGTCGGTTATTAGCAAAAAACATACGTCTCTTCCATGGCTAGCATCGGTTATCTGTAAGAACCGACGCCTATTGTAGCCAGGCACGGCCGTGCTGGCAAGGATATGGCATCAGTTATTGTTTGATAACTAATGTTTTAACCATGATATGATGTCAATTTTCTTTACTAACTGATGATTATAGTTCCCTTGCTGGCGCATTTTTTGTGGCGGGAAGGGTTATGGCGTCAGTGTTTGTTTAATAACTGACGTCTTTGATCATGATATAGTGTCAGGTTTCGTTAAGAACCGACGCCTATAGTTCCCTTCCTGGTGCATTTTCAGTGACGGGAAGGGTTATGGCGTCAGTTAGAAACTGACGCTGAAGGTGTCGACCTTTAGCGGCGCCCACTTGGGTGTCGCTTGGAAACCGACGCTAAAGGCTCTAAATAATCGACACCAAAGGTTTTTTCTGTAGTAGTGCCCAGGTCTGAGATACCAATTTTTTCCTCATATCCAATTTGGCTAACCCTCAGAATTTGGGGTCGATTGGATGTCAAATGCACCCTTAAACAGACCTTGGAAGATACTTTGTAATTAAACCTAGGTTTTTGATCGAATTATTTGATTTCATTGTCACGCCTAGACCAAGGTCTTAAGAGTCGGTTTATGTCATTCAGAACGGATAAGAAGGAGGTGTACCTAGTTTTCCCCTCCCATGACTTTCTCACGTGAGAAAAATGGTAATGTGCGACAAAGTCTTGGATAGTTCTCTCATCACTCTCAACCAAATTGTGTGATTCCTTTGCCAACGAACTCCACATTCTCAGCCATTTCCTATGAGGTCTAACTTGGGTCACGGAGTGCAGTACAGGAAAAACACTCTTTTAAGACCAAAGGTAGCCATATCTGCACTTTTTCATTCTCGCCATTGCTTCACCATGAAGCATCTCCCTCATCTCTATTGATCTAGGAAGCTCCCTAGTAGATCCTTGAATGTGATTTATCATTTGATTTGACAAGTCGACTCGTGGGAAAGTTGTCAATGAGCTATCTTCTTCGATGAGGAAGATTGGAGCTCCAACGACTAGGTCCACCTCGGAAAATCCCATGTGAGGTAACCAACTAGAATCCTCCCTCTTTCATTCTGTGTATTCATTTTACCCCAAATTTATCTAAATTTCCCATTCAATAAAGCTTTGCATGACCCTCCTCACTATGGAGATCAATAACCATAGTGACAATGGTTCCCATGTCCCAGTGAGCTCACCGTTGACGTCACGAGGTCACGGTGGAGCCACCTGCAAGCTTTACGATTTGATACCTAATGATTCATGCCTTTGTCAACTCTAGTGGATACCCTCTCCGTTTCCATTTTCACTGGAGTTGTTAGTTTCCCCGGTAGGTCGGTCTTGATATCATGCTTTTTCTAGCATCACAGAGTGCATCCTAATTTAGTATGATTACCCATAATGGTTTCTTTCCTCCTCAAGCCTCATTTATTCCTAGTCTTGACCCGTAGATCTAATGTAGAGCAAGCAACACCATGAAGCGTGTAACTCCTTCTCCTCTCCCGGCCACCCCAGGACTAGAGTCAATGCTTGATGGATCTGGGATGATAAGGTGGATTCTAAGAGCATGTTGACTTCTTGCGAGGAGGTCATGCATGGAGGGTTCCCTTCCCAGCTACGAGCTACAGCATGTATCCATGGCGTGAGACACAGGAAAATCATTTCCTGGGGCAAAAGCCCTGACGTGCCTCTGGAGCTTGGGCTCAACCAATATTACATGTGAAGAGTATTTTGGACCTCTTATACGCTTTACCCGCATTTTGACCAAATGATTTCTCGTGACATTCTCCTAAATTCTAGTGTCACGTTGATATTTTATTTATCGTAATTCATTTGAGGGCATCTCTGTCATTTTATATTTTATTTTCCATTTTATCCAAAAATGAAAA
The DNA here is from genome assembly GCA_963693085.1 of Alisma plantago-aquatica. Classification (NCBI taxonomy): domain Eukaryota; kingdom Viridiplantae; phylum Streptophyta; class Magnoliopsida; order Alismatales; family Alismataceae; genus Alisma; species Alisma plantago-aquatica. The sequence goes on along the minus strand of OY856412.1, from coordinate 1,135,971,101 downwards.
CATCTTGTAAAATTCATAAAAATTTATTGGTTTGACCAAATAATACATATAAATATATTTCTAATAAAAAAATGTGATTGATTTAATAAGATAAGTTTTGAGCTCATATTTCCAGCTTACTGTGGGGTCATTTTCTATATAAGGAATTCAATGGAATCAATATTGATTAAATTATAAAAATATTATGATTAGGTTGTGACAATCCTGACCCTGAGCCTAGGAAGTGTTTCTGAATATTTAGGTCATATCATAAGGTATGTACATACTCTATTTTATTTTGGACATTATTAAACCCAAATTCTTCCAATGACACATCTCTATAACTATTAATTTTACTTTAAACCAATTGTTGTACATTCATGTCTCCTGATTTGGACTGATATAAATTTTTGTGGTTGTTGAATTATTCTTTTATAATGGGTCTTTGAACCCCTCCTGTTATGATTGCATTTTTATGTAAAATTGAGTGAAATGTTAGTCTTGCCACTCTAGTTATGCATGCTACATGTTTGACTAGAATATCTATAATAGTGATACTTATGTACAATTGTACTTATATAGGCAGTCTGTATTCAACTCGGGGTGTGTGTTTCCACCCTTATTTCTTTTAGGCATGAACCTATGGCGTTATGACCCTATTTTGGGTATATTTAATCTACATTGTTATGCATTCACACATCTACTTTTTAAAATTGAAATTATTGTTAATTGTTATGGCAAGACACTTTTATTCTCATGTTTTTTTATCTAAATTTTAATATGACTCACTTGTCTTGTTATATTTCAATTGAACTTACCTAATCACAAATAGCCTCCTTATTGAGAGAACATATCTTTTTCACTTATAACCCAATATAATGCTCAAAGTGTTTTATATATGGACATACTCAGATTTTGCTGACATTTACTTTGTTTCATGTGTTCTGGTTGATGTTCCCTTCCACACAAGTGTAGGGGAGCCTATTAATACCTTAGAGGAGGAGCATGTCTTGAGGATTATGGGTTTGGGGAACCTGTTGAGCAGTAGTTCGTGAAGGCTTCTAAGATGTCTAGGTTTTCCATTACAGCAGATCCATTTAGTTTTAGTTTCTTTTATGTTCATGTAAACAAGTACTTGGAAATAATTAAATCATGTAATAATTTTGTTTACTTTTCCTCTGCTATGACTATATTGCTCTATTTTGGCATATTATTTTGACATTATTTTAGCTCCCCTTCTATCTCATTGTTGTGAATGAATAATTGGGGTATTTCTAGAGTATTCTCAAAGTAAAGTTAGGGAGTGATCCCCCTTAGTGGGTCCCACTCCTTATAGTAACAAATCTCCTTGACCCTCTTTTTTGAAGTGATATGTGTGTATAAGAAAGGTACCTTGCAAGAGGGATAATCAAAACTCAAGAACGAAGGGAAGAAATTCCTAGTGCCATTAGAAAGCTTGTATAGTAGGCTTGGATTAAACCATAAAGCGCATCTAGAGTAGATAAGAAGACTCCAATAATTGCAACATGGTAGTCTAATGCTTCATCTCAAAAAACAACTCCAAAGGTAGACCCAAGAAGGTGATAGACTTACCAACATGTGGGAAGGTAATTGCACATATCATCAAAAATATGAACATGTAAATGGATAGATGTCAATCTTAATTGCTACATGGAAAATACAAGTGATGAGGGCTATGATCATATGATTCTTTTTTATGTTTCTTAAGATGAACTGGTTGATATCCTTTCTCATACAAAATCTAAGAGGCTAAAATATAGAGCTAGTCACTAAAGCTTTCTAGATTCATAGATGGTTTAGATGAGCACATTGAGGACCTTTCATGTGACGTAAATGGCTTTAAAGATGCTTTAACTTCATGTGATGTTATATCTACTTATAAGTCTAGAATCAATGATCTCTAGTGTTATAAATCTTTCATTTCTTGTCAAAATATTGCTTTCTTACATAATTTCATGCTCACTGATCTCATACTATTATGTGTAGATATGAGGATAATGATCACTTAGTTGACAAAAAGAACGATATATCATCTATAGTACTTCTTTAAATGACTACTTGTGATATCATGAGTGATCAATAGTCCATAAAATTAACATCTACGTAAAGACAAATATATCATCAGAGAACTTATTGTAATGACTCTTTGTTATACTTGAATGATAAATAGCCCACAAAACTACCATCTACAAACTTGTACAAGGACATTATGCTCCACTATCCCTAAGAATGAGTATTGTAAGAGTGTTCTTGGTTACACACCAATGTAACATTCATCAAAGAAAAAGTACACCAAACCTTTTGTGAGACCCACCACTCCCCTCAAAATCATATAAACATTTTCCCCTATGCAAGTACATTTTACATCTTGTTTACCGATGCCACTACAAGAAAGGTGACCCTAGAAATCTTATTTACATCCAAAAGGCATCCTCTTCCACATGAATCTTATCTTTGTGTACATGTTATCAATATTGTGATCAAATCCATATAAGGAAAAATATAACTCAATTGCAACTTTGATTTCAACAATACAACACTATAATCTACTTCTCTCTTAATATCATTCAAGCTTCAAGACTTATTTTATTTCTGAAAATTATATTGCAATTCAAGTCCTCTTTTGGCCTAAATGTAACTTGAAACATACTAATTTCCAGTCAAACTTCGAGTTTGACTAGACAATAACTATCAAAATGTAAAGTACATTAATTGAACATATGCATTCATGAATACATTCCATTGTTCATTCTTATGCTTAAGGGAATGTATATTGTTAATTGGGATGTCATTAATTCCATGAACTAAAATGCATGTGCTACTATCATCCCAACCCTTAAGGATGCAGACTTGGGTAAAATAATTCAATTTCATATTTGGGTATATGATAGTAGGTGATCCAATTACACAACTACACATAAGAAGAATCTCAAGAGTCTAGAAAAGAATAAAGGAGGAACAATGACTTTTGGTGACAATGGGAAATGAATCATAATTTGAATTGGTAGTCTATGTAACATTATATTATGTAAGTAGTGACGAACCCCTAAACTAGGGGTGGGTGATGTCAAGTTATACTAGGTCCATAATAATGTCAATACCCAAAAATAAAGAGACGACACCATGACATGTGAAGTGGTTAGAACAACCGCAAATATATTTCATTGTTAACAAATATTGTAAATTCTAGCATTGGAATTATAAAGACTATAAAATTATAAGGTTTACCACAAGAAATTTACAAAGCTCAAAACAAAGTACCAAACATGGATCCCTAATGCATACCTTGTTGTGAGATTTTGACATTTAACTATATGTTATAACATTCCAATTTTGTTTAGTAACAAAGTATAAAGAAAGGAAAGAAGAAAATGATGATTTTTCTACGAATTAAAGGAAAAGATATGAGTGAATATGTAGTGGCATACATAGTATGTTCTTTATTTATAAGATTATATGCAGTTGATTCAAATATGTTTAAGGCATCGTAATGAGAACAATATATTAAAATTAGAAGGTGTAGGTTCCATCTTTCCTATTTTTAGTTAAATTAGAAAACATATATACTATAACCATATCCTATTTAGTTCCTTAATTTTCTATAAATTTATGTGGTCTACACCCCCTTTCCTTATTGATTAAAGTTTCTTTATATTCATTTTCTTCATAATTTCTTAAACTTTTGCATCTTTTATATAGTTGTTTTTTCCTTTGAAGATAGGTGTCTTCTCTCTCTTTCTTTATGATTGACACATTGATCTTACATTTTTTGTTTCACATAATATCCTCTTTCGGTCATTGAGATATTTATATTTTTTCTATTGAGAGTATAGATGTATGTATGTGTAGTAATATCCCACTTTACATGCATGGTGATTTGAAATGCTGCTACTTGCTCATGTATATTAATTCCAACATGTTATTATTCCATGTGCCACATTCTATCTGACTTTCTAGATTTCGTGCAATGTGATTTGAGACTTTTGTGTTAATTTATCATTTGAATAAATTTATTTTTGTTTATCATTCTCCCATGTAATGACGGTGGGTGATGTCATTGGTATTGTGTGCAATAAAAATATATGTGTATGCAAAATTTGAACCGCATTGGGTGAGGCCATGGCCTCATACGACCCACGTGTGGGTCTTCCACTGCTAATAAGAATATTTTATCAATATATAAATTGCATCATAATTTTATTGATGTTACTCAAATTTATGATCTTACTATGACGCTTTCTCTAATAGATATTCATGTAGACTTTTATGTAAAGATTCTAGTGATATTATCTATGATGGAAAGATACATGAAAATATTTATATTCTTAAGCCCAATCTCACCATCAAATCTACAAGAATTGTTTGATTGCTAGTGGGAAATGAACTCCTTCATAATGGGGGACTGGTGCATGTCAACACAAACTAGGTAATTCATGACCTAGTTGGATTAGTTCCCACTATACCTTCTTAAAATAAGGGGACTGTGAACCTTGTACAAAATATAATTAAAATAAAATCACATTAAAATATAAGAATATTTAATCTATATCTATACATTTAGAGCCTATCCATATGGATATTTTTGTGCCAATAAAAACTCATCTTCTACATTGGAAAAATTTATGTCTATATGATTATTGATGATTGTCTAAATATACTTGGAGTTCACTTCTCAGATGCAAAACAAATACTCACACATTCACAAAGTTTTTTAATACAGTGGAAAATGAATTTTAAACTTAAGATTATAATGGTTAGAGTTGTGACTCACCATCACGCTAAATGAGATTACTCAAAATACAAAACACAATCAATTGTTAACTAACCACATAGTCAAAAAAAAGGGATAACAAAAACCAAATAAACATCATAAACATGTCAAGGACCATTTACATAAAGGTCCAACCTCTTGCACAAAATCATATACCATACCAGGTATTTACATGTATGCCCAATGGATGAGTCCACAACCTGTATACAAAAGAGATGTCCTACATATAAACATGCCATATACAAACATCGACATATTGCCAAAAACTAGAGTAAGTGTACATATCATCCACAAGAGATCCCCTACCCAGACTTGAGAGTACATGGATGACTCTTGGACATTACTAACTACTAGCCAACCTTCTACTCCTACTGCTCTCTAAGATAATCTTCTTCACCTCCACAAACTTGACCACGTCACTGACAGCCATCTTACAAGATGTGGTGAGCCACGAGGTGAGACCCATGTCTCAGTGAGAGATATGACTCTCAACGACAATTATTGATTACAGAAGGTTAATTAATATTAAACAGATTAAGCATATTAAACAAACTGAGCAAGTTAAAGATATAGGCATAGGAACTAGCATGATTAACAAGATATATAAAGGGGCTTAAATAAAACTATCATTAGTAATAGCTGACTACTCTTACTGCATTATATAACAACTAGTAGTATAAGAAACAAAACAAGGGAGGTGAAGAAGATTAGCTTCCGCTCTCCCTCTCTCTAGGGTTGCTCTCCCTTCTCACTAGAATCCTCCCCGGTGGCTTCCGCTGGGGGGAGGGAGCGTCTTCCTTGATTCTTTCCTCTCCCTTGCCCTAATAGTCTCGACATGGTTCATCTAGTGAAAAGAGAGTCATAGCAAATCATTGGTGATAAGGGTGCGGCTGTTGGGCGTTGCCTCTGGATGAGCCGGTTTGGAGAGTTGTGCTGCGGCGCGAGGAGCAGCCTGGGTCTGAGGGGTAGCTGCTTGACTTGGTCGATTCCATTCCATTCAAGGGTGATGGGTGGAAAGAGCTACCATATCCGGGCTCTTCATCGCCGGTCCTTCTCATTGCCTGGTGATTTCGGTGGTGGTTTTGACCAGTTCGATGCCACATCCCCCGCCACCAACGACGGCGTTAATGGGTGATGAAGTCTCCCCTCTCAACTACATCGCCTGGCCCACTTCTTCGGATTTGGGCGGCTTAGTTGCTTCGATGGCTGGTGGCAGAAGGAGACACCGCTCGCGATGGGGTGCTCCTCATCCTCTGCCCCTCTTTCAGGACTCTATCCATGGATCTGGCCAGTCGACATACGGTTACCTGTTGCTCCTGGCATTTGGATGATGACCCTTCGGTGTCAGTTTCGTCTGCTTCGCGTGGTGTAGGGTGATTAGGGGTAGCTCGAGCTTCTCCTACCCCCTGCCGATCTGGCGGATGGCCCAGAGCTCTCTGTTGTAGCAGTTTGATTCATCCTCAAGCTGATCGATGATTTGCCTAGTCATTGTCAGGGGCTTGCTCTCGGTGGCATCTCTGCTATAGTTGTTGTATGTCGGCAGTGTGCTTCCTGCTGGGTTCATGCTCCTCGACATAGAGAAGACCATCACAGTCGGGCGTCACTCATGTCCGATGCTATGGAACGCCCTTCAGGTGTTCGTTGGTTTGTGTCGTACAAACATGAGTCTTCCAGTCTCTCAGGACTTGGTGATGCAGCTGATCCAGGATTAGGGGATGAAGATGTTGTTCGATCCCTGTCTCCTCTTCTTACAAATTTAGGTGTTCTAAATGCTAGTGAAGAGAGGCTTCAGTGGTCTCCAGCCTCCAATTTCCCTAGTCTTAGTTTTTGCTTCAGTGTTTGGTTCTGTTACTCTGCTAGTTGAGCCTCATGCTTCATTTTACAGTCGACTTGGACTCTGTCTAAGTCATGGATCTCGATCGAAACCTAGGATTTGAGTGTAGAAACTGGCGCTCTAGAGATCTCTTCCTGATGGGGCGTGGCCTTCCTACTTGGCTTTTGTTCTCATACTTTGTGGGTGGTCTTTGTGCTATTGATCACTTGGCCTTACATCAGTCTATGTTTCTTTAGCTTGAGTTGTTTAGGGTTCGTGTCTCTTTTATGCTTAGTCTAAGGTCTGTAGTTTTCTTTTGTTCCTTGATCACCAACATGTTGGTTTCAAGGCTTTTGCTTCTTGTTGGGAATGGAGAAGCTCCTGCGTGAGCTTGTTTTCCATTTGCTATTTTAGTTTTAGGGGTCCTTTGTACAGTGCCCAAAGTTTTTGGTTTTCAATATAGCAACATGATTTTAGCTGACAAAAAAAAGAAACAAAACAAGGGGTAACAACCAATGTGAAGCACATTTAACCCTAGTAGATATACTACACATCTAGATTACATATTTTATTAAGATCTAAGGAGTTTGAGGTATACCACTCAAACTACAACTGACCATAGTGAAGTGCTATTCAGTTCTGTGTAAGATCTAGGAGAGCCAACATCCTAAGATCTCCCACCCTCGGTCAGTCTGAGTCATATGTAGTGACATAACAGTCAAGATTCATGTAGCGACATATAGTCAAGATGCTAACACCAGTCCATCCTTGGTATAAATGCCATGACACTTGAAACCAGGGTATACAAAACCCTATCATCTGAGGTACAACTGCAGTTGTCCTTAATCACATCACATATACAAATATCCAAGACACGACCTCAGTCGCTCTCAATCTGAGGCATGATCGCAACCATCATAACCTTGGGATCAGGATGTCAAGGATCTACACTCCCTACACCAACACATACTCAACAATATGGAAGTTCGAGCTTCCCTCAGGAATACTCATTTCCCCATCCAGCTAGTCCTGACACTGGAATGGCTCTACGACATAGGGAACTACATGATTAGGGTTTCATTTGATTATGTAATGCCAATTATGTGAGTTAAGGCTGCATCAATCAAGTTACATACAAACCCTAAAAGAGTTCTACAAAAACATGGCTGTATCACAACTCCATAAGATATAAAATGTATGAGATATAATTCTTGATCACAAAGCCACATGGTACTATTTTATTTCCATTCATGAGACTATACTTGTCATAATACCATCGCATTATATAAATCAATGTCACATAATGAAGAGGATTACACCTTCATATGGGCTCAACAATTCCCAAAGGTCCTTGAGACCATAACACCATTCCTTGCAAGACCATCATTATCTTTCCATACCTTATAACAATCCTCAACAAACCATCACCATACATGTGACATATAAGTTTGACATAACATTGCATTTAATATCTATGTTCATATGGCAACATATCAAGGTTACCATGATCATTAAGAGAGTATTCAATCATCATAGTAATCATACAAGTTAGATAAGTACGATTAACCATCATCACTAATTTGTATTAGGGTTAAGTTTGACAAGATTAGTTGAAAGGAAGTTACAAATCAAAACTCAAAGGTAAACCCTATCACTTGGCATTCCCATCGGATCATGGATGCATAAGCTCAAAGATAACCATCAGATTAAGAGAATTAAACCCAACCATCGAATCATTAACATAACCAATACCATCGGATGTTGGGTAAATGAAACCATTAAATGCAATACAAGTAAAACCTTAAACCATTCATCTAGGAAACCATCGAGTTATGACCTAGAAGAGCCATCAAACATGACCTAGTAAAGCCATCGATTGTGGACCTTAGGTCCACCATCGAATTATGGAAGCCATAGCCACCATTAAATGTGGATAAAAAACCACCATCGGTTGTGGCATCCACTGAACCCATCAGTTGTGGACCATCGACCAAAGAGTCAGAGAAACCATTGACCTAAGAGTAAAAAAAGCCATCAAGTACGGAACTAGAAAAGCCATTAGTTGATGACCCAGTGTGACCATCGAGTGTGGTCAACATGTGAGAAAATAGATCAAAAACCAAGTAAAACCATCATTTGGTGAAAGGAGTAAAACCATCAAATGAAACCACCACATGTGAGTGTCAAACCCATTGTTTGAAGGACCAAGGAAACCATCGTTTGGTAGGACCTAAGACCATCGTTTGAACCACTAAGAGAGTACCAACACATTGTTTGGTGAAGGTAACATGACCATCAGTTTCATGCACAAGAGAAAGTTCAAAAAAGAAAATAAGTCAAGGCCATTGGTTGCACAAGAAGGTCAAACAAAACAACACCAACTCAAATTATCGGATTGCAAAACAAGAAGGAAAATCAACTAAAAAACCCTAAGAAAGAGCCATTGTTTGAGAGAGAAAAGCCATCATTTTCCACATGCATGCAAGGTCCATAGATTACACTACCAAGGAAGGTTCATGCTCAAGGTTAAGGGTTCTTTCAAGAAGATAAACTACTCAAGAACTACCATACAAGCACAAACCTTAGGCAAAGATAACATCTTTGTACTTAGAACTTCATTTTAGAGCAAGATTAAGTACATGCAAACTAGGAGTAAGAAATAAACGTGGAGAAAGTTATATAACTCACCTCTAGGATAAAGATGAAGCTTCAAACAACAAGTTAGATCGATGAAATAGAGAAGAAACCCTAGCTTGAGCACTCCACTCAGTCGGGCTATCTCCTTCTCCAAGAATAAGCAAATCCCAAGTCAAGGAAGCAAGAAAGATGTGTTCTTCAAGCTCTAGCTCAAGCCCCACCTTGGATCCAAACAAGAAGAAGAGAGAAGAAGGTAGGACAATAAGGAAAATGAAGGGAAAGAGGAAGATCTCACTTTCTTATGTCAAGAACAAGCTAAGGAAGCTCCACTAGCTTAAAGAGAGGGTAGATCATGTAATGCCCCTCCAAGCAATATATGACAGCGGAAGCAAACACTATGTTGTCCATAACATGGGTCACTTGGCTCGGAGGAACATTATAAAACATGATAAGCATTGCAACAAGATAAATGAAACACCATGCATTAATTAGAAAATAGATTCATACATAGTTTACAGTTGAGTTCTTGAATATATCATCTAACAAATATATACATGACTTGGAACTTGAAAGAAACTCCAATGTAAATTATTGTATCTTCTAGGTAGACGGCACCCCACAAAGCAAAACCTTGAGAAACCTTGAGCTATTCCTTAGGCTGATCTTCACACGACTCTCTCATTGACGTTTGATCCTTACCTACGGGCATCGCTCCCCCAACCATGCATCAAACCAATTGGTAAGTGGAATTGAACATATTATATCTTTAAAGAAAACATGTAAACTGGAAAACAAACTTTAAACATTGAAAAAGAGACAACTGCTTTTAACTTATGTCTTTTATCGTGACCTATATAAGGATCCTCGAGTTTTGCACCAAAGTGCCTCTTCTCTTATGCACCAAAGTGCCTCTTGGGTTGCACCAGAGTGCCTCTTCTCTTATGCATCGAAGTGCTTCTTGGGTTGCACCGGAGTGCCTCTTCTTTTATGCACCAAAGTGCCTCTTAGGTTTTGCTCCGAGGAGCCTCTTAGTGAGGATCTTATATTAATTATCTTTTAATCATTATCTTTCTCTTAAAACTCTTAATTTTCTCTTAAAACCTTAATTAATCTTGTCATTATTTAATCTTCATGTTCATGAAAGATGATACAATAAATATTGACAACAAAGCATGACTTTCAATTTCTTATACAATCATTGAATTTTAACAATTGAAACAATAAATAATACATTCATAACATTCAATGTACACATATAATTAAAACCATCCAATAATTATGTTCAAAGTGCATGGACCACTTACCTATCTTGAAGAAAACCTAATTGCTTTTCCTAGGTTGAAGACACCCTAGTCACGTTCCTGGAGTTGGTAAAACCCTAATTACCCTGTTCATAACATATTTTATATCAATTTCACTTTATTCACCATCTTGAACCCTAATATTGAATTCTTAGAAAACTAGGGCTTTTCATATGGAAAACAGACCCTGGAATCTATAAATTCGAATTCCTCATTTAAAAATATTTCCAAATCATATTTAAACTTATTATTCTGACCATCCTTTGAATTATTATGACTATTTCAAGATTTGGCCAATAGAAAATCAGTAAAAAGCCACATATAAGATTATTATGCACTACAAGCCACCTGATGAGGTGGCCCAATACATGTTGCACAAACAGAATAAGACCCTTCTCTAACAAAATACACAATCAAAGCATTATCTGGTGATTCAATTACCCATATCCCTTGTGGGGGTGACAGACGTATCAAACGATCTAGGGCCAAGGTGGCAGTTTGCCACCAAGGATCTTCATTCTCCATAAGCAAAACCAAAATGAGGAGAGCTGGAAACCAACAATCTCAAGTCAAAGAAGGCCAAAGCAAAGAAGAAAAGGTAAACCAATATAAGTGATCGCATAACACTGAGGTTCGATGTTCTAAGGCATGAGAATAGGGACTCCTCCATGAGAGCACCCTGCGGCAGACCAGAAGCTGGAAAGATCAAGTCTTACAGGATCAACACCATGGCTTTGGTGTGGGTTGGTCATGTTCTATGACTTCAGATGGAGTTTAAAATGAGAAAAAAAATAGAGGCAAGGGGATATGAATAGCTAAACTACCAAAGAACAAATATGAGCAGTAAAAAGGTTGAAAATTTGGGGAAAACATGTCACATGTAGAAATAGTAGAAATTGATGACCAAGGAAGATATGTGGGGACTACATGGATCCATTGATGACATCTTCTGTGGTCGCGTAAGCCAGAGCAGTTGAGTCTGGAACTATCATCACAAGTTGCCAGAAGGGGGGATAGGATCAAGTGGAGATCGGAAGACTAGGGCAAGATCATTTGAGGGCAAATTTGCATAGGGTTTCAGTTCTCTAATGCTTGGGGAACAGTTTTAAGGATATTCCTTATATAGTTGGAAGTCCAGGAGAGTCTGGATCCCTTGCAATGATGAAAATAAGGGAGGTCAAGGGGCCTTATCGACAGGGGTCTCCCAGTCATGGAATCCCTTTGCGTTTGGAATCGGTTGAAATGGGAAGAGTCGTAGATGGTAGAAAGGATCTCAGAATCTGATTTCATTGAGCAGAGAGAGAGAGATACAAGAGGGAGAGCACAGTCATATCAGTAGAGGCCTGGCGTTGTGGAATCCAGGTGAAGGGGAAGGCCTCTAGGTTTGCAGATACCCGAGAGTTCGACTAGGACTCAAATAGGCCGTGTGGCAATAGATTTATTTCATATGGATATAAGATTAGGTTTATCTAAGAATTATTAGGTGTTTAGGTTATTTATTTCCCAATTCAAATTGAAGCATCTATGAGAGTTCATATCCAATGAAATTTGGCAAGTTAACTAATTGGACCACGAGGAGTCCAAAAATATCATTAGTTTCCTTATTTGACAAACTCAAATATATATATACCTCTCTTTTTAGAATAAACATGAATTAATTATATAGGATTATTTAAAAAAGATTTGGGGGTAATATTTTAATAAAGGCCATAAATTATCAAGATAATTCCATACAAATATTATTAGGCCAAGGTATGCTCATTAAATGGGATAATTTTACTTTAACCCCGTATGTATCACAAATGTAATAATTTAGGATTATTTTGAATTGTAGTTGGATTAATAATGTGAAATCATATCTGAATTCAGTGGAAACAAGATTTAGACATTATAATTAGATCTCTTCATGGCATTAGGTTTCAGTTGAGCATTAACTTTGAAATTTGGCAAATTTGGGTTTATTTGCACTTAAGTCCCACATTTGACTTTAATTAGTAGAGAAATTTTATTTATAACCCTAAACTTATTTTATTTACAAATTTGGGATATTACAATTCTACCCACCTTAAATAATTTTGTCCTAGAAATTTTCTCATACTACCCACCTTAGGGTTTTACTTATTATATATACCCTAATCTCTAACATCATCTTAAAGTCTCATTCTCATGGTAAAACACCATTAACATGTGTGTATGAATCTATTTCTCATTATCAGTGACATGACAAATGACCTATTTTACCTCTTCTCTAGGGATTTTGATTCTACCATAAACCTTACTTGCTTATCTGATTAGGTTTAAGTGACTATATTTCTCAAACTTTTAATACAACTCTTATTGTCTTTGTCGCCTTTAGATACATGCCGGCCGCTCATATATGTAAAGGTGACATATTTAATCACACTTATCTTACCACCTCCCTCATGTACATGTCCCATACCACATGCACTTGAAAGGACAAGACAAGTTTGATTATGCATATAACATTCTCTCTACAAAATCCCATAAGTCTGTGTCCCATAGCACCACGATGTGGGAAAGAGAGAGAGCATGCTATATACACTTCTAGAGTTAACATAAAAGTCCAAAACACCTCATCACATAACCCTAATCCTAATCTTAACTTATGTCTTCTAACTGGACCTTTACTTTGATTTCTAGATCTATTGTTATAACATATGAATCTTTATCTTAGTGGCCATCTACTTGTTGCTTTGATACCATATTGTAACGCCCCTCCAAGCACATATATGATAGTGGAAGCAAACCCTATGTTGTCCATAACATGGGTCGCTTAGTTCAGAGGAACATTACAAAACATGATAGAATTATAACAAGATAAATGAAACACCATGCATTAATTGGAAAATAGATTCATACATAGTTTACAATTGAGTTCTTGATATATCATCTAACATATATATATATACATGACTTGGAACTTGTAAGAAACTCCAACCTAATTTATTGTATCTTCTAGGTAGATGGCACCCCACCAAGCAAAACCTTGAGAAACCTTGAGCTATTCCTTAGTCTGATCTTCACACGACTCTTTTGTTGTTGTTTGCTCCTTACCTACAGGCATTGCACCCCCAGCCATGCATCAAACAAATTGGTAAGTGGAATTGAACTTATTATATCTTAAAGAAAACATGTAAACTGCAAATAAACTTTAAACGTTGAAAAAGATACAACTGCTTTTAACTTATGTCTTTTATCGTGACCTATATAAGGATCCTCGAGTTTTTCACCGAAGTGCCTCTTCTCTTATGCACTGAAGTGTCCACTGGGATGCACCAGAGTGTCTCATCTCTTATGCACCGAAGTGCCTCTTGGGTTGCACCAGAGTGCCTCTTCTCTTATGCACTGAAGTGCCTCTTAGGTTTTGCTCTGAGGAGCCTCTTAGTGAGGATCTTATATAAGTTATCTTTTAATCATTATTTCCTCTTCAAAACTCTTAACTTTTTCTTAAAATCTTAATCTTGTCATTAATCTTCATGTTCATGAAAGATAATACAATAAATATTGACAACAAAGCACTTTCAGTTTCTTATACAATCATTGAATTTTAACAATTGAAAAAGAAAATAATACATTCATAACAATCATTGTACACATATAATTAAAATCATCCAATAATTATGTTCAAAGTTCATGGACCACTTACCTTTCTTGAAGAAAACCTAATTACTTTTCCTAGGTTGCAGACATCCTAGTCACGTTCCTGGAGTTGGTAAAACCCTAATTACAATGTTCATAACATATTTCATATCAATTTCACTTTATTCACCATCTTAAACCCTAATATTGACTTCTTAGAAAACTAGGGCTTGTCAGATGGAAAACGGACTCTAGAATCTATAAATTTCAATTCCTCATTTAAAAAGATAACCAAATCATATTTAAACTTATTTTTTGACCATACTTTGAATTATTATGACTATTTCAAGATTTGACCATTAGAAAATCAGTAAAAAGCCATGTATTAGATTATTATGCACTACAAGCCGCATGATGAGGTGGCCCAATACACGTTGAACAAACAACGTAAGACCCTTCTCTACCAAAAAATGCGGTCAAAGAAGTATTTGATGATTCAATTACCCATATGCCCTTGTGGGGGTGACATATGTATCAAATGATCTAGGGCAAAGGCATAAGCAAAACCAAAATGAGGAGAGCTCGAAACCAGCGATCTCAAGTCGACGAAGACCAAAGCAAAGAAGAAAAGGTAAAACAATATTAGTGATTGCATAACACTCAGGTGTGATGTTCTGAGGCATGAGAATAGGGACTCCTCCATGAGAGCACCCTGTGGCAGACCAGGAGCTGGAAAGAGCAAGTCTTGCAGGATCAACACCACGACTTTGGTGTGGGTTGGTCATGTTCTATGATTTCCGACAGAGTTCAAAATGAGAAAAAAATAGAAGAAAGGGGATCTGAATTGCTAAACTGCCAAAGAACAAACATGAGCAGTAAAAAGGCTGAAAATTTGGGGAAAGCATGTCACTTGTAGAAATAGAAGAAATTGATGACTAAGGAAGATCTGTGGGGACTACATGGATCCATCGATGACCTCTTCTGTGGTCGTGTAATCCAGAGAAGCTGAGTCCACAACTGTCATCGCAAGTCTCCAGAAGGGGAGGATAGGATCAGATGGGGATCAGGAGACTAGGGCAAGATCATTTGAGAGAAAATTGGCATAGGGTTTCAATTCTCTAATGCTTGGGGAATGATTTTGAGGATATTTCTTATATAGCTGGAAGTCCAGAAGAGTCTGGATCCCTTACAGTGATGAAAACAGGGGAGGTCAAGGGATCCTTGTCTACAGGGGTCTCTCGATCATAGAATCCCTCTACATTTGGGATCGGTTGAAATGGGAAGAGTCGTAGATGGTGGAAAGGATCTTAGAATCTGATTTCATCAAGCAGAGAGAGAGAGGTACAGAAGGGAGAGCATGGTCGTATCAGTAGAGGCCTCACATTGTGGAAGCCGGGTGAAGGGGAAGGCCTCCCAGTTCATAGATACCCAAGAGTCTGACTAGGACTCAAAGAGGTCGCGTGACATTAGATTTATTTCATATGGATATAAGATTAGGTTTATCTAGGAATTATTAGGTGTTTAGGCTAGTTATTTCCCAATTCAAATTGAAGCATCTATGAGAGTTCATATCCAATGAAAATTGACAAGTTAACTAATTTGACCACAAGGAGTCCAAAAATATCATTCGTTTCCTTATTTGGAAAACCCAAATATCTATACCTCTCTTTTTAGAATAAACATGAATTAATTATATATGATTATTTAAAAAGGATTTGGGGGCAATATTTTAATAAAGGCCATAATTTATCAAGATAATTCCATAAAAATATTATTAGGTCAAGATATGCTCATTAAATGGGCTAATTTTACTTTAACCCCGTATATATCACAAATTTAATAATTTAGGGTTATTTTGAATTGTAATTGGATTAATAATGTGAAATCATATCTGAATTCAGTGGAAATAAGATTTAGACATTATAATTAGATCTCTTCATGTCATTAGGTTTTAATTGAACATTAACTTTGAAATTTAACAAATTTGGGTTTATTTGTATAAGTCCTACATTTGACTTTAATTAGTAGATAAATTTCATTTATAACCTTAAACTTATTTTATTTACAAATTTGGGATGTTATAGATCCAAACCCTAGGTGTACATGCAAGAAAGATCGTCCAAGCTTCTTCTACCTTGGCTCCTTCTTCCCCAACAAGCAAGGGGGATGAGATCCAAGTAGAAAGGAAGAACAAAGAGCCAGGTGAGTAAAGAACTCATTTGCATGCAAGGAGGAAGGTATATAAAGCTATGGGTGAGAGAGAAGAGAAGGTTAAGGTGTCTAGCTAAGATTTCCATGTATCCAAGGTCAAAGGACATCACATCCATTCAACCAACAGGTCCATCAATTGTGGGAGTTAGGTGCCATGGATTTTTGATTCCCAAACTAGTCATAGACCTCTAATACTAGGGGAGCCATTGGATCTTGAGCCTTTGGTCACAAGGATGAAAACCCTAACATCACCATCGGTCGAGCACCTATCTTGGTGAACCATCAATCTAAGGAGCTCTAAGAGAGAAAAACATCAAATCTCACACCTCATGGGACCACCATAGGATCCCAACACACAAGGAATCCCATCACATCCCACCATACAAGGAGATCCATTGAGTTCTATCACTCAAGGTAGCCCATCCATGAGAGGAAACCCTAAGCTCATCCCTAGGTAGATGTCATCACCAAAAATGAGGTGCAACTAGGCACCTTAAGGTATAAATATATCAAACATGATATGAAAACATATGAGGCACAAAAAGCATGTGACAAATTGCAAGAAAAACCCTAAATATGGGTAAATTGCATAAAATCCCAAAATAAGCATATAAATGCATAACTTGATCAAACAATGTCCAAATTGGACCAAACTTGAAACTTAAGCTTGTAACATGATATAAAAACTTGTATTAGGGGTTGATAAAGGTTTTACAAATCCAATTAGGTTAAGCAATCATTTTAAACCATAAAGCAAGGTTAGGCGTCTTACAACCATAAACCCCTAACATGAATTTCACCCCTGAAATCCTACACGAACAAAGATAGGTACTTCTTATGAATCTCATCCTCTAAATATCACATGTCTTCCTCCACACCATGATGATGCCACAAAACCTTCACTAAGGCTATATCCTTCTTCTTTAGCTTCTTTACTCCCCTATCCAAGATGAACATGGGACCCTCAACATAAGACATGTCCTCCTCTAACTCAACCTCCACTGGATGCAACACCTATACTGTATTTGGGTGACACTTCCTCAGCATGGAGACATGAAAGACATTATTCAACATGTGCAACTCAGGCGGTAACTCCAACTTGAATTCCACCTTTCCAACACGTTCCAAGATAGGGTATGGTCCCATAAACCTAGGAGCCAACTTACCCTTCTTACCAAACCTCAACACACCCTTCCAAGGGGAAACCTTGAGATACACCCAGTCTCCAACTTAGAACTCAAGCGACCTACGATAGTTATCATCATACAACTTTTGTATGTCCTGGGCTACCTTTAACTATTGTTGTATCACTTTAATCTTCTTTGTATTCTATTGCACTAGCTTAGGACCCAAAAGTTGATACTTGCCTTTCTCATACCAACAAAGAGGTGATTGGCAATGCCTCCCATACAAAACTTTGTACAATGCCATATCTATGCTCCTATGATAACTGTTGTTGTAAGAAAACTCTATCGAACTCAGATGTACATCCCAACTACCAAGAAACTGTAAAACACATGCTCTCAATAGATCCTCCAAAGTTTGAATGGTCCTTTAAGACTAACCATCTGTTTGTGGGTGAAAGTTGTGCTAAACCTCAGTTGTGTCCCCAGAGCTATGTGTAGGTCTTTCCAAAAATAACTTGTAAACTGAGGACCTCTATCACACACTATAGTCATTAGTATACCACGTAGATGAACTATCTCATCCACTGAGCCAACTTCTCTGACATATACATTGTCTTTACTGGAAGGAAGTGAGCTGATTTGGTCAACCTATCAACTATCACCTAAATGGAATCATGACCTTCAGCTATCCTAGGAAGACCAACCACAAAGTCCATGGTGATATGATCCCATTTCCACTGTGGTATCAATAAAGGTTGTAACGTCCCTGTAGGCTTCTGATGTTCAACCTTGAAATGTTGACAAACTGGACACTTAGTAACAAACTCTACCACATCACGCTTCAAACATGACCACCAATACAAATCCTTCATGTTATGGTATATCTTAGTACTTCCATGATGCACTGCATACATTGAGTAATGAGCCTCCTCAAGCACCATTTTCCTTAGTCCATCAACATCTGGAACCATTGTCCTGATATGAAAGAAAATTGTCCCTCATCTAACTCATGGAATCCATCATGCTTCTTGCTGCCAAATTTTGACATGATGTTATATATCACAATATCATTCTTCTATGCATCTTTGATCTGCTACATTAAGGTAGGATTCTTCTGCAACTATTCTAGCAATCCTACCAATAGAGATACTTCAAACTGTACATTCATTTGGCGAAGCAATACCGACATGTCCCACTTGTAGCACACCATGGAGTGTAATTGTGCCTTGTCTGTAAATGATGATGAACATTACTTCCTACTCAATTCATCGGCCACCACATTTTCCTTTCCTATATGGTAGTATTGTTGGTATGTATGCCCAGAGAGCCAATCGTATGATGATTGTAATGACATAATGTAAATGATTTGATTAATAATAAAGGCAAGCTTTTGATTTATTCTGTTTGATTCAATTATGAGATAATGATGTAACATAATAAATGTCTAGAGAATGATATTACTCAATGACGTATGTCTTCAAGTACGTGACTTGGAAGAATGAGATCATACAGATGTTAAAAGTATATACATTCTCATTATGTCCCTGATTGGTTTTTATTGTGGAAGGTAGATAGACAATAATAACACATAAGATCAGAATGTGAGTTGGTTGATGACAGAGTATCATTAGTCATGATATGGCGATATCAAACCAAGCACACATATACATATTTGGGAATAGTGTATCAGATAGACCCACTGTGAGACTGACGCATGGAAGCCATCATCATGGAAGTCATAGTCAACTCTCACAGTGATGGTTGTGGTTGTGGTTCTTAGACTTGAAATCATGCACTCATCACATGTCGTTCGTTACACTTTGACACCATCAAACAAAATCTTGAAATATAGGTTATTATAAAGGTGATGATTGGGTGACTGTGACACATGGGGATAGATTGTAAGTGATAGAAATGGGATTTGTCCCTACTAAGGGAGTATGCTATCCTAGGACTCTTGATTAGAGAGACTGAGAAATACATGGCCATGTACATGTGAGTCAATATGTGATATTGGGCTTACATATATCTCATACAGTGTGCTCGAGTTTAAGGAAAAGATTGAATAATAATGAGGGTGACTACTCCATGCCTCTTAGTGGCAAAGGAACTATACAAACATTGCAACACCATACATAGATTGTAGGTTGAAGTTGTTCTTTAACTTTCCATTTACTTAGGTAGCAATGATGTGTGACTAGGCACTGCTCATTGCTTGTGATGTCATAAGTAGTTATGGACATTCACTGCCAACGTAATATGGGACCTATAGGGTCACACACATAGGTCTTGACCTAGAATAGGAATCTAATCTTGAATGATGATTGTATTGATTACTAAAATGTTTAGGTATTCAATTCACACAACAAATTAGTTGATTGCACTACCAACTGATTGACTCACTTAGTGAGACCACCGTTTGGAGCGCCAAACAATCGGCTCAAGTATTGAGATGGGCGTTTGGAGTGTCAGATTAATTGGAACTGAATTGGCCAAAGTTCTACATAAAACATGCGCCAACTGACCGGCTCACTGGGTGAACCGACTGGCTCGGGTAGAGCGAGACGACTGGTTCACCTAGTGAACCGATCCGCCTTGTTAGACCGATGGAAGGTTCTAGCAACTTTCCCAAATTATTGAGAAATTTTAATCATTTTGATTGTTCAATTTTATTAAAACAATGAATTAATATTTATCATTAATTGGAAATGAATTTCCAAATTCATATGCGATTGGGAAACTGTAAAACAACCATTTCATTTTGAGTGGGTGCCTCGTTGTCTATGGGTAAGGAATGGACTAGAAGTCAAACTATGTATAGCTCTCCATTCCCTATTCTTTCTTGTCTAGTAGTCCAGGGGTCCGTGCAAATCAAATAAGAAAGAGATGAACTCCAATGTCACCATTGTGTGAGACGATTGGCTACCACACCAAACTACCATTTTAGTGCTTGCAGGATGAAAAAATTAAAGATCTTCCGATCCCTTCCACTCCTGTATAGACTGGGAACCTAGACCCAAATCCCTCCTATAAATAGAGGGGTACCGGGGGCTTCCCAAAAAATGACATAGACAATTGAGAATCAATTGATGTGACAATTATTGTCCTCTCTGGTTGTGGTAACCAAGAGAGCCCAAGCAAGTCCTACCTGACTAGGGAGGGATAGTAGGGAGAGAATAACTGAGGATCATTGTTGTAGGAGAGTAAGTTGGTGACTAGTACGCCAACGGGAGGGACAAATCCTTCCTATCTGT
Source organism: Alisma plantago-aquatica (assembly GCA_963693085.1). Classification (NCBI taxonomy): domain Eukaryota; kingdom Viridiplantae; phylum Streptophyta; class Magnoliopsida; order Alismatales; family Alismataceae; genus Alisma; species Alisma plantago-aquatica. The sequence continues at coordinate 1,135,950,387 of OY856412.1, read as the reverse complement.
TCTAGTAAGATGACATGAGTTCTAGATAGTATGTGTGGAATTCTCTAGAGGTGAGGTGGCCTTTGCCCGTTGCTAAGGAGAACGACGTCAGCCAACAATTTGTGATGAGAGGAGCTATTTTAGACAATGATGTTCAAGTTTGTTGTCTGTGAAGGAGCAGTCAAACGAATCCCAATGCAACTAGAAGTTAGAGTCATGCATTTACAATAACAAGGAGATGTCACTAAACTTGCTCTAGGACCAGGTATATCCTCGAAACCATCCTTTCCATCTTATAGTTATTGACGTAATCTGTTGGTTATGGGAATATGGTAGATACATTTTTTGTTTCTGCCGCCTTACTCTGTAGCCATATTTCCCTATACTGGTATCAAAGCCACATCAATCTACTATATTTTGGGATAATCGATATGATCAGATTTTGGTTTTATCATTCAATATTGCATGCAATGCAAATAATTTATTGTCAAATCAAATACTAGATAATCCCCAACTAATATATATGATATATATGCAATTTACACGCATCGTCCTAAAAGTGAGTTTTGATGGTAGCATGGTTATGTCTAATAATCCCTATTATATGTGCATGGCTCTGTGGTTGGTTAATCATGTTTCATCTTGATATGCACATTGAGACTCTATCTTATCTTCCTAATGTAAAGTTAATTCTCTCTTTCCTTTGCTCCCCTCAAATGTAACTCAAGGTTTCTCTATAATCACGTAATATAGGACAGTTTACTTTCCTATTATGACAAAGAAGATGATTCTTGAAGATGTGTTGACTGGATGGAGGACCAAGGAGGACCAGGTGGACGAACTGAGCCGATCAGCTAGTGCACCCAACCAATCAGTTAGAGGAGCCAGTAGATGGTGGACCTCCAGAACCAAAATGACCGGTGAGACGACCAAACGACTGGCCAAGAGGAGAACCGATCAATTCAAGGGTTGAACCGATCATCCCAGATTGGCAAGCACGGATCTCCATCAACAACATATTTTTGCATATGATGTGGACCTAGGAAGTGGTAATTTCTAGTAGCACCAAGGAATTACATTAGGTTGGACATAACCATCACTTTCGTTTATTGCATGTTTTTGTTGTGGGATATATCATGTATATGATATGTACTATATATATGTGGTGATTTGATTAAGTATATGTATTTATATATACAAACTCCCTCAAATAAAATATTAAGTCTTAGATGCTTTCCAAAAGTGGCACACATGAAAAGCTTGATCGACCAAGCATAGGTTACACCAAAGCATGGTGTGTCGTCTATCTTGTGGAAGTGTGATGGTATTCATGTAGGTTCCACCAAAGTGGGGTGCATTATTATCGTGTCGACTTTTGGGTTAGGCTTGACTGGTGATTCTTAGTGTATAGGCCCAGAAGCATGCATATGATTATGGCAAAGAGTTACACATATATACCATCTATCTAAGAATTGCATATGATGCAATCAACAAGTTGCCTACCTTGATAATTGACTATGTATGCTGATGTTGGTTAGGTCATAGTTGAATTGTTTTGGATCTTAAGCCACTAGAATATTGTATGCTGCAATATTCCGAATTGATATTGAGGGCTATAAATTTGAATAAAGTAGGGGAAGTGATATCTAATTAAAGACCTAATTGATATTTTCAAAGTTTTTCAAATCAAATCAAACCAAAAAAAGGTTTTTGACACATGCAAGTTTTCTCTTATAGAATGAAATGATAAACAAATCCATATTGCGACCAATCCTTAAGAAGGAAAAAATTGGCGGGACAAATTTCTATGACTGGTTTTGGACTTTGAGAAGGGTTCTCAGTGAAGAGTGCAAGATCTATGTCCTTAACAAACCAGTCCCAGAAGTACCTGCACTTGATGCGCCTAGGGCACAAGTGGATGCTTATTGGAAGCATGCCAATGATGCCTTAGAGATAAAGTACCTTATGCTTAGCTACATGAACTATGAGTTGCATGAGCAATACGAGGAAATGGGGATTCTTGATATGGTAAGACATCTTAACAAAGTGAACCTTGGCCTTACAAAGCAAGAAAGGGATGATATCATAAAAGCTCTTTCTGAGACAAAACTGACAGAGGGAACCTCATTAGAAGAACATGTGCTCAATATGATTGGACATGTGTATCATCTTGAAGGATTGTGATTCACTTTGAGTAAGAATCAGTCATGAATATGATTCTAAAGACATTGTCAGAATCATATATCCATTTTATTGCATGCTATCATGTGAATAACATGGTCAGATTGATGTTAGACTTGGTTACCATGTTGGTCCATGCTGAATCAAGATTGAAGAAGGACAAGCCTGTGATGGTGATCAGTGGAGATGAGTCTAGGGATCAAATCAAGACTGAGAAGAGTTCCGAGGTCAAGACCAAATCCAAATCTTCATCACTCAAAATAAGGAGAAAGAAAAGTACAATAGGAACTCATCCTTTGTACTTAAAGGCATTCAGGAAGAAGAAGATGGGGATGGTGATCTCCACTTCAGGTATATACATTATAGAGATAAATCTATCTACTCATTCATCATGAGTATTATATACTGGATGTGGATCTCACATATGTTCGAATATGCAAGATCTGAAAAGAAGTAAGCCTTTGGGAAAAGGCAAGGTGGAACTACGAGTTGCTAATGGTGCAAGAGTTGTGTCCAACATAGTTGGAATCTGTAGTTTATCTCTACCCATGGGATTTGTAATAGACTTAACAAACTACTATTATGTACCTATCATAAATAGAAACATCATTTATGTATATTGTATGGACAAGGATGAATCTGAATTCCATATTAAAAATGGTCAATGTTCTATTTCAAAAGATGGGATCTTTTATGGCAGTGCCCCAATGTCTTATGAACTTTACTTGTTAGACATAAAGGCAGATGTATATAATGTTAATACCAAAAGACTAAAACTCAACAACTCAAACAAAACATACCTTTCACATCGTCGTCTAGGGCACATAAATGAGAATCACATATCTAGACTCCATGAGGATGGTTATCTAGACTCTTTTGATTTCAAATCAATAAAGACGTGTGAAGCTTGTTTATTGGGCAAGATGGCTAAGAGCCCCTTCACTGGTAAAATGAAAGGGATATTGATATATTAGGAATCATACATACTGACGTGTGTGGAATTTTTATAACAACCGCTAGAGGTGAATATTTGTACTTCATTACCTTTACTAATGACTCTAGTAGGTATGTCTATGTTTATTTAATGAAACATAAGTCAGAAACTCTTGACATGTTCAAGGAGTTTATGAATGAAGTACAAACACAACTTGGGAAAAGTATTAAGGCACTTCGTCCTGATCAATGTGGAGAATACCTAAACCAAGAGTTTGAAGACCTTCTTAAAACCCATGGGATTGTATCCCAGTGGACTCCACCCAGTACACCTCAACATAATGGTGCATCAGAAAGAAGAAATTGCACATTGTTGGACATGGTGCGATCGATGATGAGTTTAGCTGATCTTCCAATTACCTTATGGGGGTATGCTCTAGAAACTGTTGTGTTTACACTAAACCAAGTACCGTCTAACTTGGTTCAAAAGACACCATATGGATATGGATTGGGAAACGTCCCAATATGTCTTTTATGAGGATTTGGGGATGCAAAGCTTATGTTAGAAAAATGTTTTCTAAAAAGTTTGGCCCTAAGTCTGATAAATGTTATTTTGTTGGATATCCTAAAGAGACAAAAAAGGATATTATTTTTGTTCCCTATCTGACAACAAAGTGTTTGTTGTCAGAGATGCAGTATTCCTTGAGATAGATTCCATTTCCAAAGGAATTAGTGGGAGAAAAGTGGGACTCAAAGAGGTTCAAGACCAACAAGAAAATATTGAACCATTAGATGAATAAGAGGAACAAAGAGAATCACAAGATGTTGTGAAATCTCAAATTCCTCAAGTGACATAGGTACCTCGTAGATCTAGTAGTACACACCTTGAACCTAAGCAATTTAGATATCTTATAACTTAGGAAGGCGGTAAGTTGGTCATAGATGATGAGCCAACAACCTATGTAGAATCTATTGAGGGACCAGAGTCTGAGAAATGGTGTGAAGCCATGAGATCTAATATGGAATCCATGTATGCCAACAAGGTATGGACCTTGGTATGAAGGGGTAAAACCCATAGTGTGCAAGTGGGTCTTCAAGAAGAAGACATACATGGATGGTAAAGTACAACCCTATAAGGGCAGATTGGTTGCAAAGGGTTTTAGACAAGTTCAAGGTCTTGACAATGACAAAAACCTTTTCTCCAATGGCCATGGTTAAGTCCATCAGGATCATGATTGCTATTGCATCTTATCATGAATATGAAATTTGGCAGATGGATGTTAAAACCGCATTCCTTAACAGGAATCTTCTAGAAGATGTGTACATGACACAACCTGAGGGTTTTATAAATATGAAGAATGCAAATTAAGTATGTAATATACAAATGTCAATTTATGGATTAAAGTAAGCATCTCAGAGCTGGAATCTTTGTTGGATGAGATAGTCAAAGAGTTTGGCTTTGTTCAAAATGAAGATGAACCTTGTGTGTACAATAAGGTTAGTGGGAGTATAGTGACATTCCTCATATTGTATGTAGATGGCATACTATTGATGGGGAATGACATCCCTATTCTACAAAAGGTAAAGACATGGCTTGGAAATATGCTTTATATGAAAGACTTGGGAGAAGAATCCTACATCTTGGGGATTAAGATCTATAGAGATAGATCCAGAAGGCTTCTTGGACTAAGTCAAAGCACATACATTGACAAAGTGTTGAAGAGGTTCAACATGGAGAACTCAAAGAGGAGAAACCTGCCCATGCTACATGGAGTTCCCATCTCTAAAGTTCAATGTCCCAATTCTTGTAAAGAATGGGAACACATGAGTTTGATTCCATATGCCTCAGCAAATGGATTAATCATATATGCAATGTTGTGTACTCATCTAGACGTTTTGTATGCCCTGGGCATGACGAGCAGATATCAGTCATATCTAGGTATGCTCACTGAACAGCTGTGAAGAACATCCTAAAGTACTTGAGAAGGACTAAGGAGCAGTTCTTGGTCTAAGGCAGAGAGGAAGAGTTGGTGGTAAGAGGTTACACCAATGCAAGCTTCCAAACTGACAAAGATGATTACTAATCACGATCAAGATTCATGTTTTGCCTGAACAATGGAGCTATAAACTGGAAGAGTTTCAAGAAAGAGACAGTTGCCAATTTTACAATAGAGACCGAGTATATTGCCCCATCAAATGCAGCAAAGGAGGTTGTATGGATCAAGAAGTTCATTATAGAACTTGGGATCTTTCCAAGAATCAATGATGCAATTGAGCTATATTATGAAAACAACAAAGCTATTGCACAAGCTAAGGAACCCAAATTGCATCAATGCTCAAAGCATATACAAAGCCAGTTCCATCTCATACGAGAACTGAATTGGGTGAAATTCTACACGAAACAAGCACCAACTGATCGACTCACTGGGTGAACTGATCGGTTCGGGTAGAGCGAGATGACCAGTTCACCTAGTGAACCGATCGACTCAGTTGGGCCAATGGAAGGTTCTAGAAACTTTCCAAAATTTGTGAGAAAGTTTAATCGTTTTGATTGTTTATTTCTATTGAAACAAGGAAATAATGTTTAGCATTAATTGGAGATGAATTGCCAAATTCATATGCATTTGGGAAACTACAAAATGACCATCTCGCTGTGCGAGATGATTAGATAGCACACCATATGATTGTATGGGTTTCCAGATGACCATTTCAGTGATTGTAGGTTGTGAAAATTTGAGATCTTCCGATCCCTTCCACTCCCGCACAGACTGGGAACCTAGACCCAAATCCGTATTGTAAGTAGAGGGGTACTGGGGCTTCCCAGAATACAACATAGATAATTGAGAATCAGTTGCTCTGACAATTTTTGTCCTCTCTAGTTGTGGCAACCAAGAGATCACAAGCAAGCCCTACCTGACCAGGGAGGGATAGTAGGGGGAGAACAACTGAGGATCATTGTTGTGGGAGAGCAAGTTGGTGACTAGTATTCCAACAGGAGGAACAACTCCTTCCTGTCCATTCTGGTAGGACAACATGAGTTCTATGCAGTCTGTGTGGACTTCTCTAGAGGGAGATGGCCTTTGTTTGTCGCTAAGGAGGACGACGTAAGCCAGCAGTCTATGACGAGAGGTGTTGCAAACAATGATGTTTGAGTTTGCTGTCTGTGGAGGAGCAGTCAAATGAGTCCCTGTGCAACTAGAAGTCAGAGTTGTGCATCTACAAAGACGAGGAGATGTCACTGGACTTTCTCCAGGACCATGTTTATCCTTGAAACCATCCTTTCCAACTTATAGTTATTGACACGATCCACTGGTTATGGGAATATGGTAGATAAATTTTTTTTCATTGCCTTACTTTGTAGCCATATTTCCCTACAAGTCTATTGTGTAGTTTTAGTCTTTGATCAACTCCATCCATCTCCTATACCTCATGTTCAACTCCTCCTTCAAAAAGAATATTTAAGATTCTTGTTGTCGGTGAAGATTTGACACTTCTCCCCATACAGGTAGTGCCTTCAAATCTTCAGGGCATGAACCACTACTGCTAGATCCAAACCATGTATCAAGTAGTTCTCCTCATGTTTCTTAAACTATCACAAAGTAAAAGAGACCACATTCTTGTCCTACATCAGCACACATCCCAATCCATTCTTCAAAGCATCACAAAACGATGTAACTTTTACCTTGCTATGATAAGACCAAGACTGGAGCACTGGTCAACTTCTCCTTCAACAACTAGAAAGAACACTGACACTTGTCATCCAAACAAAAGAAACAACTTTCCTAGTCAACTTGGTTGAGGATAATGCTACAACACTAAAATTCTTTATGAATCTCATGTAGTAGCCTTCTAAACCTAGGAAACTTCGGACCTCTGTCGACATCTTGGGTTGTTCCCATTCTAGCATAGACTCTACCTTCTTGGGGTCTACACATACACCCTTAGCAGATATAGCGTGACCCAGAAAAGACACCTCAATCAACCAGAATTCACACTTACTGAGCTTGCCATACAACCTATGCTACCTCAACAACGTTAATGCTTGCAAAGGTGTTGCTCATGTTACTGATTGTCCTTGGATTATATCAAGATGTCATCTATGAACACTACCACAAAATGATCTAGATACAGATTGAACACCTTGTTCATCAAATCCATGAAAGCTACTAGTGCATTGGTTAGCCCAAACAACATAACTGTGAACTTGTGATGACCATACCTAGTCCTAAAAGCTATCTTAGGTATGTCATCTGCCTTAATCCTCAACTAGTGATAACTTGATCTAAAATCTATCTTGGAGAACATTGTAGCACCTCTCAACTGGTCAAACAGATCATCAATCCTCGATAATGGGTACTTGTTCTTTACCGTAACCTTGTTCAATTACTAGTGATCTATGCATAGCCTCACAGAACCATCCTTCTTCTTCACAAACAACATGGGAGCACCCCAAGGGGAAGTGCTCTGTCTAATAAAACCCTTCTCCAACAACTTTTGCAACTATTTCTTCAAGTCTCGCATCTTTGATGGTGCCATCCTGTAAGGTGCTTGTGCCATGGGTTGTGTTTTGGAAACAAGATTGACCTCAAAATCAATCTCTGTAGGAGGGGAACATCAAGAAACTCCTCAGGAAAGACATCCTCAAACTCTCACACTACCAGTACCTCTTGGATACTAGGACCTTTCCTCTTAGTATCCACAACATGTGACGGGAAAGCTTCACACCCATGTCTCATCAACCTCTATGCTATCACAGCCGACACTAAACACGTAGGAAGAATCTCATATCTTCTTGGAAAGTCTCCATCATAGAACATCGTCACCTTGGAACTACAATCCACAAAACCTTTTTCTTCTCCAAGGTATCCATCCCTATGATCACATCCAATCCATGCATGTAAGTGGTATAAGATCCACTTGAATGTTGCATCCCGAGAGAGACATAACACAAGATGGACCAACTAAAGGAGTTTCTAGCCGAAGACTATTAGATCTACTACAAACATGCAAATAGAAACTATTTATCACCTCTCTGGTCATAAAAGAGTGCATCACACCCAGGTCAACCAAAATATCAACTATTATCATCTCTCTGACTTGTCATGACCCGTGGATTAAACACTCACTTTAGATGACATATAGCCTAGAATCTAGTCTTGCCTGTTGCCATCCTCTTCTACTATTGGCTAGTCCAGAAGACACTGCCTGCGATGCCTATATGCATCCTCTACCACCACCACTACTGTATTGTTGCTACTGAAAACCTCACTAACTCTGCCTCAGTTGTTGTGTCACTTATTCATTCCTCATAGGGAACAACCACTTCTCATGCCCAAATTGTCCACACTAGTAGCAAGTCCTCAAAGCATACTATGGTCTAGATGGTCCTATTACTGACACTGATGATGCATTGTGTGCTCCTGTTGGCAAAAAGTTGCGACCTCTACCCTTACTCGGGGACCATTGTGATAGTACTCCTAATCTCAGTTTGGAAAAAATCGACCTCTGCTACAGTTGCGGCAAGGAGAACCTCAACTTCTTAAAGCCACCAGACAACTACCTTTGGAATTTAGTTGGCCTATTCTTAGCATTGGATTCACACTTCTCGATTGTAGACCACTCAATCCTCCTTACTGACTCCACAAAGGTAGAAAACCTCTCTCTATTTTCCAAAGTAGATGTTGTTGTAGACAACTCCGTGCTCAGACCCTTCTCAAACCTACAGACCCTCTCCTTCTCTGTTGCCATCATATGAGGAAAAAACCTCAAAAGCTCCATAAACTTAGCCTCATAGACATTTATGGTCATCAAACCTTGAATTAATGTCTCAAAATAAGACGTTTCTCATCCAGGTATGTCTCAGGGGAGTAAAGACTCACAAACTCTCGCTAAAACTCTTCCCATCCTATCAAAACTCTTGGTCTCTTCTCCTCCTCTATGGCCCACCAGTGGTCAACATTGCCCTTGAACAGGTAAACAACATGCTTCACCTTGTCCTCTTTTGTGATGTTTAAAATCTTGAATGCATTCTGAAGGTCATTTAACCACATGTCAGCATCCTTTAGGTCTACTGTACATGCATACTCGATAACTCCAACATGTCTCAATCTCTCGAATGTCTTCCTAGAACCTTGAGATTCCACATTAAGGATGACTTCCCTAGCTTGAGGTACGTGTGTCGTGTCTGCTAAGTGCGTAATCATCGCTACGAGATGTCCAAATATGGTCTGGAAAGCTATATTTTCCATGGTTGCAAGGTCAAACTAAGGCACTGCGGGCTGTTCTGGATCCATCACAAGTACTCTTCCATCATGTTCCAGCCTCCTAACACCACCTCTTGGCATGACATAGCTACTCTCCACATGCTCTTCATATTTTCTAGAAATATCTGAATAAGCATAAGCCATGATCAAATATGCTGGGTAACGTAAGAATAGACACAAACCTAAGTCCTATGCCCCTTTAGACTCAGGGAACCTAAAGCTTTGATACCAACATAACTGTGACACATCATCACGCTAAATGAGATTACTTAAAACCCAAAACACGATCAATTATTGACTAACCACATATCAAGAAAATAGGGATAATTTAAACTAAATAAATATCATAAACATGTCCAAGAACATTTACATAAAGGTTCAACATCCTGCGAAGATCATATACCATACCAGGTATTTGCATGTATGTCCAGTGGATGAGGCCACAACCGGTATACAAAAGAGATGTTCCACATATAAACATGCCATATACAAACATTGACATACTGCCAAAAACTAGAGTCGATGTACATATCATCTACAAAACATCCCCTTCTCGGACATATGAGTATAGGGACAACTCTAGGACACTACTAACTACTAGCCAACCTTCTGCTCCTACTGCTCTCCAAGCTGATCTTCTTCACATCCATGAACCTGACCATGTCACTGACGACCACCTAAAAAGATGTAGTGACCCATGAGTTGGGACTCATGTCCCAGCAAGAGATATAACTCTCAACAACATTAATTGACTACAACAAGTTAATTAATATTAAACAAATTAAGCAGATTAAATAGATTGAGCAAGTTAAACATATATGCATAGCAATAGGCGTGATTAATAAGATATATAAAGGGGCAGAAAAAACCATCATTACTAACAGCTGACTACTCCTACCGCTTATAACAACTAGTAGTATAAGAAACAAAGAAAGGGGTAAGAACTAATGTGAAGCACATTTAACCCTAGAAGATATAGTATACATATGGATTACATCTTTTATTAAGCCTGGGGAGTTTGAGGTATACCACTCAAACTCCAACTGACCACTGTGAATTGCTATTCAGTTCCATATAAGATCTAGAAGAGCTGGCATCCTAAGATCTCCCACCCTTAGTCGGTCTGAGTCAAATGTAGTGACATAACATTCACGTTGCCTACAACGACATATAGTCAAACTGCTAAAACCAGCCCATCCTTGGTATAGAGGTCACAACATTCGAAACTAGGGTATACAAAACCCTATCATCTGAGGTACCACCATAGTTGTCCTCAATCACATCACATATACATATATCCAAGACATGGCCTCAATCATTCTCAATCTGAGGCATGACCACATCCATGCTCCATAACTTTGGGATCATGATGTCAAGGATGTACACTCCCTACACCAGCACATACTCAATAGTATGAGACTCTGAGATTCCTTTAGGAATACTCATTTCCCCATCTAGCAAGTACTGACACTGGAATGGCTCTACAACATAGGGCACTACATGATTAGGGTTTCACTTGATTAGGTAATGGCAATTAGGCGAGTTAAGGCTGCATCAAATTACATACAAACCCTAAAAGAGTTCTAAAAAACATGGGTATATCACAACTCCAAAAGATATAAAACATATGGGATATAATTCTTGATCATAACACCACATGGTACTATTTTATTGCCATTCATGAGACTATACTTGTCATAATACCATCATAGGATATAAATCCTTGTCACATAGTGAAGATGATCACACCTCCATAAGGGATAAACCATGCCTAAAGATCATTAGACCATCACATCATTCCCAGCATGAACATCATCATATTTCCATACCTTATAACAAGGCTCAAAAAACCATCACCATACATGTGACATATAAGTTTGACATAACATTGCATTTAAGATCTACGATGTCCATATGGCAACATATTAGGGTTACCGTAATCGTTAAGAGAGTATTCCATCATCATACTAATCATATAAGGAATCTAAGTATGATTAACCATCATCACCTATATGTATTAGGGTTAGGTTCGACAAGATAAGTTGAAAGGAAGTTACAAATCATCACTCAAAGGTAAACCCTAGCACTTAGCATCCCCATCGGATCATGTATGCATAAGGTCTAACATAACCATCAAATTAGGATCATTGAACCCAACTATCAAATCATGAACATCACCAAGACCATTGGATGTTGGATAAACAAAACCATCAAATGCAATACAAGTTAAACCTCAAACCATTCATCTAGGAAAACCATCGAGTTATGACCTAGAAGAGTCATCAAACATGTCCTAGTAAGACCATCAATTGTGGACCTTAGGTCCACCATCGGATTATGGAATCTAAAGCCACCATCAAATGTGGACAACAAAACCATCATTGGATGTGGCATCCAGCGAACCTATCGATTGTGGACCATCAACTAAAGAGTCTGAGAAACCATCAACCTAAGAGTCAAAAAAGCCATTGAGTGTGGAACCAGAAAAGCCATTGGTTGATGACCCAATGAGACCATCAAGTGTGGACTCAGTGGAACCATCGAGTGTGGTCAACAGGTGGGAAAATATATCTAAAAACCAAGTAAAACCATGACTTGGTGAAAGGAGGAAAACCATCAAATGAATCCACTACATGTGAGTGTCAAAACCATCATTTGAAGGACCAAAGAAACCATCATTTGGTAGGACCTAAGACCATCATTTGAAACTTGAGAGAGTAGCAATGCCATCATTTGGTGAAGGTAACATGACCATCAGTTCCATTCACAAGATAAAGTTCAAAACAAAAACTTATTCAAGGCCATCAGTTGGCACAAGAAGGTCAAACAAGACAACGCCAACTCAAACAACCGGGTTGCAAAACAATAAGGAAAATCAGCTCAAAAACCCTAAGAAAGAGCCACCATCTGAGAAAACAAAAGCAATCATTTTCCACAAGCATGCAAGGTCTAGATCTTCCACTACCAAGGAATGTTTGTGTACAAGGTTAAGGGTTCTTTCAAGAAGATAAAATACTCAAGAACTACCATACAAGCACAAGCCGTAGGAAAAGATTGCATGTTTCTACTTAGAACTTCATTTTAGAGAAAGATCTAGTACATGCAAGCTAGGAATAAGCAACAAACATGGTTAAAGTTATATACTCACCTCCAGTATGAAGATGAAGATCCAAACAACAAGGTAGCTGGAGGAAAGAGAGAAGAAACCCTACCTTGATCACTCCACTCGGCCAAGCTAGCTCCTTCTCTAAGAACAAGCAAATCCTATGTCAAGAAAGCAAGAAAGAGGTGTTCTTAAAGCTCTAGCTCAAGCCCCACCATGGATCTGACCAAGAATAAGAGAGAAGAAGGTAGAATAGTAAGGAAAACAAAGGGAGATAGGAAGAGCTTACTTGCTTAGGTCAAGAACAAGATAAGGAAGCTCCACTAGCTCAAAGAAAGGGTAGATCCGAACCCTAGGTGTACATGCAATCAAGATCATCAGAGATTCTTCTACCTTGTATCCTTCTTCTCCACTAAGCAAGGGGGACGAGCTCCAAGTAGCAAGGAAGAAGAGAGAGAGATGGAGAGAGCCAGGAAAGTAAATAACTCTTTGCATACACATAGGAAGGTATATAAAGATATGGGTGAGAGAGAAAAGAAGGTTAATGTGTCTAGATAACCTTGCTATGTGTCCAAGGTCAAAGGACATCACCTCCATGCAACCATCAGGTCCATCGGTTGTGGGAGTTAGGAGGTCCATCGAGTCTTGACTCCCAGGCCAGCTATCTGTTGACTCAAGGTCTAAATTGACTAAACCCTTGTTTTGATGATGACTAACCATTCCACTTATTTGTGTCTAATGCTTCTACTTGAGTGATTTCTGATTTGGTATAAACATACTCCAAATGCCCTAACTTGTGCATCCTAACTTGGAGAAAATACAAGTCAAAATCAATGCAAGTGTACTTTGTGGAATATGATGTATCTCTATTAGAATCATGTTGTAAATCACTTGTAATGATTGTATGACTTGTAATTAATCTTAGAAAAAATGAGGAGCACTTAAATCGAATATTTAAGTAGTTTAATGATATTTTCCAAAATTCATTATTGAGTTTTTTTGGTCGAGTTTAACGTGTAATAAACTCAACAGACCCCCTACTAGATTTTGAGAAAATTCAGGTTCGGTCAAGTTTCACACTCACAAAACTTGACCGATCCCTGTATTGAGAAAAACGGATTTAATCATTCGGTCAAGTTTCATCTAGGATAAACTCGACTGATGGTTCAAATTGGCTTTTTCACATAGTGTGATCGAACGAGTTACCTTTATTAAAACTTGACCGATCGCACTATATGAGAAGTGCAAAAATAGTGTTTCTAGCCGTTGGAGTGTTGTAAAACTTGAAAAAATATCCATGGAAACACCCCAATGACTAGTATTTGTCCTTAAGTGTTCCCACTGGATACTAGGCATCCCCAACTATAAATAGGACCCCTTAGACTTCATCCCATGATTAGCCAAGAACTTTGAAGGACCCTATATTATAGTTGAGTGCATCCTACAAACTCTTCTCTCTCTAAGATTAATCACTTGCTGCATCCATTAGAACGAGTAGGGGATTTGTAAGAGAGCTAGTCCTACATGTATATCTTGTGAGGCTCTCACTTACTCCACCTCCCAATATTCCTTTCAACCACAAAAATGAAGATTCTCTCTCTTGGCTAAGAGAGGTGAACAAGAAGAAGGGAAGACGTCCCTTGGTGAAAACTTCTCCTTGGTGAATGTGAAGTCAAAGGCGGAAGATCCAAGAAGAGTAGGCAATTCCTCAAAGGCAGAAGACTTGTGCAAGAGTGGGTAAGTGTAAGGCCCCTGACCTAGCTTAATGCTAATTGTGCTTAATTTGTATAATGAGATGCTTATAAACTTGCTCTAATCTCTTGAGGTGTTTTTCTATCACGTGACACACTCATGTTTTCAGTTGGGTCCTAATTGGATATAGTTTGAGCTATGCATGCTTGCTTTAGACTAATATGCAATTTACCCAAGCTAAGGGGATATCTTGTAATTTTGCACATGTTGAGTGTGCCCTTAGTGCTTTATTATCATAATATAGAGAATGATGCTATGGGGTGCCTTGTGGGACCTTGATTGATGAGGTGGCATCACAAGATAGGCTAGGGTTTGGATGGTGTCGACCTAGTAGAGTTGCTTGGTTATAACAACCCTTGTTTCGACCTTATGATATGTTTGGGGAATGTTTGGACCAAAACACATTCCTTTGGTGATGTTTTCTTGACCTAGATGGTTTTGGATGTGCTTGGGGTCGATACAAGTCGTCTTCTTGTGGTATGTCTCGACCTAGTATGTTAATGACCCTTTTGTCTCGATCGAGACATATGTTTTGAAGTAGTTTTGACCCCTTGAAGTGTTTCGACCGAAACCAATGGGTTGGGGACCTAAAGAGTACCCAACATAGGTTATATAACCATCTCGTGCATGCATGCATAAAGTGGTTGCATGTTGGTTTCTTTGATGGACAAGTGTTCCTTAGGTGTTCTAATATATTGTCACCTCACATATACCCTACTTCCCTCCTCCTTTGGGTATATATCCCTTTCTCTTCATTAGCAAGCACTCTTTTTCAGCCCTACTCTCTCCCCTCTCCATTGTAACTGACCTTGAAGCTTTGGGAGAAAAGGAGATGAGATCCTAAATCTATGGTGTCCGATCAACCTTGCTTGAAGAAGGATTTGTGCTAGATCAACTCTTGTGGTGGTGATTTGTGGTGAAACTTCACTTGGTAAGTGGTTCTACCTTCTTGATCACATTTTCCCCATGAAATATCCATCATCTTCTTCTTTTTCTTCCTTGGTCATGGACTGTAGAGCACCCATGGCGACCGTTTGAGAGGAACTCCTCATCATAAGGGGTCATAGACTATGCTTTGACATGGTGAACCCGAGTGAAAGGATGATTCCTTCTCTTTTTCTCTTTTCTCTTTTCTTTTGTTTTGGCCTAGGGTTTCTTTCCCTCTTTCTTGAGCTACTTATTAATCATGGTGTTCCTCTTTTGTGAGGTGATTTGGTGGCCGGAGTTCTAATCAAAGTTGGGGGTTCTTTTTTTCTTTTGGAGCTATTAATTATTGGAGCTCTGATAACCAAAAAAGGTGAGTTATATAACTTTCTCTTCTTATATTTTGGCACCATAATCATGCTTATTTGTTGTTATTTCTATTTCTGAAATATGATCTCAACATGATAAAAGGTGTTATCATGAATTAGGGTTTGATCCATGGTGTTAGTCCTATGAAATTTGCTTCTATCTTCCAAACCCCAATTTTTCTTGTCCCAATTTTGAAATAAATAATAAATGGATATTACTTTGGCCTTGGTTATTGATTTCTATCCTTATGAATGGGGATTCAGGTACCTTAGTATAGCATGAGTTTTAGTACTATTTGTTAAGTGTTAAACATGAGTAATCACCTCTCTTAACGAGACTTTATTGTATAGAATTCTACCATTCTCAAAAGATGTTGATGATTATCTTTGTATGGCAATATTCCCTTTGTTTGTGATGAGCATTCCTTGGTTATAACCTACTAATTTGGTTGTGGTTCATCCCTAATTTGAGGATGGTTGTGTTCTTGTGGCCGTTTGACCTTGGTGGTCATTATACATATATTTTAGTCTTATATGTTTGTCTAGTGGTCGACAACCATGATTTGTTTAGAGAGGATGAAGGTGATGACCCTACAAGTATTACAATACTTGGTTTTATTAACACAATGATTACGATGGTGAATGATGTTCTTATGATTTTAGGGTTATGACTTTGTAGCATTCTCATATAGTTTGCTCTTTTTCTAAACCCTAAATCCATATACTCCATTCTTAAAGTGTTCTTGAGATGATGATCCTATATGCATCATAAACTTTGGTTTAATTACCATGTGCTGAGTTTTGGTCATCATGTTGTCTATAGAGTTATGGATGATTTCTCATATAATTTGAAGCTCAACTTTCTCTCTCCCAAATGGTCTTGATTAATAATCATTATGGTGATTTGTTCTAGGGTTTGAATGATCATGATTCCCAAGTTTTAGACATAGTGACCCTTGGTATTCTTGTTTATTAGCCTTGAGTTTCAGTCGAGACATATGTTACCCTTGGAGTTGAGGTCAAAACACTCATGTATGGATGTGGGTCGTAACACCCATGCTTTGCTTTAAGGTCTTGCTTGAATTTTGGCCTAGACATTTATAAACCTTGGTGTTAGGGTCGTGACCTTGAGTTGTATTTTGATTGAGACTCCCTTGAGTTGGTTTTGTCATGGTCGTGACATATACCTTGCGTGAAGGTGGTCAAAACACCTTGTTGATGGTAGGTCATGACACCATGTTTGGTTTGAGGTTGAGATATATGATGATATTGTGGTTGAAACACCTAGTCATGTTGCGATCGAGACACCTTGCATGAAGGTGATCGAGACATGTTGCTTGAGGGTGGTCTAGACACTTGTTTTATGAGTGGTTGAGACACCTATGTGATGGATGGTCGAGATACATACATGAACATATAGTTAACACATGTGCATGAGTAAGCAAGTAATGATCCGTGTATAGTGTTGTGGGAATGATTGTTTGGCTAACCCTAATCATGATTCCTAACCCTAATATGCTCCAAGAAAGTGGGAAGTGACTCAATTAGGGTTTAGTGCTATAATCATGATGTAAACTCTAGTTGGCTATGTGAGTGAACCCTAACCCTAAATTCTAGGGTATGTTATACTTATAGAACGTGCATGGATGAATAGTATATGCTGATACTTTCTCTCTCTCCACTTGAATGGTTCTAACTTATAGGGTGATTGCATGTCATAGCTTGTGCATGCCATGAAGATGATTAAATGATAATATATGATGGCCATGAGCCTTGATGATGTGCACAAGAATTGTAAATATGTGAATGTGCACATTTAGATGTAATCTATAATACTTAACTTTAATATACTCCAATCTTGTGGGAGGTAACGAAACTAGATATTTTTAAATAAATAATGCCATAGAACCCTATGTGGTTAAGCATGAAACCCTAACCCTAAATTGAGGAAAAATATGATGTATTTCTTACCTTGCCTAAAAGTGTAAATTTATTGAGATGCTATCTCTTTCTATTTGTATAGTGTTAACCTTGCAGGTGAAATGATTGTCATAGCTAATGATTACTATGATGTATATGTTATGGGAAACATGTGATTCTTATATGCCTGGTGAGGCATGATGAGATAACAATGAGTATTCAGAATAACGTGATTGGTCTTATGACCTAGTGAAGGCTGAATGCCTAATTTGAGGTGTATCCTCCAGGCATGTGATGAGGGATTGTTATCCCCAATGATGTGTTAATAATGATTTGTCTAATATGGCAGTGTTAGCAGATAGTGATGTTGATGGCCTTATTTAAGGCAATTAGACAGTGTTGCCCTGAGATGATGGGGCAAGTTCACACCTTATACATTCTATATCTTCTGAGGTTGTTTCATAGTTATGCATGCTTGATTAAATTAGGGTTTGTATGTCCACTTGTATGATGGAGCCTTAATTCACCACATTAGCATAACTAATAAAGTGAAACCTTAATCATGTAGTTTCCCTATACCATAGATCCATCTTCATTGTCAGTATCTTGCTGGATGGTGAAACGAGTAACTCCCACAGGAAACTCAGAGCGCATATTGTTGAATACGTGAGGTTCAAGTAGAGATATCTCCATGTATCCTTAAATTGTTGAAGTAGTAGTATGATATTTTATTATTGAATGGACATGTGTGAGCCTGTTCTCTAGTGTTGTGCCATGTACCAAGGCATGCTAGTTGTTTTACAGGACCATAGCTTTAACTATGAGTTGCTCTCTATAGGACTATAGCTATGACTATAAGTTGTTGTCTTACAATTTGACTCTTATGTTACTCCGTTGCAGACTTGAGCTAACAGAGTAGTAGTGGTGATGATCATGGAGTCTAACTCTTCAATTGATCTTGTATGGTACTGATTTCAACCTATCAATGGTCAATTGGATTTGAGTGGTACACCTCATATCCTCAGGGCATAATAATTAAAGATGTAACACAGCCGTGTAGTATTATTACTTAAGGTCATATATGAATAACATTGGATGACCCCCTTGTCGTGTTTCTTATATTGTTTACTTTATAATAGTTGTTCCTGATCTTCATTTTCTTTCTTAAAGTATAAACTTATTTAATACTCAGTTGTAGATACTTGAACTACTTAAATAGTGATAATTGCTTGGCTTATATCATATAGATAAATGTGTTTATCTGTTAATAGTATAAATTGAAGTTTAGCTTATCAATGCTTATAATAGATGTTGGTGGAGAGTTATATCTCTCATTGGAAATTTGGTCTCACCCAGTGGGATCCACTTTTTTTAGGTGGATGGACAGATTGAGATAAAGATCGCGCGGGGGAAACTGATAATAAGAGGAGCTATATCCGCTGGAACATGGATGTGTAGTTAGTGTCTAGTAATAGAGTCCTATGTGTCATCCCTATACACTCAGGTCCTTGGGAGAGTTTTGTGAATGTTGTACATCAGTTTGAGTTTTTGTATGGAAGCCATAGTGGTGCAGACAGAATTTGTATATGTGAGTAGATGATTATATGTAATAGTTGTGGATAAATAGCTAGTGAACAATGAAGTATAGTACCTTTTGATATGAATGAAATACAATGGCAACAATTTATGGATCCAATTGTGTCTTTTTGAGCTTGAGATCCTGGCATGTGAGCGGTTTTAATTTACCATGTTTTGTGATAACATTGTTATTAGTGATAATTTCGTGCTTTGTTTTGAGTAATCTCTCTTTGTGTGGCAAAGGGTGTCACATTTGGTGGTACCACAACTATAGGTTCGCTGAGTCTATAGGGAAACTAGGACTACGACTAGGATGATGTCTAAGATGAGAACATGATATAAAATATGGTACATACTACTTAACCTCAATACTTGAGTGGCCTGGCCATGCATTCAATTATTGAAGAGAAGGTGAGTATGGAACTCTTAGGATGTTATCACTTTGATTACTCTAATCAAGTAATAACTTGAAACAATCAAAAGAGCATAACGGATCAGGAATCATGGTGCTAATACCTCCATCTTATGCTAAATAAGACGAGAACTACATTATAATCTACCTAAACACTGAATATTTGGCGATTAAAAGAGAAAGATATGACATCATGAAACCTAAACCTGAGCATAAGTAAACTATGAGAGGTTCTCAAAGTTATAATTTCAATAAGTTTATAAATCAAGAGACAAATAATTTTGTGCTAATAAAGTGAGTCAATGTGTAAAATCCATATATGATGAAGAGAACTTCTAAGATAAGTACAAAGTGAGAAGCTAAATAAGAACAAATGATGAATAAATAAAGTGGAGCTTGAGTCAATCTCAGGCCAACCAATTTGTATAAGAAAGCGTAAGGTACAATTATCATAATATGTGAAAGAGAATAAGGGAATGATCCCTACTTAATAAAGAACATGTGAAAATAATGATCTATTTCTTGATGTGAAGTTGTAAAACATGGTAACATTTGGGAATATACATGAAAATAATGAACAATTGATAGAGAAAGAGTATTAATATGTGTTCATCTCTATAATTCCTATGTTGATGGCAAGGAAACTAGGAGGAAATAGGTTAAAATGACACATGAGAAGTTGTAAACATGTGTAATAATGAAGAGAGTTGGGTAACCCCTTCCCCTTGTTAGCAACCCCTGAGTAGTATTGTGGTATTTAGGGAAGTATGTTCCTTATGTATTCTTCCTTTCCAGGGATGTGACATACAAGTGAGTCTTATGTCACTTGATTTGCATGGTTTTTATGTGACCTTGAGTAAGATACTTTGAAAAGTATTAGTGGGTTTTGGACTTTAGTTCCAAGATGGTGATGTCTGTGAATAACGATGTTTCATGGATCTTCCATGATGTTAGGAAGATTCTTAAACATGTTTGGTATCGACACTAATAGCTGAGTAGTTGATGGGATAGGGATGTGATATGTTTTTAGCACATGTGATGGATACTAAGGTGAAAAATCCTAGCATTTAAGAGGTGCCAGTTATATGTAAGCTTGAGGATATGTTTTCTGATAAGACATTAAGTGTTATATTTTCTAGAAAGATTGACTTTGAGATCAATATGGTTACATGTACCCAACCTATAGTACAAACATCATACGTTAGGTGTTATGCATCATATAGAATGGTGTCAACAAAGAGGCAAGAGTTAAATAGACAATTGCAAGATCTACTTGGGAAAAGAGTTACACAATATTCTATGAAATATCAAGGAATGGTTTGGGTTGCAAATACCTTGAGTAGAAAATCTTTCTTATCATCATTTGTTAAGCATGCATAATTGTATTCTTTAAGTGTACCTTAAAGATGCCATGAACCAATGGTGACTTTAAGCTTAACATCTGAGGGTGTACAATGATGGCAGTATTGGTCCCATCAGCCAATGGTAACATGATACTTCACAACCGATGGTGGTTTAGGTTACCACACGATGGTGTGATTAGGTATCATGAGTTCCTTTAATTAATCCCTAAACTAATGGTTCCTTTGGCTATATGATCCAAGGGTAAAACCTACATATCAACCAATAGTGTTGAAATGTTAAACCTAATCTAATGATTGTGAATGAATGTTACAACATCTAATGGTTTATAATGAAGTCGATAGTATAAAGCTTTGGTTCTAATAATGAGAGATTGATGGTAAATGCCCTTAAACTTGTAGTCTTACCTTTGCCATAGGATAGATATGTTAAAATCCCAGATTTTGAACCTTATCTTGTAATGTTACAAGTTGAGAAGGTAACTTACAAGTTAAAATTGTCATCTGAGTTGTACAAGGTACAAACAATGTTTCTATGTTGAGGGTGTGTCCTGTGTGACAAATCTTGTGTTAATCTTGGATAAAGAACATCATTTTGGTTAAAGTTTAATGACATCCCAATAACATAGAGTATGTCATGTGTGAGTTTGAGGATGTGATGCATGGGAAGTATCTATCTCTTCTTGCGTGGGATTTGGGGAACAAAATCCTTGTTCGGGGTTTATGGTTGCAAGGCCCCTGACCTAGACTAATGCTAATTATGCTTAATTTTTATAATGAGATGCTTATATCCTTTCTCTAATCTCTTGAGGTGTTTTGTTATCATGTGACATGCTCATGTTTTAAGTTTGGTCCTGATTGGATATTGTTCAAGCTATGTGTACCTATTTTGGACTAATATGCAATTTACTCAAGTTAAGGGGCTATCATGCAACTTTTCACATGTTGAGTGTGCCCTTAGTGCTTTAGTATCATAAGAGATAGAATGATTATATGAGGTGCCTTGTGGGACCTTGATTGATGAGGTGGCATCACATGATATGCTAGGGTTTCTAGGGCTTGGATGGTGTCGACCTAGTAGAGTTTCTTGGTTATAACAACCCTTGCTTCGACCTTATGGTATGTTTTGGGAGTGTTTCAACCGAAAAACATTCCCTTGGTGATTTTTTCTTGACCTAGATGGTTTTTGATGTGTTTGAGGTCGAGACAAGTTGTCTTCATGTGGTATGTCTCGACCTAGTATGTTAATGACCCTTTTGTCTCGACCGAGACATATGTTTTGAAGTTGTTTTGACCCTTGAAGTGTTTCGACCAAAACTAATGGGTTGGGACCTAAATAGGTCGATACCAAACATAGGTTATATCACCATCTCATGCATGCATGCATAAAGTGGTTGTATGTTGGTTTCTTTGATGGACAAGTGCTCCTTAGCTGTTCTAATATGTTGACACCTTACATATACCCTACTTCCCTCCTCCTTTGGGTATATATCCCTTTCTTATTATTAGCAATCTCACTTTTTCGGCCCTACTCTCTCCCCTCTCCTTTGTAACTGACCTTGGAGATTCAGGAGCAAAGGAGATCATATCCTAAAGTGATGGTGGCCGATCAACCTTGCTTGAAGAAGGATTTGTGCTAGATCAACTCTTGTGGTGGTGATTTGTGGTGAATCTTCACTTGGTAAGTGGTTCTACCTTCTTGATCACATTTTCTACATGAAACCTCCATCATCATCTTCTTATTCCTCGGTCATGGACTGTAGATCACCCATGGTGGCCGTTTGAGAGGAACTCCTCATCATAAGGGGCCATAGACTATGCTTAGACATGGCAAACACGAGTGAAAGGATGATTCCTTCTCTTTTTCTCTTTTCTTTTGGTTCGGCCTAGGGTTTCTCGCCCTCTTTCTTGAGATACTTCTTAATCATGGTATTCCACTTTTGTGAGGTGATTTGGTGGCTGAAGTGCTAATAAAAGTTGGGGCTTCTTTTCTTATTTTGGAATCTTTGATCATTGAAGCTCGAATCACCACAAAAGTTGGGTTATATAACTCTCCCTTCTTCTATTTTGGCACCATAATCATGATCTTTTTTTCTATTTCTAATTCTAAAATATGATATTAAAATGCTAAAAGGTGTTATCATGAATTAGGGTTTGATCCGTGGTGTTAGTCCTATGAAATTTGCTTCTATCTTTGAAACCCTAATTTCTCTTGTACCCAAATTTGAAATAAATACAAAATGGATATTTTTCTGGCCTTGGTTATTGATTTCTATCCTTATGAATGGGGATTCAAGTACCTTCGTGTAGCATGAGTTTTATTACTATTTGTTAAGCGTTAAACATGAGTAATCACCTCTCTTAATGAGACTCTATTGTATAGAATTCTATCATGCTCAAAAGATGTTGTTGATCATCTTTGTATGGTGATATTCCCTTTGTTTGTGATGAGTATTCCTTGGTGATAACCTACTGATTTGGTTATGGTTCATCCCTTATTTGAGGATGGTTATGTGTTCTTGTGGGCATTTGACCCTGGTGGTCATTATACATATATTTTAGTTTTATATGTTTGTCTAGTGGTCGACAACCATGATTTGTTTAGAGAGGATGAAGGTGATGACCCTACAAGTATTACAATACTTGGTTTTATTAACATGATGATTAATATGGTGAATGAGGTTCTTATGATTTTAGGTTTATGGCTTTGTAGCATTCTTATGTAAGGTGCTCATTTTCTAAACCCTAAATCCATATACTCAAATCCTAAATTATTCTTGAGAGGATGATCCTATATGCATCATAAACTTTGGTTTAATTAATATGTGCTAATTTTGGTCATCATGTTGTACATAGGGTTATGGATGATTTCTCATATAAGTTGAAGATCAACTTTCTCTATCCTAAGTGGTCTTGATTAATGATCATTATGGTGATTTGTTCTAGGATTTGAATGATCATGATTCCCAAGTTTTGGACATAGAGACCCTTGGTATTCTTGCTTATTAGCCTTGAGTTTTGATCGAGACAGATGTTACCCTTGGAGTTGAGGTCAAAACACTCATGTATGTATGTGGGTCATAACACCCATTCTTTGCTTTGAGGTCGAGACATCTTGCTTGAATTTTGGTTGAGACATATATAAACCTTAGTGTTAGGGTCGTGACCTTGAGTTGTATTTTGAAGGAGACTCCCTTGAGTTGGTTTTTTCATGGTCGTGACAAATACCTTGCATGAAGTTGGTTGAAACACCTTGTTGATGGTAGGCCGTGACACCATATTTGGTTTGAGGTCGAGATATATGATGATTTTGTGGTTGAAACACCTAGCCATGTTGCCGTCGAGACACCTTGCTTGAAGGTGGTCAAGACACCTTGCGTGAAGGTGGTCGAGACACATTGCTTTAGGGTGGCTGAGACACTTTTTCATAAGTATCACTAGTACAGTAATGGTCTATAGCGTCGATTTTTTTAAGCCTATATCGTCACTTTTCAGCCGACGCCTAAGTGGCCATTGCTAGAGAAATTTCTCTATAGAGTCGGTTTTTTTAACCAAAGAAAACCAACCTTATATAGTAAAAACCGACCCAAGAGGCTGTCAAAAACTAACCCCAAACGAGAAAAGAAATTGTACCTAAACCCTATAAGGTGGGTTTTTCTAAATAACTGACCCTAGAGATCCTCTGTAAGGACAGTTATATAATGAAAATTGACTCAATATAGTCTATAGATTGAGCTTGCTGATAACTAGACCCTATAAGGTCGGTTTTTCTTAATAACCGACCTAGAGATGCTTTGTAAGGATGGTTATATGAAGAAAACTGACTCAATAGAGTTTATAGATTGAGCTTGCTGATAACCAGACCCTATAAGGTCAGTTTTCCTTAATAACCGATCCTAAAGATGCTCTGTAAGACACTACAAATAATGAATACACTTAATGTTAGTACTATAAACAGAGTTGAGATAAGACTATAAGAGTTGACATATAAGAGTTGAAAATTAATACATATAAGACTAAGCAGTTGTCAAAGTAGCTACCTTGACATTTTTCAAAGTCAATGTCTTTAATTTTGTGGGTATTTGTCCTCCACCTTCATGAAAAGACTTTATACCCCTATCAATTAAACAATAGTTGGTAAAATAGAAATTCTAAATAGAAATATCATGTTGAAGCATTGACAAATTTATGCTTACTCCATAGCTGGTAATTTCACTTTGTGACCCCTTGTTGTTTTTCCCATTGGGTCAAGATAATAAAGAGTCATCAATTTTGAGACAACCACCACTAATTCCCAATGTCTAGATCTGAGTAAGAATAAAAAAACATTAAAATAAATAAATTTATTTATGATTAAAATTATATCGAATAATAATACTTACTGGACGTTAAAAGGAATTAGGATAATTTCCTTTCCCATACTAGTAAAATATTTGAATGCAGTACAGAAGTACTCATTCACATCCTCAAAATGTGTCTCCACTTGACTAGTGATTGAAGGAACTAAGAATCCAACATTCCTTATATCAAAGTTTATGGTCTCAGTATATAAATGGCTGTAAAACATTTGTAATTATTTTCATATATAGAAATAAGCTAAAAATATATATTGGAATTTTCTATATTGATAGATCCTTACCTTATCCATACTTCTAATATCGAAGTATTCATCCAATCATATCAGAATAACTCTATAATATCATCAAGAAAAATATAACTGTCAAAGTCCCTCCCAGTTGCATCTTTTGTTAAATTGACCAACATTTGTAATCCAGAGCTTTGGTTGGCTAAGTATCGACACAAACATTTACATTTACTTCCCAATTCGTCGAATGTGGATTCTAGAATAAAATATGGCTTGGGCATAGGAGGACAACTAGTAGAATTTTTACTTTTTAGTTTGCAAACATGTTAATTAAATTACATACTTATATTACACGAGTTCATATATGCAGTCAAATATGAAAAACATGGTATAATTCAAGTATACCTTGTCATTGATAACCAAGTGTCTAGGCCAACCAACCATAACACCCTATCTTCAACTGTACTATATTCAGGATTAGGTATGGGTAGTGGTTTGTCCCTCATTCTGTCATACACAAGATGGATGGACACACGACAAATGTCATCAATAATTTGTTGGCAATGCAATGTACCACCAAGGTTGTATACCTTGCCCGCTGCCACAACATTATATTCTGGAACCTTCACTGCCAGTTTACAATTCATACCAACCTAGAATTAAAATAATATAAGTTATATACGAAGCGGTAAACCAGATACCTACTACAACTATATATATAATCATAAATATATCATACTAATAACACAACATATAGAACAAAAACTTACTACAGATTGTTGTGGTGGGTCATTGGGAGTAGACATGTCAAACGGGTGGGTGGGTTGGGTTTGGGTTGGGTCATTGCGGGTTTGGGTCTCGCCGGTGCGGGTCAAAAAGACCCAATGTTAAATGGGTGGAGAAGTAGCACACCCAAACCCGACCCAGCGGGTTGCGGGTTGCCCGTGGGTGCCCATTTAATATGTGCACAGTGAAAATATATTGCTAGTTTCTGCACTACGACAAAGAGTAGAATAATTTATTAACAATTTTTAGTGTAAACATAAAAAAATGAGGGCAACCTTCCACTACTTTTTGTGTCAAACACAATGTAATATTTGATGTTTTGAAATAAAATGTAAGAGACAAAATAAAAAACAACCATTTCTACAATGTACAATAAAAAAAACTAAATGATATAGATGTTACAAATAGCATAACATATTACCATAACAACACTATATTTTGTCGTTATAAGTTCTTGATGTTTCATGTTATGATTGTCCAATACATAAAGTGAACAGAAAGAGAATATAATTGTTGTGATAGAATATAAAACATGCATTAAACTATATATTCATTAACATAAAAATAATATAGAAGTTAACGAATTTGTTTCCACTAGTGTAAACAATTAACAAAGGATATCAATAAACAAAGTTAGACTTTAACTCTTTATATTTTATACATTACACGTCATCAATTTAGTTGAATGATAAATGTACAATTGTTGCATGTCTTAAGAGTCATATAGATAATATATTTATATTAATATATTATTTAATTAAATGGGCACCCGTGGGTGCCCGCGGATCACCCGTGAAACCCACTAAATAAATGGGTGGGTATGCGTTTGGGTAATTTCTAGCGGGTGGTAAATTTCACCACCCAAACCCAACTTAAACAGGTCGACCCATGGGCGCCCGCAGATTTTGACCCAGTTTAACAGGTCTAATTGGGAGTGCTCCCATGACCTTATACAGTTGGAGCATGGGCTTGTACCTCATCATCTGAGAGACGCACAATTTGAATAGGTTGAGAAGGTTGAGTAGGCTGAAATGAAGACATTATTTCTTTTACTTTCTGTGCTACTAATGCTTCAACTTCCTCTTGTGTAAGACCTCCTGCACGACCTCTTTTAGATTGCAAAGGGCCAAAATAAGACTTGAATCCTATGCCAGCTCCTAATCTCCTAACACGGACATGATGCTCCTTCGTACCAAGAGCAACTGATAGTTCATCCATGCGGCCAGTTGGGATGAACTTTCCTTCCTTCCTTTTCTCATGGAGATCAATCTATTCATAGTTAATAAAAATATTAAATCACAATATCAATTAGATATAAATAAATCTAAGTTTGTGGGAATTACTCTTTACTTAGTTGGGATAAACCTACCATCTTTTGTGCCACCTCCTTAGTTGCAGGGTTGACAATTTCACCTGCTCGATTCTTTCTAGCATCAATCCACTGCAAGTGTCGGGGTGGACGCTCAACTTGAGTTGTACTAGACTCTTCTCCAGAAGAGAGTTTCTTCTCTTGTAGTTGGCGGCAGAAGGCATAACCATCAGGCCCCAAGCGATGATCATGCACATTTTGGCCCGTTTTTCCTTTTGGGCCTCGTGAATAGCCTGATCATTTAAAATGAGGTATTGCAATTTAGACTTGGCAAACATATATAAAAAGATTCACCTCCTTAATTGTATAAAATTAAAGATTCATACAATACATCACAATCTTTATTACCTGAAATTCTTCTGATTTCCTAGCTACAACAAATCTTTCCCACACCTCAGGATCTATAAAAACACACACACACACATATATATATATATCTGTTGATTTCTTCTTTTATTTAGGATTATCTATAAATTCCCTTTTGAGATATGTCTTAAAAGCCCTCCATCGTACACCACAACGTTGTAGCACTTTTTTCTTGTGATCTTTTTCATTTAGATGAAAAA
This sequence comes from Alisma plantago-aquatica, assembly GCA_963693085.1. Taxonomy (NCBI): domain Eukaryota; kingdom Viridiplantae; phylum Streptophyta; class Magnoliopsida; order Alismatales; family Alismataceae; genus Alisma; species Alisma plantago-aquatica. The sequence continues at coordinate 1,135,922,307 of OY856412.1, read as the reverse complement.
CACCCTATATATACAAAAGAAGCAATAATGTTGTCTTAAAAAAGATATGTCTTTCCAAGCAAACTAAATTAGAATCAATAAAAAAAACATATTAAAATAATATCACTTCCACTCATAGATATCTTTCCATAGGAGGTCTTTTAAGGCATTAGAAACATCATGCCATTTTTTTTATATCTATTGCCACCTTACTGCGTGTGGTCACCCCTACGTAATGCTTGAAAGCACTAGCATGTTCCCCAATAGGTACTCCTGTGACATCAAACTGGACTGCCAATTTCTCCCCTTTGGCCCTGAGCTCCTATAGCCTATGCATCAATGTGGGACCTCTACTTTTCTTAGCATCACTACTACCATCCTCATGGTGCTCATGCTCAGAATGTTCATCTTCACTTGCTATTTTAGAACATTCAAGTATACATGATAAAAGAAACATAAGTGATAATAAAAGCACAAGTGGTTGAATGATATATGATGTATATTCAAAAGATTACATGCTTGAATGATAATAAAATAAATAATTCAAAGAATACATGCCTCTAGTATTGGTTGAGTTGTTAGTCAAGTAAAATTCCTTTAACATGGTCTTGACATTTATAGTATTCATCAGTGTTATCTTCAACATTTACACTTGGCAAACCAACTGAGAATGGACTGGAATCATCATACTTTTCGTAGTATTCTTCTTCATTTATAGGATCTACAGTAAACTGTCTTTTTCCATGAAGAACAACATACCAATTTTTATTTGTCGGGTCATCAATATAGAATATTTATTTTGCTTGGTCTGACATGATGAATGGCTCATCTTTGTCACCAATCTTTTCAAAATTCACCAATTTGAAACCCAACTCATCCAGTAAAACTCCTTTGTTGTTGTCAACCCAATTACACCTAAAGATAGGAACTCTAAAATTTGTATAGTCCAATTCCCATATGTCCTCAATGATGCTGTAATATGACATCTCAGCTTTGCGTGGTCTTTTATCTTTGACACTAGCAAAATACAACGAACAAGCTTGAACAGTGACCCCACTATTTTAGACTACACTACTTTCATCTTGATGGTTTGTGTAGTATGAAAATCCATTTATGTCATAACCTTCATATGACACGACATCCATTTTTGGCTTAAAGGCAAGCCATTTTATGTTCTCAACAACATTATTCGGTGATTCAGATAGTTGATTAAAGACTTTCTCTTCAAACCACCTAATAAATGTTCAATTATGCTCTCTTGCAAGCCACATTGAACTGGACCGCAGATGATTTCTCTTGATAAGATCATTTTGTTATGTGATGTAGCTACTAACTTCATCAATGTTGTGTAAAATATACAAATGTGCTTGTTCCCACAACTCACGACTGATTCCTTTCACTCGTCCTCTCAGAGTTCCTTTGCCACAATAAGATTCAGTGTGATGGGAATTTTTTAGATCGCTAGAAGTTTCATTACAATTCAAAAAATTATTGCAAAAGTCCATCACCTCCCTAGCCACATAACCCTCAATAATACTCCCTTCAGGACGATAATGATTATGAACATCACCTTTAAAAACACTCATGTAGCGTTCAAATGGATACATCCAGTGTAAGAAAATTGGACCCAACATCTTCACCTCCCTTGTAATATGTACTACAAGATGAACCATGATATCAAAAAATGAAAGAGGAAAGTAAATTTCAAAATGACATATGGTAACAATTACATCTTTCTGTAATTTATCGAGAGTATCAGGATGTATCACATTGTTGCATATTTCATTGAAGAAAAAATAGAGTCTTGTGATTGCAAACCGTACATGCTTCGGAAATATAGATCGAATAGCCACAGGTAAAATTTGTTTCATTAAGGTGTGACAATCATGAGATTTGAGACCTATCAACTTCAGATCCTTCTTTGATACCAATCTATGAATATTAGAAGAGTATCTTTGTGGAACCTTAATATTATACAAGCACTCACAGAAAGTCTTTTTCTCCTGCTTTGACAAAGTGTAACAAGCTGATGGTAAATATGTGCGGAGACCCCTGATCTCCACTGATAATTCTATTCTTATACCCATTAACTCTAAATCTTTTCTAGATTTGATGCCGTCTTTAGTCTTTCTTGGTATGTTCAATAGCGTGCCAATGATGTTATCACAAACATTTTTTTCAACATGCATGATGTCAATGCAGTGTCTAATTGCCAAAGATCTCCAATAAGGAAGATCCCAGAATATTGACCTCTTCTTGTATAGAAATTTGTCACATGCGAGAGTATGACTACTTGAACTCTTTCCAAATTCATTAACAATATGTTTCACCCTATCATATACAACATTTCCTAGTATAGGTTTAGGAGCACTTCATTCCTCAGTTGACCCATTAAAGGTTTTGCGTTGCCTTTGATAAGGATGCACTGGTGGGAGAAATCTCTGATGACCAAGATATACGATTTTACCACCATGTTTCAGTCAGATTGAATCAATATTTTCCTCACAAACATGACATGCTTTGTCTCCTTTTATGGTATATCCAGACAAATTTCCATAAGCTGGAAAGTCATTAATCGTGCAAAACAACATAGCATGCAAACTAAAGATCTCTTTACATGAAGCATCATATGTCATAACACCTTCTTCCCATAGTTTCATTAGGTCATCAATTAGAGGTTGAAGGTAAACATCAATATCATTTCCAGGTTGCTTGGGCCCTGATATCAATATTGACAACATGACATACTTATTTTTCATACACAACCAAGGAGGAAGATTGTATATAACAATCATAACATGCCAGATGCTATGTTGGCTGCTTAATGTACCATAGGGATTCATTCCATCTGTACAGAGTCCAAGTCTTAAATTTCTTGGTTCTTTACCAAATTGAGGGTATAATAAATCAATTTTCTTCCATTGTGGTGAATTAGATGCATGTCGTAGGACGCCATCATCATTGGCCTTTAAGTCTCCATGCCAAGACAAATTTCACACATCTTCTATATTAGCAAATAAGCGTTGAAATCGTGGTATTATTGGTAGATACCACATCACCTTGGCAGGAGAGCCATTTTTAGCCTTAGCTAAATTTGTGGTCTTATACCTTGACACACCACATTTTAGACAATTTATCAAATTACTATAGTCATTCTGAAATAATACACAATCATTTGGACATGCATGAATCTTCTTAGCCTCCATTCCCATTGGGAACATTATTTTCTTTGCTTGATATGTTGAAATTGGAAGCTCGTTGCCTTCAGGAAGAATTTCCTTTAACAAAGACAATAGTGAAGTGAAACTCTTATCGCTCTACTAATTTTGAGATTTAAGAGTATATAATCGCATCACAACACTCAACCTCGTAAACTTAGTACAACCCTTATATAATGTTTTTTCAGCATCATGGACAATGTTTACAAATAAAGAAGGTGGATCAATGACATTGTCCCGACAACTACGTAGCATCTCATCAAACATATCATCCTGAATCGGGTCATCATAAATCGGTTCATCATTGACATTATCATCATTATCTATATCTTCTATGTCACAACTATTAGTATCGACATTTTTTGATCCATAATTAAATTTATCACCATGTCAATATCATTCATTATAACCTTGTATGATCCCATTGCATATGACATGATTCTTGATTTCCTCAGCATTATCAACTTTCAAATTGTTACCACAATTTCTACATGGATAATATAGCCTATCTGTAGGTAGTTTCCTATGTTCCTCAACAAATCTGATAAATTCATCAAGGCCTTTGGCAAACTCTGGACTGCAATGGTTCTTGATAGACATCCAACTTTGATCCATTTTCTATATCACATTAAAATTAATTATAAAACTAAGCATTTAATATTGATACTATAAGCTGTAAGTTTTTATTGATAGGAAGTTAATTACTTTTATACTAAAGTGTACCACCTATCCCATTTTTGAATATTTAATCTCACTAGCAACTGTATAATGTATGTTTAGTCTTGAAAAAAATTTCAGCAGCATTTCCCCTAAGTTCTCTAAGTACACCGATGTAAATGACAAATAACCACTCACATATGTACCCAGAGAAAAAATGAGGAAATCCTATTGAAATTTTCTTCAAAACTAAACATACATTATACAGTTACATCCTAAGTGAGATTAAATATCCAAAAACAGTCCCAGACCGGGGACTATCCAAAATTTACTCCTAATGAGTAAATTTTGAACGAGTTTCTAAGTTGATACATAAATGTATTATTGTCATATTTATATATTAAGTTAAACATCATGCATCGATGATCTCATCTATAAACCCTAAAGTGTCAATCTGAGACTACACAATGTCTACCCTCATATTTTTAGAATGTCTACCAAGCGCTACCGTATGTATTAAAGATTTGAATCAAAATGAAGCCTAATGGCACATTGGGAGAGTGAGAATATTATACCTCACTCAAAGGCTGAAGAAGAAATATATGCAAGTCAACAACAAGTCAATAGTACATGCAACAACACAAATGCACGATTCAATTATGTTATAATGTATTAATTAGGGGTCAATATACATCAATTTTAGAGGAGCAGGAAGAATTAACAAATGCAAGATTGACAAATCTTGAAGTTTCAACAACTCAGCCACCATGGCCGTGCTACCAAGCACAGCCGTGCCATCACCACAGATGTGCTTCCCAATACGGCCGTACTACCTAACAAATATATTCACTCCCAACCTCTCCTCAATCGTGGCATGACAATAAGAAGAAAATGGGAAAATGGCCTTCCCTCCGTTCATTCATGCCGTTCACCACCTTTACCTTGTGTTGCTACCTCCCTTTTATCCCCCTACGCCCTCCTCCATCCCACTCCTCTCCCTACCTCTTATCCACCACCAGGCGGAGGGGAGCCTCGATACCACCACTCCCAACCTCTCATCATCGCGGTCGTGGCATTCATCGCTGTGGTGCAGCTCAACAAGCACGAGCAGACCAACAACCAATTGAGCGGGATGCTTACCTTGCGTTTGGGTGGTGGCGGCGAGGCCTTTCCTCATGGGCACGGCAGCAGGGGGTGGTCTTCGGACCTCTGCGGCAGCAACATGTGCCCTTCTCTACTCTCCCAAAAGTGGCGGTGGCATCAACAATCCTTACGGCAGTGGAAACTTGCTAGTATTCACGCGATCAATGAATGAAAAAAGCCGATTCCAGTAATAGTTAGTAGCCGAACCTATAGCATCGGTTAATAGAGAAAATCGACGCTACAGGTGAAGTGGTGCCCGCATTTCAGGAACCTATAGCGTCGATTATGTAGGAAAAACTGACGCTACATGTGAAGTGGTGCCTGCATTTTTTAGGACCACCTGTAAGGTCGGGTTTCCAAAAAAACTGACCCTATAGAGTTATGCTACAAGGTTGGTTATTTTCAAAAAACCGACCCAATAGGTCCAAAGAGATGCCCTCATTTTTTGTTGACCCTATAAGGTCGGTTATTTGGAAAAATCGATCCTATAGATCAAGGCGCAAAGTCAAAATTGAGAAAATTTTCACCGTGGGAAACCTAATGGGTCGGTTTTTATGATAAAATTGATGCAATAGTGTATTAGGTCAGTTATTCTATAAAAAATGACGCTAAGGGAAGCAACATTATTGGCCAAAAATGTAGTAGTGTAGTTGAGACACCTATGTAATGGATGGTCAAGATACATACATGAACATATAGTTAACACATGTGCATGAGTAAGCAAGTAATGATCCATGTATAGTGTTATGGGAATGATTGTTTGGTTAACCCTAATCATGATCCCTAACCGTAATATGCTCCAAAAAAGTGGGAAGTGACTCAATTAGGGTTTAGTGCTATAATCATGATGTAAACTCTAACTGGCTATGTGAGTGAACCCTAAAACTAAATTCTAGGGTATGCTATACTTATAGAACTTGCATGTATGAATAGTATATGATGATACTTTCTCTCTCTCCTACCTGCATGGTTCTAACTTATAGGGTGATTGAGTGCCATAGCTTGTGCATGCTATGAAGATGATTGAATGATAATAGATGATGACCATGAGCCTTGATGGATGCACAAGAATTGTAAATATGTGAATGTGCACACTTAGATATAATCCATAGTGCTTAACTTTAATACACTCCAATCTTATGGGAGGTAATGAAACTAGAGATTTGTAAATAAATAATGGCATGGAACCCTATGTGGTTAAGCATGAAACCCTAACCCTAAATTTAGGGAAAATATGATGTATTGCTTACATTGCCTAAAAGTGTAAATTTATTGAGATGTTATTTCTATTTGTATAGTGTTAACCTTGCAGGTGAAATGATTGTCATAGCTAATGATTACTATGATATATATGTGATGGGCAACGAGTGATGCTTAAATGCCTGATGGGGCATGATGAGATAACAATGAGTATTGAGAATAATGTGATTGGTCTTATGACATAGTGAAGGCTTACTGCTTAATGAGAGGGGTATCCTTCAGTGATGTGATGAAGGATTTTTATCCCCAGTGATGTGTTAATAATGATTTGTTTAATATGGTAGTGTCAACAGATAGTGATGTTTATGGCCTTATTTAAGGAAGTGAGACAATGTTGGCATGATATGATGTGACACGTTCACACCTTATATGTTTTATATCTTCTGAGGTTGTTTCATAGTTATGCTTGCTAGATTGAATTAGGGTTTGTATGTCCAGTTGTATGATGGAGCCTTAATTCACCACATTGGCATATTTTATAAAGTGAAACCTTAATCATGTAGCTTCCCTGTACCATAGATCCATCTTCAACGTCAGTATCTTACTGGATGGTGAAATGAGTAACTCCTATGGGAAACTCGGAGAACATATTGTTGAATATGCGGGGTACAAGCGGGGATATCTCCCGATATCTTTAAATTGTTGAAATAGTGATATGATGTTTTATTATTGAATGACCATGTGTGATCCTATTCTCTAGCACTGTGACATGTACCAAGACATGCTAGTTGTTTTATAGGACCATAGTTTTGACTAGAGTTTCTATCTCCAGGACTATAGCTATGACTATAAGTTGTTGTCTTGCAGTTTGGCTGTTATGTTACTGTGTTGTAGACTCAAGCTGATCAAGTAGTGCTGGTGATGATCATGGAGTCTGACTCTTCTATTGATCTTGTATGGTATTGATTACAAATTAGCAGTGGTCAGTTAGATTTGAGTGGTACGCCTCAAGTCCTGAGGGTATAATAATTAAAGATGTAATATAGCTGTGTAGTATTATTGCTTAGGGTCATATACGAATAACATTGGATGACCCCCTTGCCGTGTTTCTTATATTTTTTATTTTATAACAGTTGTGCGTGCTCTTCATTTTCTTTATTAAAGTATAAAATGATTTACTTCTAAGGTGTAGATACTTGAATTGCTTAAACATTGATAATTGCTTAGCTTATATCATTTAGCTGAATCTGTTTATCTGTTAATAGTATAAAATGCAGTTTAGCTTATCAGTGATTATAATAGATGTTGGAGGACATTTATATCTCTTGTTGGGACTTTGGTCTCACCCAGTGGGATCCACTTTTTTTAGGTGGACGGACAGTCTGAGACAGAGATCGTGTGGGGGAAACTTATAATAAGAGTTGTATCCTCTAGATCATGGAAGTGCAATTGGTGCCTAGTAATAGAGTCATATGTGTCGTCCCTATATGCTCAGGTCCTTGGGTGAGTTTTGTGAATGTTGTACATCGGTTTGAATTTTTGGCTGGAAGCCATAGTAATACATACATAGTTTTTATACATGAGAAGATGATTATATGTAACAGGTTGTGGCTAAATACCCAGTGAACAATGAAGTGTAATACATTTTGATATGAATGAAATACAACAACTACAATTTTTGGCTCCAATTGTGTCTTGTTGAGCTTAAGATCTTGGCATGTGAGCGGTTTTAATTTACCCTATTTTGTGATAATATTGTTATTAGTGAAAATTCTATGTTTTGTTTTGAGTAATCTTTCTTTGTGTGGAAAAGGGTGTCATAGTAAGTCCTTGGTGAAGGCAGAAGGCTCAGTGCAAAGTGGGTAAGTCCTTGGTGAGGTAGAATACTCTTGGTTGTATAGGTAAGTCCTTTGGTAGGTTGTTGACTCCCTTATCCTTAAAGGGAAGACTGGGTATCCTTGTCCCAAAAAAGGAAGGTCATTTTTTGTATGTCTTATAATGAAATATAAGTACACAATGGTTACAAAATCCTAGAGCTTGACCTCTCTATGTAGTAGACTGACAATCTCCTAGTTTGGAGATTGGAACAACTCTACATAGCTTGTGTTCTTGTGCTTGTTTTAATCTCTCTCATCCTAGCTATGTATGTTTTAGGTGCACTCAAATTCCATATTAGCAACCTTTTCTTGTTAAATAATTTGAAGGTCTAATGAATTTTGTTTTAATGCATTCAACCCAATTCAACCCCACTTCTATAGCACATCACCCATCCTAGGATCCAACAAGTGGTATCAGATTGGGTCTTTTCCAAGCATACTTCCACAAATAGGAGAAGATGGGAGATTATCAAGGTGAGAGGTACCTCATCAACATTCCAATATTTAATGGGAGAAATTTCCTCTATTGGAAGAGAAGGTTACAATTATACATCCAAGTATCAAGTCTTGAACTGTGGAAAATGGTGGACCATCCATACAAGCTACCAAATACAAAGATATAAGAATGGGATGAAGCTATTTTGAAGAAAGCAACCGTGAATGCAAGAGCTATCAACATTATTTATGCCTCCATGTCCCCCACCGAGTTCAATTGGATTTCCTCTTATGAACCAGCCTATGAAGTATGGAGAAAACTATGCATCACTTATGAAGGGACAAAACAAGTAAAGGAAAGCAAAGTCTACATGATCAAATGTCTCCTTGAAAACTTCAAGATGGGAAAGGAGGAGAGGATGGCCGATATGTACTCAAGTCTCAACACCATTATGAATAGTCTTTCCATTCTAGTTCATCCTATGGATAGAGGAGAGATCAACTCAAAGATCCTTAGAACTCTCCCCAAGAGGGAAGATGCAAAGTCTCTTGGTAATATCTATATTGAAGAAGTCATAAGAAATCTACAAGCTCATGAAGTCAAACTTGACAAGCAAGAGGAAAAAGAAAGAGAAGAAGAGAAAGAGCTCAAGAGAATGAAGAAGGCTGAAATCCAAGCACACGTTGAAGCTATGGTTGGTCAAGCCTCTCCATCCTCTCATGTTGAAGAAGATGCCATTTACTCTAAGGGTAGACTCTACAAATGCAAGTCTTCCTCCTCTATCCAGTTCTTCAAGTGTGGAAAGAAGGGTCACGTCATGAAAGATTGTCTACAAGGAAAAAGACCCACATCACAAGCGAAGAGAAGAGAAGTAAAAGAAGAAGGAAAAGTGGTACAAAATCTCAAGTGACTCCTCCAACTCAAACTCAAGTGACTCCTCCAACTCAAGCTCAAGTGAAGAATCTAGTGGAGGATCTATCTCAAGCTCTAATGATGAAGGAGAATACTATTTTGCTCTTATGGCCACAACAAGTGAAGACTCAAATGAGGAGAATGTCATTCATGCTACTCATGCCTCTCTTAAGTCTTCTAAAAAGAAAAAGAAAAATCTTGCCAGAATTGTTGATAATTTACATGTAGAAATAGATGATCTGGAACATGCTAATATTTGCTTGCTTGATGAAAACAATGCTTATCTTAGTGAAGTAGATTCTCTTAAACTTGAAAATGCTAATTTTCTTGATAAGATTAGATTTCTAGAAGCTCAACCTCTTTTTTGTAGTTGTAATGAAGAGCATAATAATATTGTGAATGCTCTCATGCTTGATATTGATGTTCTTAGAACTAAAAACGAGGAAAAGAATTTTTCTTTGCAAGGATTAGAATATGAAAATAGTGTCTATATTTCTGAGATTGCTTTGATTGAAAATAAAAATGCTTCCTTGCTTGCTAAAATCAATGCTCTTAAATCTTGTTCTAGTTCTACTAGTAGAGAGAATAGTGATGCTGCTCTTCATGTTGATAAAGATTATTATATGATCAAAGCTCTTTGCATTGAAGTCGATTTTTTGCATGCTAGAGATGATATTAATCAATTGTCTTCTACTATTTCTTCTCTTATGCATGATAATCATAGTCTATGGTCTTCTATGCAAAGATTCTTAGATAATAAAAAATAATCTTAATCAAATACTAGAACATACTACTGAACAAATTGGTAGAGATGGTTTTGGACTTGATAGTAGCCAAAGGAACAACAAAGACAAAGGACCTTCAATTTTCAATGAAGAATCCTCTAGTTCTAAGGCTAGGAGATCATGTAATCACTGCAATGAAATTGGTCATTATTCTACTTATTGCCCTTTTAGGAAAGCACTCAAGAGCAATGGGACTTGGGTTGCTAAGCTGACCCCTCCGGACCCAAAAATATGATTGGGGATCATTTCATCTTTCTTCTTGTAGGTCAAATAAAATTGGATTGAAATGAGCTCTTGATTTGCAAATTGACTTCTCAATCCACATGAAAGAAGAAATGTGAGTTGTGTATGGGGTGGCAACAAGAGGAAAAAGAATGGTAAGAACATAGGTAAAGGTTTTCTTGCTCATATCCAATCCTAACTTTTTTCTATCAAGTTAGTGTGCACTATGAATGTGGTTTTTGACTCAAAAGTGGTATTTTATGATTCTCTTCACACTCTTGCTCAAAAACTATTTCTAATGCTTTCATAGTGCATTACTAACTTAGTTACACATGTTTGTATATGGCTTATATTAGTAGCATGCCTTTAAATATATTTTCTATGAAATATATGTGCTTCTTGACAACAATTGTATCGGTCGAGTTTATCCTGTTAGAAACTCAACTGACAAGCACCAATTAGTGTTGCCAACAACTATTGTCAATCGAATTTCCAAAACACAGAACTCGACTGACAACACTGTGCACAGAATATACAGTTGGCATTTTAGATGAGAATTTCCCTCTCAACTAGACTTTCTCAACCCAATAGCCTTATTCTTTGGCACTCCCTTTGGTAACTTTATATATGCAATTTCCGTGCTCTAAATTATCTATCCTGCATACAAATCTATCTTTCTAATTGCTATAATTTTGGTATCTTACAAGTGGTATCCCTCTATCTTGTAATTACTTGTCTTGAGATGTTGTGCATGTTTTGATGGTGATCTCTTTGGATCTCTTGGTTGTGTCTTAAATTGCTTCCATTGTGCTATAACTTGCTACATCTATCTAATTGTATATCTTGTTCTGATACAACCTTGAGGTTCTTAATGGTAATCATCTTTTAGTAATGATGCATATCTACTATTGAGTTATATCCTTTCTTGCTTTTTAAACTACATATCTCTTGTTTGGATATAGCTCTACATCTATCATAGCTTGATCTTTAACTTGTGCATCTCTTGCTATGATCTAGATCCTACCAGTAGTCCTAATTTGTGAGAATATCTACTAGTAGTTCTTTTACATGTAGTTCTAGCCTTGTTCGCTTTTGATCAAGTGGTATTCAACTATGCTATGCTTGTATCTTGTTTTATACTCAAGCCTGCTCCTTGACTTGCTTATCTACTATCTTGAGTTATGTGCTTGCATAACATTACCTTGATTATATGCTAGAATTGCATCTATGGTTGTTCAAATGCATGCCTTAATTTTATTTACATACTATGCTTAGACAAGCCCCTAGTGTTGCTCTTCTACTCCCTTTTCTAACTTTTAGTATCTCCTTTTTCTAACATATTTGTTTAGCTCTTCAAACCCCTACCTTTTTGAAATGACAAAGGGGGAGAAGGCATGTCTTATGTTAGACAGGGAGAAGGTATGTGTGAAGAGAAAGCATGTCTTATATTAAGGGGAGAAGACATATATGTAGAACGTATATGAGTAGAAAACATAGATTCTATAAATGTTATGAAAGCTAACCATTCAGGAGAAATAACATCAATTGAAGGGAGTATGAGAACTCTATAAGAATCAATTGAGGGAGAGAATATGAACTCACTTATATTGAAACCCCTAGGTCTCTCCAAAGGTGTGATTTTACTTAAAAAGTGATACATTTATGGAATGGTTTGTCATCTTCAAAAAGGGGGAGAATTTTGACTCAAGGTCTAAATTGGCTAAACTCTTATTTTGATGATGACTAACCATTCCACTTATTTATGTCTAATGCTTCTACTTGAGTGATTTTAGATTAGGTATAGACACACTCCAAATGCCCTAACTTGCTCATCCTAACTTGGAGAAAAGACAAGTCAAAATCAATACAAGTACACTTTTGTGGAATATGATGTATGTCTATTAGAATCATTTTGTAAATCACTTGTAATGATTGTATGACTTGTCATTAAATAAAATATTTAAGCACTTTAATGACATTTTCTAAAATTCATTATAGGGAGTTTTTTGGTCGATTTTTACTTGTGATAAACTTGACCGATCCCCTTACTAGATTTTGAGAAAATTCAGGTTCGGCCGAGTTGTAGACTCATAGAACTCGACCGATCCCTATACTGAGCAAAACTAATTTAATAGTTCAATAGAGTTTCATCTAGGATAGACTCGACTAATGGTTCAAATTGACTTTGTCCCATAGTGAAATCGATCGAGTTACCTTTATTAAAACTCTACCGATTGCACTATAAGGGAAGTGTAGAAAAAGTGTTTCTAGCCATTGGAGTGTTGCAAGACTCGAAAAAGTATCCATTTCAAAACCCCAAATGGCTAGTATTCGTCCTTAAGTGTTCCCACTAGCTACCGGGAATCCCCAACTATAAATATGACCCCTTGGGCTTCATCTCATAGTTAGCCAATCACTATGAAGGTCCCTATATTATCGTTGAGTGCATACTATAACCTCCTCCTCTCTTTGTAAGCTTAATCACTTGCTACATCCATTAGAGTGAGTAGGAGATTTGTAAGAGATCTAGTCCTACATGTATATCTTGTGAGGCTCTCACTTCCTCCACCTCCCAATCTCTCTTTCAACCATGAAGATAAAGATTCTCTCTCTTGGATAAGAGAGATGAGAAGAAGAAGGGAAGACATCCCTTAGGAAGGTGAAGTCAAAGGTGGAAGATACAAGAAGAGTAGGTAATTATTAAAAGGCGAAATACTTGTGCAAGAGTGGGTAAGTACTTGGTGAAGGCGGAAGACTCAGTGCAAAGTGGGCAAGTCCTTGGTTAGGTAGAAGATTCTTGGTTGGATAGGTAAGTCCTTTGGTAGGTTGTTGGCTCCCTTCTCCATAAAGGGAAGGTTGGGTATCCTTGTCCCGAAAAAGGAAGGTCATTTGTTGTATGCCCTAATTTAGAGATTGGAACTGCTCTACATAGCTTGTATTCTTATGATTTTCTCAATCTCTCTCATCCTTGCTGTGTATGTTTTAGTTGCACTCAAATTCTATATTAGCAACCTTTTCTTGTTATATAATTTGAAGGTCTAATGAAATTTGTTTAAGTACATTCAACTCTATTAAACCCCTTCTAGAGCATATAACTATCCTAGGATCCAACATCATTGACCTCACACAATAGGGGAACCATAAGATCTTGACCGTTTGGTCTCAAAGATGAAAACCCTAACATCAACATTGGTTGAGCACCTATCTTGGTGAACCATCAATCCAAGGAGATTCAAGAGAGAAAACCATCAAACCTCACACCTCTTGGGACTATCATCATATCCCAACACACAATGAAGTCCATCATATACCACCATACAAGGAGATCCATTGAGTTCTAGCACTGAAGGTAGCCCATCCATGAGAGGAAACCCTAAGCTCAACCCTAGGTAGATGTTACCACCAAAACCAAGGTGCAACCAGGAGCCCCAAGGTACAACTATATCAAACATGATATGAAAACATGTGAGGCACAACAAGAATGTGACAAATTGCAATAAAATCCTAAATATGGGTAAATTACATAAAAGCCCAAAACAAGCATATAAATGCATAACTTGCTCAAATAATGTATGAACTAGACCAAACTCGAAACTTAAGCTTGTCACATGATATCAAAATACATATTAGGATTTGATTAAAGTTTTAAGCATACAATTAGGTTGAGAAAGCATGTTAAGCCATAAATCAAGGTTAGGGGTCTTACATGAGTGTTGATGGTGGGGAGTTAGATAATGATGAGTTTGAACTAAATTTTTATCCACAAGGCCACAAACAAGATTTCATATACACTAGAACATGTCAATAGAGTGTGTCAGTTGTAAGAAAACATATATCCCTATAAGAAATAGCTAGATTTCGTGCTTCTAGAACATAATACCACTATTTTTGGGCATATATAAGTATATAATGCCTCTTTTTACCTTTAGAATAGGTTGTTTATCTGTATATATCTTAAGAAGACCTTTTTGATATCATATATTGTAAGAAGCACAAAGTTAATTATTTCCATATCTTTGGACCAAGATGATATCCTAAACACTAAAGAGAACAAAGATAAGATTGACTCCATTTCATATAAAGCATTTGTATATATGATACATCAAATGGATATATTATATATATTTTTCAGTTTCATTTTGATAAAGTTTAAAAAATCAGCTTATTTATCTTGTTATACTATTGTAAAACTAGTACACTTAGATTAAAGTTTATGCATATATGATTCATTGAAATGATTGAGTAATAATAGTTTTCAATGCATTTATCTTTAAGATGTTCACATTTGAAATTTACAACATTCTTAAATAGTCAAATCTAGATGCTCCGATATACCCAATTTTGACTTAAATTTGCAATGATAGAATAAATACTTAAAATATGATAAAATTTATTGTTTAACTATATATATGACTGTAAAAATTGAGAATGATCGGATATATCTTGTAATTAAAGTTAATTTAGTTATTTCAATAAAGATAACACATAGTATTCTTGCTAGTAACTCAACTACAATACAATGTGCATTATGAGATTGGACATGTTAGAGACTGAGTCAAGAAGATAAATGTACAATAGATATTTAATAAGTAAAATTAAGGAATCAATTAGATTCCAAATACCATGAATACAATAGATTCCATCACAAAGGTCTATGCCATGAAGGAGCAAAGCATGCATACTGACTAGTAGAGTGCAAAATGATGTAGCTAGAGCATAACCGTGGGGTACTGGGGATTATGCCCATGTGGACGACCATGCTTATTATAGTGAGATATCCAACATTTAATAGGAGATTCTAATAGTACCCAATTTGTAAATAATTCAGTTCCCACTTAGTGAGTCAACCTTTATGGAACCATTGATGCAAGAAATTGCTAGAGTTATTTGATTCTTCACTTAATTAACCATATTTAGAGAAGGAGTCTAATTTATCCAGCCCAACTGGCATAGTCACTAAGTCTACACATTGTGAGCCCTATTGCAGATTAAGGACCTAGTTTGATAGACTTAAGATTCAATGTCTAGTCTAAGTCTTGTACACTGAGATTATAACTTGTTGTGTTGCTTTCACACGGTACACTTCATGTGGTTTGGAAAAAGTAAAATGAATAAGATATTTAATTTATTGGATTCCATTATTTGCTTTTTGTAGTTATATTTAACATACCTTGTTGAATGATTAAAAATATTCAATTTCAATACTTGTATTACTTATGCATGTAATTTAATCAATAAATTATATCTAGATTATGATGCCTAGTCAGTGACATTCCACACACTGAGCAAGTATCTCACATTCTATTGAAACCATTTTTATGTATATGTTTATAAGAGCAAAAGATCTAGAAGCCAATTGATGCGATGATTTTGAGTCGCATTTATAGACTTGTTTGATATGTGTTTTATGCATTTATTAGTCATTTTCATGGTTAATATTGCATAATTCATTCATTTTAGTCTATGCTACTTCTTTATGTCAAATTTCCTTTATTTAAGCATTTTTAGCATTAATTATTGAAATAATATATTTTGTGTGAATTTATGTGGTTCCGTGTGTTAATTTCAGGAAAAATAAGTATCTGCTTCCGTCGATACCATCGACGGTGGTCGATACCATCGACCGGACCACAGGTTGCCAGCCGCAAGGACTAGAAGAAAGTCGATACTATCGATAGGGATGTCGATGGTATCGAGATACCATCAGGTTGCTGGCAAGAAGTGCGTCGATACTATCAACTAGTGGAGCTACAACGACGCAAAATGACAAAACCATCGCTACAGGTTCGTCGATACCATCGACCCGAGTCGATGGTATCGAGATGACATCAGGCGCTCAGACGAAAGGAAAGAATGATTGCCCCTACAATGCAGGGTCGATACCATTGACCCGCGTCGATGGTATCAACACTGTCAGATATGAGTTTGATTCAGAATGATCTAAATCCGACGGTCGTGGGCGACTTAATTTCGGAGATATACCTAATGATGACGCCCTTGACTGGAGGACGTCATTAGCCGCTACACACATCCCGGCGAGTAAGGAGAGAAGAACAGAGCACGAGAGCACGCCGCAGTGGATCCAGGCGCTGAAGAAGACGAATTCCACCACCGAAAGGCGGTAGAACGTGGATTCCATGCCAAGGATCGATTGGACCTCCTCCGTTCAGGGGTTTCACCACTCAATCTCATTTTTCTCATATTTCCCCTCTTCTCTACTACATTGTACTCTGAGATGACCATGCAGGGATAATCCCCTTTATCTTTAGGACCGGGAGTAGCCCGGGGATTCATTGTATGACAATTTTATAATAGTAATTCATATCTTATCTCTTAAATCCGTGGTATAGTTTCGTTTTCTCCAATATATTGTTATGTTTGATCACCATAATAATAATCTAATGCCCTTAATTGCTTTGAAAGAAGAATTAACGGTTGAAAAGAAGCGGAATTTACATTAATTGACAAATCCCTTGAACAAGGTGGTGTAAGATTAGTGGTGGATACAGAGAGGTCATTTTTAATGCACCTAGTTTAGGGTATATGTTACTACGACGGTGGAACCGACCTAGACATAGGTAGTGAATTGTACCACGACAGTGGGCAATTCTGATTTCAGGCCACTACCCGGATAGAGAGATAAAATTGAGTAGCTATATAGAATTTAATACAATAAAAACCCATGGTGAAACCGCAACCCTAAAGATCTCCTTTTGAATTGATTAAACCAAACATTTAATCGATTGCCTATTTTGTTTTGTTTTTATTTTCTTTGAATTTTAACAACAACTCTCAACTTGTTAATCGGATTAGCTGATCGCGAGTAGTTAGTTGGAGTCCCCGATGATTGCACGTATCCCTGAGTTCGACTCGGGCCTCAAAAAGGCCTGTACTACTTCGACGCGTTCACTTGCGTTTCTGCGCACGGTAAATTTGCGTCAAGTTTTTGGCGCCGTTGTCGGAGATACGGAAATTTGTTGGCATTTCGAGTGTTGTAAGCGGCCACTCTAGGCCACTTTTTTTATTTTTTTATCATTCCAAAAAATTCATAATCTATTTTTTAAATATTTGCAATCATCAAGCACTGTACTAAATTTAATCTCTCTATTTTTAGGTACTGTGCATGGTGCAGACGCGTAGTACTGACTACGTGGGTCGCGCACCAGAGGTTCCACTGCCGGGACCAGAAGACGAGGGCGATTATAATCAAGACGAGCTGGAGGATATAATTTCTGAATACGAACAAGAAGAGATGGACGAGCCACAGACAATATGGGAGAAGATCAAGGCTTCTTCCTCATCTGCTTCCAAGGGACCGATCAAGAAGCAAGCGGTGAATATTCTGACATACAAGATTGATCCGGCTCTAATCAACTTGGTGAAGTCTAATGCTTTTCATGGGCTCAAAAATGAAGACCCCGTCGTGCACATCAGTCAATTCGTGGAGAATTGTGATATGATAAAAATCGACAGATTTCCACAAGATATGCTCTCTACTTGAAGCTCTTCCCGAGTTCGTTAGCGGGAATCGCACGAGAATGGTTACATAACTTGGACGATGAATATGTGGAGTCTTGGGACCACATAGTGGAGGTTTTCTTCGAGAGGTTCTTTCTGCCCGAGAAGACCAACGATTTGATTAGAAAGATTCACAATTTCACTCAGAAGGCAGGTGAAACCTACTCGGAGACGTGGGAACGTTTTCAGATTATGTTAAGGAGGTGCCCACACCATGGTCTGGATAAGGAGAAGCAGGTTCAAATTTTCTATTTTTCTCTCTCTGAGCATGATAGAAGTAACCTTGATTCAGCTGGTTTAGGATTTTTCTTGAACAACACAGATACCAGATGTTGGGAGATTCTGAAAAATATGGCGAGAAAGCAATCTTGGGGCGATAGGGATGCACCAGAACAAGTAAAAGCTGTAGGTGAGTCCAAGGCTATCAAGGAGCTGAATGACAAGCTAGATCTTCTAGTCAAGAAATTGCTTGCCAAGGAAGATGCATCATCTGATGAGGAGGCCCAAGTTAAATTCATGCAACAATAGGGATACAGAAATAATGATTATGCTTGGAGGAGGGACAAGAAGTTCTCATGGAAGGATCCCAATAACTTCCTACAAGATCCTGATGCAAAGCCATAACCTAGAGCTTAAGATAAAAGCACCAAGTTGCTTAGTCAAATGATGCAGCAGAATCAAGAGATGATGGGTATGTTCAGTAAACAACTGCAGTCCCAGGGTGACATCTTGACCAAATTTGGGCAAACACTGCAAAGTCATGGAACACAAATGCAGGCGTTAGAAACCACCATGACCCAGATTTCAAATGAAGTGGCGGCCATCAAGCATGCCAATCAGCAGAGACAGGCTGGGAATGCAGATGGGGTTCAAGCACATCATCAAGTTAAATACATGTCTGTGATTAATGAGGAAGAACCCCCGGTGGCAGAGATCAAGGACCAAGGCAAAATGATGTTTGATACGGAGGCTATACCGACAATACCGTATCCTCACAGTCATTACGGACTACCAGGCAGATACATTTCTTTCAGGAAATCCAACCGAGAGCCCATGATGGTCGCGGCCCTTCCTACGCAAGAAGAACAAGTGAAGGCCATTTGTCAAGGTGCGGATATATTCACTGCAAGAGAGGAGCTACAACAAGTTATACCTGTTGATGATGTTCTGACAAAGTCTACGCCAGAGGGAGTCATTGAAGCAAGCTTAGGGGAGCTTGCCTCGAAAAGCTCATATGTGCTACCTCATAAGCGTGTTACTGAGGCAGTTGTGTCAAGTCTGGACAACTCTAATCCGAAGAAAGAGCACCGACATTATAGGAAATTCTTGGAGATGTTCAGAAAACTTCATATCAACATTCCGTTAGTGGAAATGATTGAGAAGATTCCCGCTTACGGGAGGTTTATCAAAGAAATCATCAACAAGAAGAGGCAGATTAAAGACACTGAAGTTTGCCAGATGAATGAAATGGCGAGCTCAATCATCCAGGGGAGTTTACCACAGAAGAAGAAAGATCCAGGGAGTTTTTATATTCCATGCCCGATAGGCGATCGACACTTTCCACGAGCTCAGTGTGATTCGGGTGCGAGCATAAATCTCATGCCACTCTCCACATTTTAAAAGCTTGGATTTAAGGACATGAAGAAGTCAGCGACAACCATTGAATTGGCTGATGGATCTATTGTAAGGCCATATGGAGTTTGCGAGAATGTACTCGTCAAAGTGGACAAGTTCATTTTTCCAATAGACTTCATCATCATGGATATGCCACAGCTTCAAAGTTGTGAGATGCTACTAGGTAGGCCGTTTCAAGCAACGGCTGATGTAGTAACTGCAATTGGGAGAGGTACGCCGACGTTGGGGATTGATCAAGATCGAGTGGAGTTCAAGCTGCCACACGACCCTTTGGGTACCTTCTCCAAAGTACCTAGTTGATGATAAGTTTCAAGTCGTCTAGCCTAAGACATTCAACAAGGGTGCTTGTTGGGAGGCAACCCAACCATTGGTACCTTAGATTAGTTCATTTACATTCGTAGTTTAATTTGTTTTTACTTAGTTTTTAGTGTAAAAAAGATACCGTGATCGTTTGCTATATGTGCAGGGCAAAGGCAGAGTCGATACCATCGACCCTTGTGTCGATGATATCGACCGTGGTACAGGTTGGCGACTGCAGGAATCGCACTGCGTCGATACCATCGACGGCCTCGTCGATGGTATCGACATACCTACAGGCAGATCGCAAAGTCACGGTCGATGGTATCGAGATGCCAGTCGATACCATCGAGATCTCTGGAGATTTTTCAGAACGAATCGTCTCAGTAAAGTCGATACCATCGACGGGCATGTCGATGGTATCGACACATTCACACACAGCAGGCGGCGGCTGGGCCTCGCGAGGGTTTGCCCTAATCAGAGATTCGATACCATCGACTTGCGTCGATAGTATCGACGCGCCACGTCAACGATCTGTGAGGAAAGATCAACGGCGATCGCAGCAGCCAAGAAGTCGATCTGGGAGATGGGTCGATACTATCGACCCGCGTCGATAGTATCGACGCGTTAGCAATCCGAGCCCCACAGATCCAGCCATCGACAACCGTCGATACTCGTGGAGGTACAGATCGTGTTACCCGATTCGATACCATCGACCCGCGTCGATGGTATCGACGGGCGGACAGTAGCACCGGCCACGGCTATATATGAGGAGTGTTAGCGTCAGATGACATCACACCTTCAGTGCAATATTCCTTCACTTGTGCCGAGCGTGTTCCAGAGCTGTCCAAGCCCGACGACGACCAACACCGAGCTAGTTCTTCATCGCGCGGAGATTCGCTTCTCCGATCTTCACCGAG
Source organism: Alisma plantago-aquatica (assembly GCA_963693085.1). Taxonomy (NCBI): domain Eukaryota; kingdom Viridiplantae; phylum Streptophyta; class Magnoliopsida; order Alismatales; family Alismataceae; genus Alisma; species Alisma plantago-aquatica. The sequence goes on along the minus strand of OY856412.1, from coordinate 1,135,901,508 downwards.
CTCCCTTTCAATTCCTCCTTCTCTCGCAATCATGGTGCACACAGCTGGTGCGTCGTCTTCACGCATGAATCCGATGGTTATCTCGGAGTTCGTGCCACCTCCAACCGCATCCGTTGCACGCCCGCGGCTGATTCATCCATCCGCAGAAGTGTAGAAGATCTACGAGGAGATTCTGAAGAGGAAGATAGAGCCGACCTGATATGTTGATCAGGATACAATCCACAACCTCGGGTTCGAAGCGAACCTTGACTACGTGTTGAAAGGACAGGCCCGACACATAAGTAGAAGGCCCGACAAGCTGCAATTTCATGCAGATGGCCAGCCATTTTTTGGTGACTGGCCGACGTACAAGGAGTTGGTGGCCGAGTTTATGGCGTCACTGGATGTCTGTGTCGTGCCCAACGACATCATAGCCAACGACCGCGAGTGGATCAAGGGTCGGGTGTTATTCCGGCTTTTCAACAACGACTACAACTTGACACTCCGGCAGTTCAACGCGATCTTCAATTGGAATCACTCACAATCCGACTACCGGCGACCGGACAACCGCACCGACTATGACGCCATCTTCACTGAGCTGGTTACGATGCCGCTGGGGAAGTCGGTTAGCTACCATAATGCTGCGGTAGCTAACTTCGAGCACCCTTTCGTCCGGGTTCTGCACCAGATGCTCAGTTCAACATTGTTTGCTCGGGGTGATTTGGCCCTCAGCAAGTTTCAGGAGTCGGACTTATTCTTCTTGTATAAGCTCTTGAAACGTCAAGAATCCAATTGGGGTGCCTTCTTTCTGCATAGAGTATTGGCGGTGAAGAGGAGTACGAGGAAAGCGTCGATTCACTTCGGCGGGTTCATCACCAAGCTGGCTTCATACCTCGGTTTGAATTTCCAGACCCTCACTCCTTTATCTACTAGGAGCAAGGTGAACTTGCAACATTTGCACCGGTCCAATCTCATTCCTCTTTGAGATGGTTTGGTGTATGCGCATTGCCACGTCAACCACGCCTACCAGGAATGCTCGCTGCCTAATCCGGTCTTCAACATCGAAGGGGCGCACCACTTCCGATGGCCAATCATAGCCATCGCCGACTCTGATGAAGAAGGCGGCAACGATGGCGACGACGAAGGAAATGACGACGAGGCTGAGGAGGAAGATGAGGCATTTACACCTCTTCGAGCACGAGTGGCACCACGGAAGCATCCTCGCATGCATCCGGGTGCTTCATCATCATCACATCCTACGCCACCACCACCACCACCCTCGCAGCCAAGTGAGGATGCCTATTCTATGTAGGGCATGTACACTATGCTACAAGACATCCATCAAACGCAGCAGTAGCACATAACAATGTATACTGGTATTCAAGACACTACGAACCGGTTACTGGACAATCAACGGGCAATGTTCGAGAATGAGCGTCTTCTCCTTGACAACCAACAACAAATCCACAATCGGTTGCAATAGATGGAGATGCAACAGGAGCCCTTTTATGACCATTATTGGAGCCAAAATTACTTCGGAGTCTATCCACAACCTCCACCTAGGGCCCAATTTGATCCAAGCTTCCAAGGGGAGTATCCGTCCTGGGACCCTACGGCTCCGCAGTACCCGCCTCCACTGCATGAGTAAACCGGTATCACTATTCCAACCTTTGAGTTTGTTTTGGACTATGAGACCATAGTTGAATTCAAGCTTGGGGGGGGGTAGTTGGAACAGCTCTATCTTTGATTTTCTCTGTTTTTAGTTTTAGTGCTTTTGTTTCCTGTCATTTGTTTTCTGCAACCTTAGTTTGTTTTAGGATCCACAATCTATCTAGTGTAATCGTGGATGTCATTAATGTTGAGTCATCTCAGTTGCATGTGCATGGAAAATTAAGGGAAAACTAAAAATTTTTGAGTGTTCACAAGCTTGAGTGTTGTTTAACCTTGATCACTTAACTTAGAAAATGATTGATGTTGTCAACTTTAAAATAGAAAATCACAACTGTATATTCCTAATGAATCATGAAAGTGGACGGAAATGGTTGTTTGAGCCTAAACTGACCAAATGATATTGAGACTTTAATTTGAAGTAAGAGAGACAAAAACCTCTTAACTACTACACAGGTCAGTAAGGAGGGACACATAGTATTTTTCAAAGGTTCAGTCAACTAATCTTGTGATCTTTCCACCCCATTGCTTTTCACAATCCACCAAGAATTGGAAGTGAAGTACAATTTTAACTCTTTTTGATTGCATGGCATAGAGATAGGACTTGCATTGTAATCACTTTCATATGTTTTGCATGAAAAATTAAGAAAAGATTAGAATAATTATACATGCACATTACCTTTAGGTGCATGTCATTTAGCGGCATTCATAACTTCTATGCATAAAGTATGTCATGTACCTCATTTATTCTTTAATGGTGAGTTAATTTGTTCCATACCTTCCAAATAGTGCAAATATTCGAGCTATGCAGAAAACATAAGCCCAATAAGTATTCATTATCAATCATGGATATAAGGGTTTGTAATGAAAAAAAGGGACAAAAGAAAAAAAATCTGAAAAAAAAGTTATTCAGAAGCAACAAGAATAAGAAGGAGAAAGGAACATAATCTCACATGTGTTTCAAGATAAGTAAGTACATGATGTAACTTAATTAGATATCCATCTCATTTTGAGATGGATGGTTAGTGCATGCATCATTCCACCTGATCTTAGGCATTAGGGCATTTTTCATGTGCATTTGCATCATTTAGGTCACTTTTGTTGTATGCATGTTGAAATCGTATAATACTTCCATTTCTTCCATGAGCCACCTATTTCATCTAACCGTTGCTCGGTTTGGTAGGCCACTGTGAATTTCTCCTCACTAATGAATTTCAGGAGAACTGCTTCCATGTAGATGGTAGTTAGGGCGAGCAACGTAGTATAGAAGATCACAAGATGCACTAAGTCTGGACCGGTGAATTTTATTATGTTAACTGCCTTATGTGATAGTGTTCATCAGTTTGAGGTTAATATCTTTTATGGATAATTATTGTCATCTTTAGGGTAATTATCATTCTGTGGTTAGCAAGGGCCGGTATGAGAATGTCTGGTGGGAGTCATAAGGGATGTCTATTGTGATGCTTTGTTCTTTAGTTGACTCTGGCAATTCTATTCTAAGGTTTAGTTGCTCGAGGGCGAGCAATGTTCAAGCTTAGGGGAGTTTGATGCGATGATTTTGAGTCGCATTTATAGACTTGTTTGATATTTGTTTTATGCATTTATTAGTCATTTTCATGGTTAATGTTGCATAATTCATTCATTTTAGTCTATGCTACTTCTTTATGTCAAATTTCCTTTATTTAAGCATTTTAGCATTAATTATCGAAAGAATATATTTTGTGTGAATTTATGTGGTTCCGTGTGTTGATTTCAGGAAAAACAAGAATCTGCTTCCGTCGATACCATCGACGGTGGTCGATACCATCGACCGGACCACAGGTTGCCAGCCGCAAGGACCAGAAGAAAGTCGATACTATCGACAGGGATGTCGATGGTATCGAGATACCATCAGGTTGCTGGCGAGAAGTGCGTCGATACTATCGACCAAAATGTCGATACTATCGACTGGTGGAGCTACAACGACGCAGAACGACAAAACCGTCGCTACAGGTTCGTCGATACCATCGACCCGAGTCGATGGTATCGAGATGACATCAGGCACTCAGACGAAAGGAAAGAATGATTGCCGCTACAGTGCAGGGTCGATACCATCGACCCGCGTCGATGGTATCGACATCGTCAGATATGAGTTTGATTCAGAACAATCTAAATCCGACGGCCGTGGTTGATTGGTGACTTAATTTGGGAGATATACCTAATGATGGCGCCCTTGACTGGAGGACGTCATTAGCCGCTGCACACATCCCGGAGAGCAAGGAGAGAAGAACGGAGCACGAGAGCACGCCCCAGCAGATACGGGCGCTGAAGAAGACGAATTCCACCACCAAAAGGCGGCAAAACGCGGATTCCATGCCAAGGATCGATTGGACCTCCTCCGTTCAGGGGTTTCACCACTCAATCTCGTTTTTCTCATGTTTCCCCTCTTCTCTACTACATTGTACTCTGAGATGACCATGCAGGGCTAATCTCCTTTATCTTTAGGACCGGGAGTAGCCTGGGGATTCATTGTATGACAATTTTATAATAGTAATTCATATCTTATCTCTTAAATCCGTGGTATAGTTTCGTTTTCTCCAATATATTGTTATGCTTGATCACCATAATAATAATCTAATGCCCTTAATTGCTTTGAAAGAAGAATTAACGGTTGAAAAGAAGCGGAATTTACATTAATTGACAAATCCCTTGAACAAGGTGGTGTAAGATTAGTGGTGGATACCGAGAGGTCGTTTTTAATGCACCTAGTTTAGGGTATAGGTTACTACGACGGTGGAACCAACCTAGACATAGGTAGTGAATTGTACCACGACAGTGGGCAATTCTGATTTCAGGCCACTACCCGGATAGAGAGATAAAATTGAGTAGCTATATAGAATTTAATACAATGAAAACCCGTGGTGAAACCGCAACCCTAAAGATCTCCTTTTGAATTGATTAAACCAAACATTTAATCGAGTGCCTATTTTGTTTTGTTTTTATTTTCTTTTAATTTTAACAAAAACTCTCAACTTGTTAATAGGCTTAGCTGATCACGAGTAGTTAGTAGGAGTCCCTGACGATTGCACGTATCCCTGAGTTCGACTCGGGCCTCACAAAGGCCTGTACTACTTCGACGCGTTCACTTGCGTTTCTGCGCACGGTAAATTTGCGTAACCAATCATCATCAAGAGTAGATCTAGATAGTTGTTTAAGAGTAAATCTTCATAGTATATGATCTCTGATTTTTTCCTCTAGTCATGTACATGTGAGAGTGAGGATGACAACAATTTTCTATGACTCTGTAGATAAAATATCAAAACCAATTTACTTCAGTTTTTGTATGGTGCAATAACTAGACTAACTTTTTGACATCTTTGTTCAACAAGTATAATGTTGTATGCTTATTTTAGCAAAGTGTTTGATAAAAAAACAAATTAAGAAATTTTTTCTCTTACCCGATTAAAAGAGATTTTTATCTATTCTCACCCTTGACATGACTATAAACTAGTTATTAGGTTTAGATCGCATCAGTATTGGAGCTAATCCCTATGAGAAGGCAACTGTAGAAATAGAGACAACCCTCAAGATATAAACAACAATAGAGAAAATCATCATTGCAAAAATGTAGGCAATTGTTCATGTTAAAGAATACATAACTTCTTTTTATTCTTCTAATTCTGAAGTGTGCAAAAAAAGAGATAATCTATATAATGTGGAAATATAGAATGTGGAAGTGAAAGTAAATTTCTTGTTTGAAAGAGAGAATCAATTTTCCCTATCTGGAACTAATGATTGAGACACACACTTTATATATATATATATATATATATATATATATATATATATATATATATATATATATATATATATATATATATATATATATATATATAGAGTCAGGTTAGAATACACTCGAGTGTACGTATCGCACAAATACACTCAAGTGTGTTTGCATATCAAGACTATTTTTTGCAAAATGTAAACCGTTGATCTTCACCGTCATACTATAACTAGGTTACATACAAATTTTGAACCCATTTGGATGAGTGTAAGTCACTCATCCAAGGGCAACAAAATCAACGCGCGAAACTAATTTGAAATGTATAATTTTTGCGGTCTTCATAGCATGAGCTATACATATCTAAATGTGTTCAAATTTTGCATATGAGTTGTTCACGAGATGTTTAAGAAGATCAACGGATTAGATTTTCAAAAAAAATATTGCATCATGGAAAACTACTTGAGTGTATTCCGCTCCGGATACACTCGAGTGTATTCTAGCCTGACTCTCTCTCTCTCTATATATATATGTCAAATGAATATATATGTTCCTACCTTTTCCAAATGATGTGTGCTCAAGAGTACATTGGTTGTAAAATTTCGAAGTATTTCATAGAATATGAACATTGGCACCAGAAAGCCACGCCTTCTACATCTTTGGGAGGAAATACTTAGGCCTTTCAATTTTTATGGCTAAAGACTTGGGGTAGGCATAATATTTGGTAACAAATGCTCTGTTCATTGAACATTGCTCATGTCTTGAACCTGATCAACTAATTTCCATCAGGGATTAGCATATACTAATCATGGATTTAGCACAAGACTAAGTCAATCCAGATTAGACTTGGCAAGTCAAGAGACTGGTACTAGGGTAGTTCAAATTTTGGAACATTGTTTGGGAAGTCAATTATATTCTAGTCAGAATATTATGTCACATTGATATCACAACGGAGAAGCTAATACAGACTGAGTTTCCAGTCTCAGGTTCATGGGGATTAGGTTGGTCCCCAATAGCGACTGGATTTAGGATAAAGGAGTTTGTGATTCAATTTCAATTTAGTTGCACCCAAACATTCAAAGCAGTAAAATTAGATTGTCTCTACACTAAATAACAGTGTCAGTCGCTAAAATACAAGCCACTGAACCACTTTCTGCTCTAGATCCTGTGTCATAAAAGTGTTTTATTGTAGTGTAAATGAAATGAGAACAACTCTACATTTTCGGTTGTGATAAAATGATTAGAGTAAAACAATTATAAATAAATGCTAGCAATTCATAGCGAAAGTATGGCTATATTGAAAATATGAAAGAATAGAAAATAAGAAATCTATGTTGGTATGTATGCCCTGAGAGCCAATCATGGGATGATTGGTGGGATACATTAAGATTGATTTGATAAACATCAAAGGCGAGCTTCCAATTCTCTCTGGTTCAGTCATATGAGATAGTGATAGAACAGATTGAATGTCTAGAGAATGACAGTACTCGATGACGTATGCCTTCAGGTTCATGACCTGAACGATGAGATCATACGGATACTAAGAGTTTGTACATTCTTGTTATGTCCCTAGTCGGATGTCATTGTGGAAGGTAGATAGACATCAATGACACACAAGACTAGATTGTGGTGTTGGTTGATGACAGAATCTCATTAGTCATGATATAGAGATATCAAACCAAACACATAGGTACTTGTTAGAGAACAAGTGTACCAGACAGACCCACCGTGAGTTTGACACATGGAACCATGAGATGGTAGTCACAGTCAGTACTCACAGTGATGGTGGTGAGTGTGATTCTTAGACCTGAAATCACTACACTCAACACATGTCGTTGGGCACACTTTGACATCATCAAACGCAATCCTGAAACATGGGTTGTTATAAAGGTGATGATTGGGTGGCTTTGACACATGGGGCTTTTGAGGGGCGAGTGATAGATATGGGATTTGTCCCTCCTGAGGGAGTTTGATATCCATGGCCACTTGATGAGTAGGATTGAGAAAGGCGTGCACGCATGTGTGAATCAGTATATGATATTGATGTCATACATATCTCTTCCAGTCTACTCTGAGATCAAGGAAGTGAATGAACATTGACAGGATGACTGTTCCATGCCTCGAGTTCATTCGGGATATCAGTGACAAAGGAATTATACATTCGCTGTAACACCATTCACAGATTGTAGGATGAAAGTTGTTCTCCAACTTTCTACTTTCACTTGGGTAGCACTGATGTGTGACTAGGCATGGCTCTTTGCTTGTGAAGTCATAAGTGTTATGGACTTTCACTGCCAACGTGAAATGGACCTGCAGGGTCACACACATAGGATTTAACCTGGAAGAGGAGTTTTGTCCACAAAGCAATGTTTAGATTGATTACTAAAGGAGTTTAGTAGTTCAATTAAACACTCAATCAGTCGATAGCTCAATATCGTATGGTTCAAGGTGTTGGACGCATTGATTGGAGTATCAGATTGATTGAAATCGCAATTGACTGATTTTGCCCAACCTGTGCTCCCAAACGATCGGTTCATGTGATGAACCGGTTGGCTGAGGTTGCTGAACCGGTCGGCTGGAGTGTCCAGGCCGATCGGCTCATGCCCAGGTTGAAACGACCGGTTCAAGGGTTGAACCGATCGTCTCAACTGGTGCAACCGCACAGTTGGGAAAAGTCATGTCGGCAAGAATTTTCCTTTGGTTTCAAATTGCCCAATTCGATTGGGAATAATATTGGTATTCGATACCAATTTGGAAAGAAACAAGGAAAGTCTTTTTGAGCCGGATTAGGACCATGAACCGATCGGTTCAGGGCACCAACCGATCGGTTGGAGTGACCCAAACGATCGACTCAGGTCCGACCGATCGGCTCAATGGCCGAACCGATCGGTTCAGTTGTGAACCGATCATTTCAAGTTGCGAACCGGTTGCTTTTGTGGAAAATTCTCAAACCCTTCTACTCCTGCCTTTAGTCCCGCATTGCCCGGGATGGAGAACCCTATCCCATGACCCTCCTATATATATAGGGGGTATTGGGGGCTTCTCACAGTACAGCTCAGTGCAACCAGTTGCTCTGCAAGTTGTCGTTCTCTCTGGTTTTGGTAACCGTGAGAGAGCCCGAGCAAGTGCTTCCCGCAAAAGGGAGGTGCAGCAAGGGAAGGACAACTACAGTTGCAACAGGAGGCAGGAGAGCGTGTTGGCGACTAGTACGTCAACAGGAGGGTGCGACTCCTTCCACTTCCTTGTGGGACAAGGAGAGTGGAGTTCCAGGTGGTCCGTGTGGACTACTATAGAGGCGGGAGGACACTGCCGCTTAGGAGGACAACTGTCATCCGATAGTCCGGTTCGAGTAGGAGTTGTCAGTCCCGGTGCGACCAGGAGCTGCACAGACACCGTCGAAGTCCGGAGTTGAAGACCGCGCATTGCGCGAGGTATTGTCGCCGAGCAAGCCTCGGGACAAGGTATGATTCCGCAAACCATCCTTTCCTATTATATAGACGTTGACGCGTTTCCTCGGTATGGGTTTGGGGAGAAAATTTTTGTTTCCGCTGCCTTCTCTGTCTCACCTTAAAACCCAACAGTGGTATCAGAGCCACGTCAGCTGTTCTATATTTTAGGAATATCGATATGATCGATTTTGGTTTGTCGCCTTTATTTATTGCATACGATGCGAATAATATCGGCTTTATGCATGTCCAATCCTAAATCCACAAATCCCTAATTACATATATGATATGTATTATTAATGCACTCGATACGCGTCGCCCTTAAACGAGTTTTGTGGTGGATGTGTGTAGCGTGATTATGGCCTATAAACCCCTATCTGTGTGTGGTTGTTTGCGGTTGCTTGCATCTCGGTCTGCGCACCGATCTTCCCTCTTTTATTCCTGATGTAACTCGAAATAATTCGAGATTCTTTCCTACCTTTGCTCCCCCCGAATGTAACTCGGGGTTTCTCCTTTTTAAAGCAATGTAATAAATAGGATAGATTTTATTTCCTGTTATGTCAAAGACCGGCGGACATCAAGACGACTGCTCAGACGATCGGTTCAAGGAGTGAACCGATCGGTTGACCTTCCAGACTGTCGGTTCAAGGAGTGAACCGATCGGTTGATGACCGGTTCGAGGAGCGAGACGAGCGGGTGGCGGACATGACGAGATGCACGACGACCAGGCGAACCGATCGGTTGAAGGAGCCAACCGATCGGCTGGTGGCACCCAGACGACCGGCTGGAGAGTACAGATCATTCATGTGATGAGTTGATCAACTCGGATGGCAAGGCACAGATGTTCATCTTGTACAGGTTGCATGTGATGTAGACCTAGATGACCGTGATTCCTCTTGGCTCGAGGAATCACATTAGGATGGCCATAATCATCGCTTTTTATCGTTTGTGCATGTTTTCTGTGGGATATAGCATGTATATGATACGTACTATGTATTGTGGTGATTGGATATGTATATGTATATAAAACTAAATCCCTCATTAAAATATTAAGTTTTAGATGCCTTCCAAATGTGACACATGTGAAAAACTTGTTCGACCAAGTGTGGGCACGCCCTAGCGTGGTGCACCGTCTACCTCGTGGAAGCGTGAAGGATGAATGTGTGGGTCTGCCCTAGCAGGGTGCATGTTCATCGTGTTTGCTTTGGGTCGGACTTAACAAGGTGATCTAGATGGGATCTAGTACCTTGAGGCATGGAGATGATCATTGCAAAGAGTTGTATATGACATCTTATCAAGAGTTGTATATGATGCAATTGGCAAAAGTTGCCTACCTGAGAGATCTATGTTGTGGGTGACAGCCCTAGCTGGTCCATGGCTTAGAGGATTTCAGGATCTTGCCCACTAGAAGGTTGTACGCTGCAATCTTCCGAATTGATGGTGAGGGCTATCGATTTGAAGTAAAATAGTGGGAGCGATAATTAATTAAAGGCCTAATTATATCGTCAAATTTTCAAATCAATCAAATAAGTCAAAAAATGAGTTTTGGACTAAAATTGCATATTTTCCTTTTGTAGTTCAAATGGCAACAAACAACAACAACTTTTCTTTGCGATCGGTCCTTGACAAGGACAAGCTAAATGGGACAAACTTCCACGACTGGTATCGGACATTGAGAATTGTTCTCACTCAAGAGCATAAGCTCTATGTCCTGGATACTCCAATTCCAGAGGAACCCGCTCCTGATGCACCAAGGACAGAAAGGGATGCTTACAAGAAGCATTCTGATGATGCCATTGATGCAAAGTGCTTGATGCTATGTTCAATGAACCATGAGTTGCAGAGGCAACATGAGAACATGGGTGTCATAGAGATGATTCTGCATCTCAGGAACATGTATGAAGATCAGGCACGGTAAGAGAGGTACAATGTTTCTAGGGCGCTGTTCAAGTGCGTCATGACAGAAGGAGATCCAGTTGGTCCTCACACACTCAAGATGATTGGGTATGTGGAGAACCTGCAGAGACTGGGATTTCCACTGAGCCAAGAGTTGGATACTGATGTGATACTGCAATCGTTGCCAGAATCTTACAGTCAGTTTGTGATGAACTACAACATGAACAACTTTGATAGGCCACTGTCAGAGTTGTTGGGCATGTTGAGGACAGCCGAGTTACAGATGAAGAAGGACAAGCCTAAGTCCGTGATGGTGATCACGAGCAAGAAAGGCAAGTCCAAGCGCAAGGGCAAGGGCAAAGCTAAGAAAGGTTCTGAAGCTAGCCAGGAGTCCAAGCCATCTTCAGCTCTCAAGGCCAAGGGAGGCGTGACCAAGAAAGGAAATTGCCACCATTGTCAAAAGCCAGGACATTGGAAAAGGAATTGTCCTCTCTACCTGGAAGAACAAAAGAAGAAGGAGGCGACTGAAGCCTCTACTTGAAGGTGTCATGTAAATAAACTTGTAACACTTTTTGAGATATATGATATCAAGATGTAAAGTGTAAAGCATTCTTACTTGGGGCAAGTGTTGCCTTTATAGATAGGAATACTTTAGTTTATTTTCAGCCAATAAGGCATGTAATACAGTTATGAACTGTTATTTCATACTTGCCAATAGATAGAAACACTTTATTTTTGCATATTGTATGACAATGATGGCAATTAATAAAGAGATGTTTCAATTTATAAAGATGTGATCTTTGTGGCAATGCCTTATTTATCTTGTGATATTTGATATGCATAAGATAAGATGATACCTAAAAGTTATAGATAACTCAAACAATTTAATTAGCATTAATCATGAGAAATTCATTTCTAGTTTCCATGTGATGGATAAATCTAGACTCTTTTGGTTATAGAACCAGTAAGAGACATGAATATCTTGGACATGATTAATCAATCTTCACTAATGTAGTGGGAGAGTGATTATCCTATTAGGTATAATACATGTGATGTATTTACATACCTATTGGAATAAATGCTAAATACTTCAAATGGTGTTTAGAGAAATACCAATATGAATATCTTGAAGTGTTCAAGATTATCATAAATGAAGTACAAATTTGGTAAAGTATTAATTCTTGATGAGATCAAGGAATGAAATACTTGGACCAAATGTTTGAGATCCTTATGAGTGATTATGATAGTGTATCATAGTGAACTCATGATTAAGGCATGGTGATGTCTGAATCAAGAAGGAATCATACTCTAAGGAGTTAGAGAATGATTATCAAATAACTGAATTCTTCTTAATAAAAGAATACCCCACACTAATAAAAGAAATTAAGAATCACAAGGGTTGTGAGTTCTTATATCTTTAACAGATACACCTCAATTATCTATGTGATGAGTTGTTCATGTGATGAGTCAACTATCAAGATGAATATGAGGAACTGAATCTTGAGTTATGGTTTATGACCTTTACATCCTAAATGACATCCATGTGAACCATAAGGTATGACCTTGATGGTAGCACTCATTGGATCATATCCATAAGTGCAGATGAGTCTTAAGTGTTAAGCTACATGGATAACATTTTGATAAGGATGATGCTTGTTGATTGCAACTTAATGGCTAAGACATTTGGCATATGGATACTAAAACCGCATTCCTATGAGGAATAAAACCAGGATGTATACGTGACACAGCCTATAAGGTTTATGAATCCACTAATGCAAATGAAGTCTATAAGTTACAATGGACTAATCAATGTGATTGATTGAGTACAAGCAACTCAAAATTGGATCTTTACTTTGATGATATAGTCAAAGGGTTTGACTGATATGTCAAAGATAAAGAAGGGATCTGTGATTTAGTGGGAGCGTATTCACATTCCACATATTGATGTGAAATGGAAATGTTCTAGAATGGAAATCCGAATGTGGAAATTATCTTTAAGGAAGATAGAGATGTTTCCTATGTGATAGGAATAGAGATCTATAGAGATAGTTCTCGAAAATCTCTTGACCTGGAAAGAGAGAGCATACATTGGCAATCTGTACTGAAGTGTTCAGTATGCACAGATTCAGTGGGAGAAAACTTGTCCATGTTACATGGAGTTAGTATCCCAAGGCCAAGTGTCCAATTCTTATGAAGAATGGGAACACTAAGAATAGATATGGATCTATCATGTATGTAATCATCCCATTATCTTGCATGTACGACATGGCAAGAATAAAATGCATTCATCATCTTGTATGTAGGACATGACAATATGATGTGCTCATCCTGATAACTCGTATGTGGGACATGACGAGTGGATGTCTGTCTGCTTCCAGTAAGGGTTACTGGAATACCATGAGAACTTGATGAGTGTTTGTGAAGTACTAGTTCTATGGAGATAAGGAAGAGTTCGATGTAAAGAGTTACATTGATGCGAACTTCCGAAAGGACAGAAAATTATTCGCAAAATATACATAAGATGTATAAAAGTGAAAGTTTGTTGATGATTGGAAGTGTTCCAATAAAACCATTTAAAAGGGAAATGCCGAGTATCTATGTGTTAGTAAACAACAATGGATACTATATGGATCTGAAAGTTCATAAGATGAACTTATATTCCACTCATTGATGACAAGTCTGGAATCCTTGATCATGCAATGTGGCTAAAGGTTAGAAAATGGAATCCTAGATCGCATATTACGGCAACTCCATCTCATACGTGTGACGTACAGCGAAGAGATGCGAGACATGCAATTTGTACAGACTTTGGCAAGGTGTTGTCATTACTCACTATGTTGGCACTAGAGCACAGTAACATGTGGGACATGTTTGAAGATCACTATGAATATGATTCATGGGTGATTGGCTCGTAGTGCAAGTGGGAGTCTGTTGGTATGTATGCCCTGAGAGCCAATCATGGGATGATTGGTGGGATACATTAAGATTGATTTGATAAACATCAAAGGCGAGCTTCCAATTCTCTCTGGTTCAGTCATATGAGATAGTGATAGAACAGATTGAATGTCTAGAGAATGACAATACTCGATGACGTATGCCTTCAGGTTCATGACCTGAACGATGAGATCATACGGATACTAAGAGTTTGTACATTCTTGTTATGTCCCTAGTCGGATGTCATTGTGGAAGGTAGATAGACAGCAATGACACACAAGACTAGATTGTGGTGTTGGTTGATGACAGAATCTCATTAGTCATGATATAGAGATATCAAACCAAACACATAGGTACTTGTTAGAGAACAAGTGTACCAGACAGACCCACCGTGAGTTTGACACATGGAACCATGAGATGGTAGTCACAGTCAGTACTCACAGTGATGGTGGTGAGTGTGATTCTTAGACCTGAAATCACTGCACTCAACACATGTCGTTGGGCACACTTTGACATCATCAAACGCAATCCTGAAACATGGGTTGTTATAAAGGTGATGATTGGGTGGCTTTGACACATGGGGCTTTTGAGGGGCGAGTGATAGATATGGGATTTGTCCCTCCTGAGGGAGTTTGATATCCATGGCCACTTGATGAGTAGGATTGAGAAAGGCGTGCACACATGTGTGAATCAGTATATGATATTGATGTCATACATATCTCTTCCAGTCTACTCTGAGATCAAGGAAGTGAATGAACATTGACAGGATGACTGTTCCATGCCTCGAGTTCATTCGGGATATCAGTGACAAAGGAATTATACATTCGCTGTAACACCATTCACGGATTGTAGGATGAAAGTTGTTCTCCAACTTTCTACTTTCACTTGGGTAGCACTGATGTGTGACTAGGCACCGCTCTTTGCTTGTGAAGTCATAAGTGTTATGGACTTTCACTGCCAACGTGAAATGGACCTGCAGGGTCACACACATAGGATTTAACCTGGAAGAGGAGTTTTGTCCACAAAGCAATGTTTAGATTGATTACTAAAGGAGTTTAGTAGTTCAATTAAACACTCAATCAGTCGATAGCTCAATATCGTATGGTTCAAGGTGTTGGACACATTGATTGGAGTATCGGATTGATTGAAATCGCAATTGACTGATTTTGCCCAACCTGTGCTCCCAAACGATCGGTTCATGTGATGAACCGGTCAGCTGAGGTTGTTGAACCGGTCGGCTGGAGTGTCCAGGCCGATCGGCTCATGCCCAGGTTGAAACGACCGGTTCAAGGGTTGAACCGATCGGCTCAACTGGTGCAACCGCACAGTTGGGAAAAGTCATGTCGGCAAGAATTTTCCTTTGGTTTCAAATTGCCCAATTTGATTGGGAATAATATTGGTATTCGATACCAATTTGAAAAGAAACAAGGAAAGTCTTTTTGAGCCGGATTAGGACCATGAACCGATCGGTTCAGGGCACCAACCGATCGGTTGGAGTGACCCAAACGATCGGCTCAGGTCCGACCGATCGGCTCAATGGCCGAACCGATCGGTTCAGTTGTGAACCGATCATTTCAAGTTGCGAACCGGTTGCTTTTGTGAAAAATTCTCGAACCCTTCTACTCCTGCCTTTAGTCCCGCATTGCCCGGGATGGAGAACCCTGTCCCATGACCCTCCTATATATATAGGGGGTATTGGGGGCTTCTCACAGTACAGCTCAGTGCAACCAGATGCTCTGCAAGTTGTCGTTCTCTCTGGTTTTGGTAACCGTGAGAGAGCCCGAGCAAGTGCTTCCCGCAAAAGGGAGGTGCAGCAAGGGAAGGACAACTGCAGTTGCAACAGGAGGCAGGAGAGCGTGTTGGCGACTAGTACGTCAACAGGAGGGTGCGACTCCTTCCACTTCCTTGTGGGACAAGGAGAGTGGAGTTCCAGGTGGTCCGTGTGGACTACTACAGAGGCGGGAGGACACTGCCGCTTAGGAGGACAACTGTCATCCGACAGTCCGGTTCGAGTAGGAGTTGTCAGTCCCGGTGCGACCAGGAGCTGCACAGACACCGTCGAAGTCCGGAGTTGAAGACCGCGCATTGCGCGAGGTATTGTCGCCGAGCAAGCCTCGGGACAAGGTATGATTCCGCAAACCATCCTTTCCTATTATATAGACGTTGACGCGTTTCCTCGATATGGGTTTGGGGAGAAAATTTTTGTTTCCGCTGCCTTCTCTGTCTCCCTTTAAAACCCAACAATCTATTGCATTTAAATTACGATATCTGCAATAAGAAAGGTTCGAAAGAAACAATCTTGTTATTCTGGTCAAATTCTGGCAAAGGACACCGTTACCAACCAGAACAGATAAAACGCAAACAACACTAAGAGATATGAAAACAGATAAAACAAAAATAACACTAGAGATATGAAGAACTAATTAACTAGGAGTGTTCACCTGACAATTGGATAATTAAAAATGAGAAATAATGAAACTAGAAGAGCTACTGCACCATTATTAATGACAAGTGTGCTCATTAATACAGATGGCTATGTTCTACTTTTGAGCTGTCTTGGACAATTGGAGATGAAGAGGTGATTCCTGAGTTGATTTCCAGTATTGTTGTTGTTGTTGTTGTTGCAGTAAACATGAAAACCATACTGTGAAGCACTTCGTTAGACATATGATGACATATGGTTGGGTGGTCGAACTTTGGTGCGCTTACACTGAGTATAGCCACATAGCTGATTAGTTGGCTATCTACGCTTTTCTATCTTAACCTTGTCAATCATTTTTTATTTCTCCTGCAGGTAAATGCGTTAGAGGACATGACAAGTGCCTCTATCCTAGAATAGTAACAAATTACACTTATTCTTGTCTTTCCTGTATGAGACGAGAGTAGTCTAAACAAAATGGCCTCTGGATTTCTTAGAAGAAAATCAACAAATGCATGGACCAAAAATAAACACATGGAAGGTGATACTTGTTCTACTTACAAATTTGATGGTTCAACATACCTCTCATATTAACATCAGAAATGTATTCACAGATGTGTACACATAACACAATTTTGCGGAAAGAGTTGTGAAAAGATATAAAAAACAAATAAATACAAAAGAACCAAAACGCCAAGAAAGTGTGCTCTCACAATCCACTGTAGCAAACACCACCTCCTATAATCTAAAGGAAACGAATGGGAAACCTAAAGTTATACAGAAATTGAAAACATTTTTTTTCAGTTAGCCATGCCTATAAAAGTGAGAGTGACTCCTTTACAGGACCTATCCATAATAAGAAGCTGATGGGAGCAGTACTTAAGCACAGCAACCTGACTTCTTGACAGCAGAGACATCATCCTTGGCAGACACATTAATGGCCTGCCCCTTTGGCAAGCTAGCCTGGTGCTCACTAGCATCGAGCTGCTTCCTCCTGACCACATGGTATATCTGAGTGAGCACCTCGGTGAATGCATTCTCCACATTCGTGGCTTCGAGAGCAGACGTCTCCATGAAGAAGGTGCTCTCCCTTTCAGCAAATGCTTTGGCGTCTTCAGTGGTTACACCCCTCAGGTGGCGGAGGTCTGCCTTGTTCCCCACAAGCATGATGACGACACTGGCATCTGTGTGGTCTCTTAGCTCCTTTAACCAGCGCTCAACATTCTCAAAAGTAACATGGCGGGTGACGTCGTAGACCAACAGCGCTCCAACAGCTCCGCGATAGTAAGCACTTGTGATGGCACGATACCTTTCAGGGAGGGGAAAAGTACATCACAATCATAATGAAATTCGGTCTCAATATATGCAAAGTACGAGAAATTATATTAAGATTTTTTATTTAAAACAATTAAAGAAACAAAGATTTAGTTAGCAATAAATACAAAGCAGGCAAGTGAGCCATGACATGTATACGTAAAGCAAGTTAATATTCTACACAATAAAATAACTTATTCATTCCAAGCTGTTCAAGACAGGGGCGGAGGCAAAGGGAGGCAAGCAGGGGCCTTGGCTCCCCCACAAAAAATGAAAAAAGAAAAAAATATATATCTGTGTATATACATGTTTTATAAGTGCACTTTTAAATATATTATTTGTGAGTGCACATTAAGCATTAAATTTTCACTGGGTACACTGGTTTGCGTCATTATCAGGTGATTTATTTATTTTCTGTTTCCACTTGTAAATACTAAGACGTGTATTAATACGTAATTGTTCTAAAGCTTTGCAAAGGTCGTTTAGTGGCACATAGAAGTCGCGGGTACGATTCCTCGTGTTCCAATATTTAAATTTTTGTTTCAATCCGTGAATAGTCATATCAGTTTACATACATATACATATGTTATAATCCAATTGTATTGATTGTCGTATTGGTGAAGTGGAGTTAGTCTTATAACTTGAATGGGAGGTCATTGGTACAAATTAGCATGGGCATGTGTTGTTTTTTTTCTCAAAAATTAAGTAGCTCCTTAAGACATTTTGCTCCCCCTACCATTTGAATCCTGGCTGCGCCCATGGTTCAAGATCTAATTATACAAAAAAGAATCCATGCAAATCTTACTGTACGGTCACCGATATATTCTTCTACATAAGAAAGAGAGAATACAATATATAGCCTATATCCAAGATAAGGTGCATTAGGTTTTTATATCTTCAAGATTCAAGATGAATTCTATCTCAATAACTTGGATTATTTATGGTTGTGATCAATAAAATTTCCAGGAGAAAAGGTATAGGAAGGACTTAGCTGGCAGTGAAGAAAGAACAAAACCAGGACCAATTTCAATGAACAAGAGAACAGAACCATGAAGACATTTAAAGTCAGACTTCATGATGCACCGTTCTATTTCATTTTTATTTGCCATGGGTCAGCATTTGTCATATAATTGATTAGAAAGAAGTCCCTATACACCTTTACATCTTACTCTGAACCAAAAGGCCCGAAATTAACCTCAGACTAGTATACGCAATACTTCGAAACTTAACGCACAGACCACTTCAATGTTTTTTCACAATTGATCTAAGTGGTGGTAGAGGACGCTTTGCAAAACAGAAGTTAGGATTCTATTTTGTAGGATTCTATGATACAGTACTAGAGTATGCAAACACAAATCGACGGTCAATCGCGGTACAAAAAAGTTGCTGTGGAGACTATTTGCAATTGCATGGATCCATCAAAAGAGGAAGGGCAAAGGAGTGGAAGGAAGATAGAAAAAAGAAAGGACCAAGAATTGAAGGGCACATCAGGAACAAAATTTGTGATTCTCGTCTCTTGAATCTCATTATTACACACTAGAACAGGAATATTTAAAGAACTTTCGGTTTATAATATAAAGGATATAACGATAGTAATGCAACTATCCAGAGGGGACATAATTGCTAGAATTCAACCCAAAGAAAAATAAAGAAAAGGAAACTTTGTAGTGTTAAGACTGTCTTGATGCGTCAACCCAATGTTAAATTTTAAGATAGTTTTCGTTTCTGATTGGCCTTTGCACACTGGCCTGATTCCAGAAACTAAACCGGTCCAAGAGTCTCTTGGCCAAAACAACTCTCAAAAGAACCTAAAGATAGGTCGAAGCATTGATGAAAAGTCTATCAACCAGCTAATTTAGGCTTAACTTGTTCTTTAACACGGCTGAAAAATGGCCACACAACAGAAAATTAACGTCAGTTTAACGGGATGTGCATGATCTGAGAGTTTAATTCGAAGGTATTATTTAAGTATGTGGTTAGAACCATGGCGCCCAATATAAGAATGACATTAGTCCCCAGAACCCATGCTCTCCTGTCCAACACATCCAACAACAAATTTCAATTGGATTAGAGAAGAAATACCAGTATCAAAGATCAAAGATTTTGATCTCCAAACAAGTTACTACCCAAATATGATCTCTCCTTCGACATGTTTCACTACCTATTATTTAGTCTTCCTTTCCATTCCGGTAAATTTCTCATGTGGATTCTGCATTTATCATGCAAGAATCAGTCACGACAATGACGGCAACTTTATTTAACAAGGGCAACGATGTGGATGATTCAACCAGCGGTTTCACGAGTGGTGCACACAGAAAATGTCGAACCACCACCCTTTCATTTGGGTTGACCAGAAACATCCAATAAACAAACAACCGATCTAATTCCTGTGAATAAAAAAAAAACGGCAGACGCGATGGGAACCACGCGCAGGTGTAGGCAACCAAACAGGAGTAAACTGTAAGAGTACCCAATGTCTGGGTCGAGTAGATTTTCTGCACATGATTGTGATTTGACATAGCATACAGGGAAAAGTCTTTCGGGTTGATTGTTCTTTTGATGCGGCAGATCGTTTCACGATCCAGAAAGAAACCCCCCCTCATTCAATGACATTTATCAAGGGATCAAATGGTGCTAATAGGAGCAGAGACAGACAAGGAAATGGGAAAAACATCCTTGATTAATCAAGCAGCAATTAACGGCGACCAACAAGAACGATCTGGAAAAAATGAACAAGATAGCCAATGGGACCCGCGATTTGGCAAAGGTGATTGGTCTCGGAGGAGGAAATTCACTAGGAGCTAGCTGGGGTAAAAAACAAGCGGGGCTGAGCATACCTCTCCTGCCCGGCGGTATCCCAAATCTGCGCCTTGACGACCTTGTCATTGACGTGGATGCTGCGGGTGGCGAACTCGACGCCTATGGTGGACTTGGACTCGGTGCTGAACTCGTTGCGTGTGAATCGCGAGAGCAGGTTGGACTTACCGACGCCGGAGTCGCCGATGAGCACCACCTTGAACAGGTAATCGTAGTCATCATCCGCCCGGTACGCCATTTTTATTAATTCCTTATTGTTTGCTACTTTCCTTCCACTGGGACCTCCGATATCGCCCTTGATGTAGTCGTCGTCCCTGTGGGTCCTCCTCCTCCCTTCTCCGGCGAGCAGATCGGGAAGAGACGGTCCTTAGGGGATGGAGGAGGGGAATAGAGAGATTGGGAGAGAGAAAGGAAGACTGGGGATGGGAAAAGAGGAGCGCGAGACGCGCGGGATGCGATTTATAACGAGGCCGGCTCCCGTCCCGTCCCCACGTTGCCGTTGGAATGCTCTGGTTATGGTTTCCCCTTCCCCGCGGATAGCCGTTGGCGGTTAAATGAGCCCACCTTTATAGGGGATTTCCACCTCAACCCAATTGCTATGGACGACTAGACTTTCACAACTAGGGCCTTACCTTCTGTGGGCCGGCAAGGAAGAGCTTCTATGGCAATCATCAGAGAAAGGAGGTGTGAGCTGAGCTTTTAACCACCATATCGCAAACAATGTAGTCCTCAACCTCAATATCTTCACTTAAATGGACATTTCCCTTGCTTCATGTGCATCATAACCAAGTTAGAGATTCATATGCGCTTATATAGTAAAATTAAATCACCACATAATGGAATAAATATATTTATGACAAGAAAGGAAAGATACAATATCACAAGCATGCCCTAATACAAGAATGAAAGCAAAGGATATAGATCTCAAAATGAGATAATCATATGTTGGATTCCTTTCATATTTTTAAGCGCAATGAGCTCAAAACTATCATGTCAACATGTGTCTACACACAAGATATTGGTAAGTGAGTGCACTATATTAACAAATATATAAAATATATGATATTTAAATACACTTTCTATAGAGCTTGTCGTATAAGTATACAAAACAAACAATTTGTAACATGAGCCGACCGTAAAACTTTGTCACTCTTTTAATGACTTAGGTTTAATATTAGTATTTTTGGTGTATATCACCAAAAAATGATTGTTATTATTGTCTAATATTAGTTTTCTAATTGTCTTGTGTTTGATGTAGGGAATATCATATGAAAAAGTCACTGAAAAATATCAATATCTAGCTTCATGTTGCTTTACCCATTTCACCCTTACCCTACGCATTTACCCTATGGGTAAAAGGGTACGAATAAGGGTAGATTAATGGTTTTTAAGGAAAGGGTAATTGACCTACCTGTTACCCTCAACTTTGACTTGGGTAAGGGTAAGGACAAGCTTATACCCTACCCTACCCTACCAATTTACAACCCTAGTTAAAGTTCTATTAGTAATAAGCTTGTTCTTAAAGGAAATATTTCAATTATTATTAGTTCTTATGCTCCCCAACTTTGCTTCCAAGGATGAACTAATGCAAGGAATACCAGTAGAAGAGAAGATTATTGTGAGGAGTGAATGTCCATGTAAAGGAGAAGTGTAATAATCTAGCTTTTAAGTTTATTTTCACTAAATGATTGTGGTTTGGAAAATAAAAAGAATTTGAAAATGTAGGTTTAAAAGTTATGAATGTTGGGTAATTGATATCATATGTTCCCCACTATTTTCTGTATTATTTCATATGGTTATATAGTTTGAGTTGGTGCAAATTTTATATGTTACTTTTCCTTCTTGTATTTAGGTCATCTTCTAAAACACATGCTGAGAGGAATAAAGAAGATTTGGGTCCTTTCCCTGTATAAAAAATGTGACCCAAGAAGGAAATTGTTGCTTACTGATTTCAATAATGAACCTATACAATCCAAAACGCTAATATGTACTATGGAAAAGTTACAAATATGATATATAAAAAAATCATTTATAGTAGTGAGAAAATTAACTAATTAAACATTACTATCCTTACATAGTTCCTCACCTCAAAGCTGGTATGACAAAAAGTCAAGGGTAACATCTAATGATTACAAAGGACCAATGCAGATGGTAACCTGGCCATCCTAAGCTATCCTTCAAAGTTCATCATTCATGATCCTACTAAATCCTCCTCCTCTACAAAACCTATACTTGGGTGGTTTGGGAACAACACACAAAAGAGGAAACAAAGAACATGTGTCAGAAACTATTGAGTTAACGAAAAAATAAAATACTTGGGCATTATAGGCTATGTGGTACAACAAGGTATATTTTCATGCAAAAGAGGATATCATCATATTGGTAAGTTCACAAGGATATATTTCAAAGTGTAAATAGTAAAACAATTAGACAAATAATAAACAAGATCAACATAACCATTTATAATATCTTGACCAATAAATTACATAAATATTGTAATTGCATGTGTGTTAGACTAAGTTTTTTATTCATGGATGAGTCACCATATGATCCTGATCCACGGGTAAGGGGGAATGACACCGCAATAACCCAAGGGTAGGGGGAATAAAACCCCAATATCCAATATAGAAAGTGGTACACATGCCCAATATATATATGATTGTACAAAGGTTCTACTACTCTAGATTACTAGTGTAGTAAACCAGGTTGCATAATAGTGTGGCAAGATCAAATGATCAAATCATAAACATATTCAATGATTTCCAGAGTAAAGATGGAGAATGGGGCCACAAACCCAACATCAAAGATTAATTCAACATTTTGGGAGAAATTAAATGATTATTTTCATGGAAGTATGGAGGTTGTGCTAAGATGGATAGATATTTAAAAGATGCCTTATTATATGAAATTGGGTTTACAATAATAAACATGCCCAAATTTAAATACAAGTTGCACATCCGTAATGTTTATAATTAAGGTCCAGAAAGTATTTTTTCATACAAGAAACTAATCAGGAATGTTAGTTAAATCAAAGCAAACATGTGTATGTATTCCTATTATATATATAGCTCTCATCCTAATTCAAATCACCTAATAGTTTATTAGGGTTTAATCTTCTTCAAAATACAAGACATTGTTTATATCTATTGATTCCCATTTGGTAGTTGTTACAAGTATATATCCATTCTCTGATAGTGTATAGTATTTTGTCTTACATAATTATCCATATAATTAAGCAATAATGTCTATATTCTAATTTGGATTTCCTCATGTATTTTGAGTTGGTAAAAAGATTCCAAAGGTATGTGTTACCTGAGATACTACTCAACAAAAATACTGTTATTAGTGGAGTACATGGTACATTACAAATAGACTCATATATGATAAGTATTTAGGTGGTGTTGTAACTAGGTTATATTATTGTCATGAACATGTTTACACTTGGCAAGTTCTTCTTATTATTTGAAATTCCCTTTGATACATATGTTAAATAGGACACTACAAAACTATTATTTACTAATATTAACACTACTACTATAATCAATATTAGGGTAATTAGTTGAATGATACAATTATATTACATTATGTATATATATATATATATATATATATATATATATATATATATAAATGACACACACACACACACACACACACATATATATATATATATATATATATATATATACAATTATAGTATATATATGTTATAAATGACACACACACATACATATACATATACTTATATATATATATAGTCAGGCTAGAATACACTCGAGTGTATTCAGAGCAGAATACACTCAAGTAGTTTTTCATGATGCAATATTTTTTTCACAAATCTAATCCATTGATCTTCTTAAACATCTTGTGAATAGCTCACACAAAAAAATTGAGCACATTTGGACATTTATAGGTCATGTTATAAAGACCGCAAAAATTATGCATTTCAAATTAGTTTCACACGTTGATTTTGTTGTCCTTGGATGAGTGACTTACACTCATCCAAATGGGCTAAAAATTTGTATGTAGCCTAGTTGTAGTATGACAGTGAAGATCAATGGTTTACATTTTGCAAAAAATAGTCTTGATATGCAAACACACTTGAGTGTATTCATGTGATCTGTACACTCGAGTGTATTCTAGCCTGACTCTCTCTCTCTCTCTCTATATATATATATATATATATATATATATATATATATATGACACACACACACACACACACACACACACACACACACACACACATATATATATATATATATATGTGTGTGTGTGTGTGTGTGTAAACCATGAGTTAAGACAATATAACTAAACCATAAATAGTCTATATCATTATCTAACTCTTGCTCACTTGTAACAATCATCTCTCAAAGTCTTGGATATAGGAATCAAATTTTATCTTACTATATGGTCAAAGTTTGTTCATATTTGATAATCACTCTCTAGATTTATTCCTATAATCAGTGTCCAGCAAGTGAGTTGATCGATGCCTCATCATAAAGATGTAATTGTCTTAATAGAGATGATCTAAGTAAAGTATCTTCTCAGGGACCAAAATTTACTTATCAATGGTGGAAAGGTTTAAGGTAGAAGGAAAGGTGCAAGAGAATCAAGGTAGCGAGGTGAGGCAGATCAATAATCTCTATACTCTTGCAGTACAACTAGTAATCATGGTTAAGGGGGTCAATGTCTTCATGGATCCATCTGTACGACATAGGTGATTGTAGACATCACAAGAAGCCATGACATTAGTCAAAGATGGTGACTAGAACTAGAAGAGTCTTGGTGATGGAGAGAGGAGGGATGAAGGAGGATAAAAGGAAGGGAAGAAGAGGAGGATGAAAATGGAGAAGGTTATAGGATCAAGATCATCTATTATTCAATGTTAGGATGTTAAGGTTGACATCTATAGTAGACAAAGTGGGTGGCCACATATAGTGACTGGATAGATTTTTGAGAAGGTAGGATGTGATGAAAAAGTTAAGGGGGTGACTCTAGTGTGACACCACAACCAACTACGACTATAAGATCCTCAAATTTGGTAAATTTGGATTTTATTATATGAATTCAGTAATGATATATTGAGATCTTCTTTAATGCAAAAAGAATAATGTTTGAATGATGAGGTCAATAGTATAGCTTTATTGCATTGGGATAAAGAATTTAAGCCCTAAACTCATAGTGAGTCTTCAATTTAAGTAAGTAAAGTAATATTAATCAAATGTATCTTATGAGGCTTCCATTGACAAATCATATTGGTTCAAGACTTAATTTCATAATTAAGAATATAATTAATCTTATAGACCCTTTCCAAAGTTAAGATATGGGGTATGGGCCCTAGTACCCAAATCAAGTCCAAATGGCCAATGAAGGTTTACATATGGGTCCTTGGAATATAAAATGAGGAATTCAATATCTCATGAAGATATTAAATAATGTGGATAATTTTATGTTGAAGGATAAATATATATTGATACCATAAATGAATTTTCAAATAATTCTAAGTTATCTTGTAACCTAGGTAATTCGTCAAATAATTATCTATTGGTTTCTTGAAAGGAAAGTTTGAGGTGATCATCTAATTATTTTAGACCAAATCTCCTAATTGTGAGAGGATAATAGCAAGAGGGAGAAAGTACCAAGATTTAGTATTAAATGGATTTGTATAATGGCATGGATAATTATTTATCTATTTTAAAGTTCTATAAAAAAGAAAGATAGAAAATATATGGCAGAGTACTTTCCAACCCAAGCTCTAAATTTGGATGAGGACACAGGGACATTGTCTCCCTCACCCATGTTATTTAAAAAATTAGGAAAATGGTGTGAATCCCTCTCAGGCTCTCTCTCCATTATCTCACCCTCACATCCCACTCCCTACCTCTCCAGCCTCCCTCAGACTCTATAGCCCCCCTACCCAAGAAACCCAGAGTCCAAGCAACATTAACCATGCTAGATTATCAGTAGTTATCCAGAGATCTTCTTGGATAATGTAGTGATTCCCTGATGACTTGAAGGTTGGTGTCTAGTGACATTTCTTGTGTCGGTGTCTATATACGGCCTAGACACCCTAAGTCATCCAAGAGGGAACCTATCTTAGATCCATGTTTTTCACCCAAAGCAGACACTACTACTTCAAGCCTTGCCTGCACCAACACCAAGAGGATTGTTCTTGTTTATGGGGATGACCATAATAGAGCATGAAGGAAGGCTTGGGAAGACCTTGATAGATCCTCCAACTATGAGTCTATGACCAACATTGACTGTGTACTAAGGAATGGTTTGTTCTCCAGTCCTTTATCTCTTGCTTCAAAATAGTAGGGAGAAACCTTATTTTCCTTCCGCTTCGACCACCTATGGCCTTAGAAAATCACTAGAAGAGCCTGGTTATGTAGGGAAAAGGGCCTCAAACTCATGACCGATAGCAGAGGCCATGAGTGCGGAGTCTACCACTCCATAGCTGGTTGTCCCTACACACACAGATCTAGGTAAAGGAGGAAGAATGCTTGAAGCCCTTTGACCAAATCGCCATTGAGCACGTGATAACCTACATCATGGTGCCCAGGGAAGTAGCATCATTTTCCCTAGTCTCTTAGCACTACTACAGAACCTACCTTTAGTGTCGGTTATTTATGGCATTTAGTGTTGGTTTCCGAGCGACGCCTATGTGGGCGACACTAAAAGGTCACCCATTACGCGTCGGTTCCAGAACCGACACCCAAACGCTTCGCGCGCGACCGAAAACGCACCATCAGGGGACTATAGGCGTCGGTTATTATATAAGAAACTGACGCCCAAACCCTTCGCGCCACAGAAAGGGCGCCATCTTAGGCGCTATCAGTGTCGGTTATAAGCCAACAACCGACGAAATATGTCTTCGCGCCAAAAGAATATGTGTCGGTTACATTTAAATAACCGACACTATAAAGTTATGTGTCGGTTGTTTACAATTACCGATGCCTGTTATTTGCGCCAGCTTGGGCACTATCAGTGTCGGTTTGTATTAAGAAACCGACACCATATATGTTCGCGCCACAGGAAATAGGCGTCGGTTATATCTAAATAACCGACACCTATTGGTTTGTTTTTACAGACCTGCAGACCTACTGTGGCTGGTCGCAGGATGAGAAACCTGCAGTTCGGTTAACTGAACTGCAGGTTTTACGACATCCATTGATATCAGCCAACAACAGGCCACAAACCTGCAAATTTAACAACAAAAATATTCACACATGCATTTAGCAATACAACCTGCAGTTCCATTTTATTTTCACACATTTTGAAACATTCATGTAGCTAGCAATCTGTAGTTCCATTCATTCACATTCAGACATGTAGAAACATTCATATAGTAACCAACACTTTCATTCATTTTCACTCAGACACATGTAGAAACATCTAGACATGTAGAAACATTCACACATATTATAATTCAGAAATTCATTTACAAAATTCCCACTATTTGTATGGTTGTTGCCCATTCTTCTCTTACTTCATTTAATTCTCCCATCGTATAGGGAGCATGTACATCTGGTAAGTCTGTTCCTGTAGTGGGGTCAGCTTTAAACACCTGTAAAGAGAATGATGTATATATATAATTAATGAGCTATAAATAAGATTGATATATTTCATATTATCTAATGAGACTATATAATACCTGAGCAATACAATCGATGTCCATACAATATGACAGACTAACACATATATAGTACATAACAAGAGCAGCGTCGAATTTACATACAACACTAGCTTAGTACATATATAGTGGGACTTATAAGGTGACGATCCCACCTGGTAAAACAGGTTACCGAAAACTACATGTTACGACTGGGAGGTCGTGATTCAGCAACAGTATGCATTAGCAGGAGGACAAACAGATCACCATATGTTTGTCCTCATATGGTGATCTCTTGTCCTCCTGCTAATGCAACAGTATGCATTAGCAGGAGGACAACAGTATGCATTAGCAGGAGGACAAATAGTATGCATTAGCAGTATGCATTTGGTTTAAAGGCGAGGCATTTGATAGTTTCAGTAATATCATCTGGTGTTTGAGATAGTTGATGTAAGACTTTATCTTCAAACCACTTAATAAAAGTCTTGTTATGCTCTCTAGCAAGCCACATTGTATTGGCTCGAGGATATTGTCTTTTGATGAAATTGGTATGTTCCTCGATATAAACGTTCACTTCGTCCATGTTGTGTAAAATATACAAATGACCTTGTTCCAACTGCTCACATCTGATTACTTTCACACGTGATCCCAAAATTCCTTTGCCAAATAGCTCGTCAATATTCTTGTCATTATCAGGAGTGTCATTACCACTGAGAAAGTCATTGCAAAAATCCATAACCTCTCTCGCCACATAACCTTCAATAATACTCCCTTCAGGCCGATAACGGTTTCGAACATCACCTTTAAAAACGCTCATGTATCGTTCAAAGGGATACATCCAATGCAAGAAAACTGGGCCCAAGATTTTCACTTCCCTAGTCAAGTGGACAACAAGATGTACCATGATATCAAAGAACGAAGGAGGGAAATACATCTCAAGCTGACATAGGGTAACAACCACTTCTCTTTGCAAATTATCGAGAGTCTCAGGGTCAATAACTTTGCTGCAGAGACTGTTGAAAAAGAAACAAAGTCTGGTGATTGCAAACCTTACATGCTTCGGCAATATAGATTGAATGGCCACGGGCAATATTTGTTGCATTAGAGTGTGACAATCATGAGATTTAAGTCCTGTCAACTTCAGATCTTTCATTGATACCAATCTACGGATGTTGGATGAGTAACCATTTGGCACCTTAACATTTATCAAGCATTCACAAAAAGCTTTCTTCTCTTTTATAGACAACGTGTAACATGCGGGAGGTAAGTATGTTCTTTTACTACCCATTTCACGTATTTCTGTTAATTCTGACCTTATTCCCATTTCACGTAGGTCCAGTCTGGATTTTATCCCATCTTTAGTCTTACCTGGTATATTTAATAGAGTACCAATGATGCTATCGTAGACATTTTTCTCAACGTGCATTACATCGATACAATGTCTGACTGTCAAAGAACTCCAATAAGGAAGATCCCAAAATATTGACTTCTTCTTGAATGAAGAATTGTCACTCCGTGTAGTACCTTGTGATCTCTTACCAAATTCATTGACAAAGTCTTTTATTCTTTCATAAACAACCTCCCCTGGTATAGGTTTAGGTGCACTGCGTTCCTCATTCAATCCATTGAATGCTTTGCGCTTCCTACGATACGGATGGAATTTTGGAAGAAACCTTCGATGACCGAGATATACATTCTTACCGCCATGTTTTAGTCTTGTTGAATCAGTGTTCTCTTCACATATAGGACACACTTTAGCTCCTTTGACACTATATCCAGACAAATTCCCATATGCTGGAAAGTCATTAATTGTGCAAAACAATAGAGCATGCAAATGAAATGTCTCTCTTCGTGAAGCATCATAGGTCATCACACATTCACCCTAGAGTTTCTTTAAGTCATCAATCAGAGGTTCAAGATAAACATCGATGTCATTTCCAGGTTGTTTAGGGCCCGATATCAACAACGACAGCATTACATACTTATTTTTCATACACAGCCAGGGAGGAAGATTGTATATAACAAGCATGACTGGCCAAGTGCTATGTTGGCTTCTCAATGTCCCGTACGGATTCATCCCGTATGTACAAATCCCAAGTCTTAGATTCCTGACTTCTTCACCAAATTCAGGATACAATACATCAATCTTCTTCCACTGTGGGGAATCAGACGCATGTCGTAGGATCCCATCATTAATTTTCTTAACATCTGCATGCCACCTCAAATTCTTCGCATCTATCGGATTGGCAAACAAGCGTTGAAACCGTGATATTATAGGTAGATACCACATCACCTTGGCAGGAGAACCAGTTTTGGACTCCCCCGAAGTCGTCAATTTATACCGTGACGCACCACATTTTGGACAATCTTTCAAATCTGCATAGTCCTTTTGAAATAATACACAATCATTAGGGCATGCATGTATCTTCTTGGCATCCATTCCCATTGGGCACAACAATTTCTTTACCTGGTATGTTGAGATTGGCAGCTTGTTTCCTTCAGGAAGCATTTCTTTCAACAAAGACAACAATGACGTGAAGCTTTTGTCGCTCCATCTATTGTTAGCTTTCAACTTATACAATCTCAACACAGCGTTAAGCTTCGTAAACTTAGTACAACCTGTGTATAATGGCATCTCAGCATCATGCACAATGTTTCCAAAAATGGGAGGTGGATCGGTGTGCTCTACCCCACAACTATCCAGCATCGCATCAACGATGTCTACTGGAACTGGTTCATTCACATCTACGTCATCGTAGGAAATTTCTTCTTCCATACAAGCACTGCTATCGACATCCACTGGTTTCGGGTTTGAAATCTCTCCATGCCAGTGCCATTCTGTATAACCTTGTATAATCCCGTTGCACATGACATGAGTCATGATTTCGTCACCAGTGTTGACTTTCAAGTTGTTACCGCAATGTCTACATGGACAGTAGAACCTATCTCCAGGTTGTTTCCTATGTTCCTCGGCAAATTTAATGAACTGGTGAAGACCAGAAATAAACTCTGGGGTGCAGCGATTGCGAATGGACATCCATAATCTATCCATTCTATGATCAAAGAGAAAACAAGTATATATTAGGACAAGATTAGGGTCTAGGGTTAACAAATACATGTGAGTCATTATTATATATAATAAATGTGTACCACCTATCCATTCTTGAACACCTAATCTCACTAGTAAGTGTATAATGTGTATTGGGTTTTCAAGAAAATTTCGGCAGCAT
This sequence comes from Alisma plantago-aquatica, assembly GCA_963693085.1. NCBI lineage: Eukaryota > Viridiplantae > Streptophyta > Magnoliopsida > Alismatales > Alismataceae > Alisma > Alisma plantago-aquatica. Next base: position 1,135,870,427 of record OY856412.1, on the reverse strand, counting down.
TTCCCCGCTGTTTTCCAAGTACATATGTACTTAGAGAACAAACGGGGAAATGCTGCCAAAATTTTCTTGAAAACCCAATACACATTATACACTTACATCCTAAGTGAGATTAGGTGTTCAAGAACAGTCCCAAACCGGGGACTATCCAAGATTTACTCCTAATGAGTAAATCTTGGACGGGTTTCTAGGCCAACAAATAATGTATTGTCATTCTTATACCTAAAATCCTAGTTCTTCAATTTAGGGTGATTATTGATGTCTTTAAAAGCATGATTGGAAATTTAGGGAAAAGTTCATCATTTACATTCCAAGCATGTCACATGTGTGCATTACAGTTCATCATTAAGCAAGATATAAGCAAGTATGTCATATTAAAATAGACTAAACAATATGAGAAAATAGTAGTCTAATCATGCAAATGGGAACATTCATGGGAACACACACTTCAGTTATAAGCATTCATGTAGCAACTTTCAGTTCCATTCATGGGAACACACACTTCAGTTATAACAATAACTAAACAAAGGGGTTGGTGTACCCCTAAACATGCGCATAATTAAAAAAACTATTACTACAGACAAGTCTAGATAGATAGACAACTAAATACTACACCAACATGGTCCCGCATGCATCAGTAACTTCTTTTTGATGATGAAGCTGTGTCACGAAGCTCCTCACTGTATTTAGATGAATCTAAACTGACAGGGGCCTCAGATTCAGATTTGTCCGAGCTGATATGCGACGCCGTGCGCTCATACCGCAGAAGATGATCGGGGGGTCTCGCAGTTGCTGTTGGTTATCCAAACTTTGATGGAATTATCGCCAACTGGACGGAGAAAAAGCATGTTCCAACGGACCACATGCAACTCTCCAATCCAATCACGCCAACCGGATTTTGATACAAGATTTCCCGCCAAATCATACTCAACCTCGATAACATGTGAATAATTACCAAAAGTTAGGGTCACTTTACCAGGCATGTAGTGTCTTCCTTTTAGAAAACGCCAATGTTTGGGTATGACCAATTGGTTTAAGGAACGATCATCTAGGATGATGTCCAATTGTTCTTCGATAGGGAACGTTAACATTGACATAGAGGCCCAGTTCATAGTGACTGTTATGGGTGGACAGAGACTACACAATATTAGTATTAACAAAGTGTAAGTACATATAACGATGTTATATATTTTCAGAAAAAGTTGTATAACATCAGTTAACCTTTTATTGCTTGTCATAACCAAATTTATTGTGGTAGACATGATAGCTTGAAAAGAAGTCTACAAATGTAGTTAGAGAACAAACGAGGAAATGCTCCTAATGAGTAAATCTTGGACGGGTTTCTAGGTGCTTACTAAAATAGAACCATTATATGGAACTAATCCTACATTATACACATACTTTTCCTGAGTAAGATAATGTGCACTTCATGGAATTATCAAGATCTGAATATATATATAAGTTGTTTCTACCTACTTTGATGGGATTTTATAACATTCGAGTCTTCTATTTAAGGCATTAGATGCATATATTGCAGTCCATTGTGTTGAGATAAGAATCCCATGTGATACACATAATTGAGAATCTTTCACGATACTAGGAAAATACACAACTAGATATTCATTTAGGTGTTAGACATTCATTTAGGTGTTCCTGATAACTCGCAGGTATGCACAACTATAAAACAATAGACTTGTCACACATAAAACACCCTATACAACTATAAAACAAAAAAGTATTAAGATATGCATGATACAATAACTATTTTGCATCACATTACAGCAGACTTATCATTGATACCTTACTAACTTATTTCCACATTTACGTATCATCACTTGATCAAAATTACATGTATTGTATAGACAATAGAGGATTCAACTCAGTAGAAGCACAAAATCAGTACCTAAACCCTAAACACAAATAAGTAAATAACTTAAAAAAAAATAAAAAAATGCCCAGCAGCTGCTTGGGCGTGCCTTGGCACCGCCCAAGCAGCCGCCGGAGCAGAGGAAGAAGGAAGAAGGCAGGGCGGGCGGACATACCTTGAGGGAAGATGAGAGCAGCGGCTGGAGCACAGCAACCACCGGCGGAGGCGGCGACAAAGAGAGGAGAAGCGCCGGCAAGGACACAGAGCAGCGGCGGCGAGGGCACGGAGCAGCGGCGAGGGCACGGAGAAGGAGCACGGACGGCCACCAGTGAGCACAGAGGGAAGGAGCAGGAGCATGGCCGTCGGTGAGCACGGAGCAACGGCGAGGGTAGGAGCACGAGCACGGCAGCGGCGGCGGAGGAGCAACGATCGGCGGGGGCGAGCAAGAAATCGCCGGACCTAACTGAAATCGGGAATGAAACTGGGAAAAGGGGGAAGAGTCACTCGCGCTGGTGAGATATTAAGTTGACAATAAGCGTCGATTATTCAAAATAACCGACAACTAAACCAACAGTGTCGGTTCCTTTCCAACAACCGACGCCTATACTTGATTATAGTCGTCGGTTTTTAACTAAAAGACAACCGACAACTATTCCTGTCTCGCAAATAATCTTTGGTCGTCGGTTATTCATTTATAAACCGACGCCATATGTGAAGTTTTGGAGGTAATTTTTTTGCTGGAATTTTGGTTTTGGCGGTTGATTTTAGGTGTCGGTTGTTTATTAATTAACCGACACTTAATAAAAGAGGTACCCGTGTCTGGTCGACCTTCACATATTGTATGTCAGTTTATGTTATAAACCGACACTGTAGAGTTTAGGTGTCCGTTTATGTATACAACCGACACCTGGAAAAGTGACTTTATAAGCCATTTCTGTAGTAGTGTAGCCATCAAACTGTTAATTGGAAAAGGGGTCTTTTGATGGTGTGGCAATCTGCCATTGGCCAATTAAAATTTATTTTGAAATAATTGTAGTAAATTATTAGTAGGTAGTATATAGAAAATTATATGTCATTTTTATTACGAGAGCATGTAAATAATAAAAATATAATCAAGACTTGATTAGGCTTCTAGTTTAAAAAGTCCCTTTTGCATATGAATATGATGAAGTAATATGGAAAAAACCTAGATTTGTTAAGTTAATGGTAGCTTTGATAAAAATGATTAGCATGTGATTTAATTTGATGTTATCAACTAGCTTAGTAATATGAGACATTCATAATATACTTTACAGAGTAAGGGGTTACCTTGATGTATGTGTATGAACCCTAATGTTAATGAATAAAATGTTTATTATATTGAAATTTTGTTACATTGAGATATAAAATGATGGTAAATTGATATTGGTTTGTGTAATCCAATTTAGAATGCTAATAGTGAATTAACATATTTTTGATCTAAGACATAGGGTTACTTTAATATGCCTAATTATGCCTCTAGTTGGAAAGTATGTTTAATATACGATAAATAGATAAAATCCTAGATTTTAAGAAACTAATATTGATATCATGTTCAATTTTTATAACTTGATTTAATCTAATGTTAAGAGGATAAATGACCAATTTATGAGTTAGGGCTACATCTAATACATAATTTGGGTTATGACCTTAGGACTCATGATATTATGGAATTATGGTTTGGTGCCCTTATCCTTGGTCTAGAGCTAATAGGACCCTAAACCCTAATTAAGACCTAAGTTAGACTTAATCTAAATAATATGAATACATGGTGACACTTTAGGGTTTATACATACATGAATATTGAATGTTGATTGATTGCATGAAGACACACTTGGTTGATTGGGTTTCTATACACACTTGAAGTACACATATAGTATGAGATGGATTTTGCATGGTTCTACATAGGTACATAGTTATTTATGATAACCACATTGTTGAATTCTGAGGTTTTCCAGGTGATCTCTAAATTATTGCTTCGATGGCTAAACTGTTAGATGTTTATTTATTTCAGTTCATTCTAATGCCACTATGACTATCACATAAAATAAATTACAATTTTCTGAACTCTGGGATACACCCGTCAAGGGGTAATACACATAAGTTCAGTGATGGTTAGTGATTACTCCTGAAAGGGCATACTGAGAATGGGTTAGAATATGCAATGAAAATACAAGTTTCATGTGCAAACGTTTGGTTGTGAACATTATATGTTGTTATAATACTTGCACACATTTTTCTTGCACCATGTACACAATATAGAGACATAATGCTTGCATATCTGTTCGCTGATGTTTTATCCACATTTAAACCCATTAAGACATGGTGATTCATATGAAATCAATTGAAAATATTAAAGTTAAGAAAAGGAGGATTAACTAGATAGTTCTAGTATTTCTTCTCATATTTATAAATTAGTTTCTTTTGAGAAATTCATGTAACTTCTTAGACGAGCATATTATACTTCTTGTATCAAATAACTATTCAAATTAATGACGATTATTTACCACTATTTATTATTTGTTAAATCTGATCCTTAAAATCTAGGTATCAATTCTTATTTTAGGTTCTCTACAACTCGGGAATGCTCAAAATTGGTGGGCATTACATTTGGTATTAGAGTTTATATATTTACAATAATACTTAATAGTCAATAATTTCAAATAACATATAGATATATAAGAAAAAATTATTAGGGCATAACCTAATGGTACTGGTGTCTAGAAAGGATCATAGATTTGGGGGTTGGCAATATTTTCCTTCGTACCATTAAGTTGGTATATGGGGACTCCCTTAGACTATGTGATACCTACCTAGCTAAAACCTAGGGTTTGCCCATAATAATCTTTCATCTAATTTTCTCATCTCTTATTTTGTCCTCTTCTCACCTCCTTCTTAACAAACCCTAAAATGCACTTCCCTCCTCATCTCATGTTGGGGGTCTCGAGAAGAAGTATGATCAAGGAATTCTCCACATGAATACAATACATATTATGTTAAGTAGAGAAATAGATGAGAAATATTTGATAGGTAGTATATGTGGTGTATTGAGGATAACCCTAGAAACACCTATAAATTTGTTGGGGTACCCCATTTGTCTAGGAAGGACTTGAGATGGGATAACCCGATAGGTTCTAAACCTAAGTGGGTTAAAGGAAAAATAAAACCCTAAGATGAAGTGGCTAACCCTCAACCCTAATCAGAAACCTGAAGTTTTATTATACATAAAGAATGAATAATAACCCTACCCAAACAAACCTTAATTAGGGTAAACTTAAAGATGAAATCCAAATGGGTTTCGGTAAGCTATTTAAATTACTCCAATTAGACACCCTATTTTCTCATGCATGCAAGTACGTGCATTCATGCATGCATAAAATAATACACATAAATGGTTTGAATATGTATGTGAAACATAGAAATTTAGTAATTACATATTGAGAAATATAGGATCCTCAACTTACCTTTAGGGGTGATGTCCCAACCTGGTGTGGGTCAGTCAAGAAAGGGAAAAGGTCTATCGGAAAGACATAACCCTAAATCCATGGTGTCAGGTTGTGTCTAGAAAGCCTAACCACCTCTTGTTAACTAATAAGGCAGACTAGGTTTGGACCTTCCCTACAGGGGAGTTGACCAACCTTGTGATCAATTGGGGTTTGGCTTAATTTTGGGGATATAATTTCTTTTGAGGTGTGTAGAATGTGATGGAGATAAACTTTTGGATGATTGGATGCCTAATGACATAAGTGAATTCATGTGTTTGAGTTATTTTAAGAGTTCCTAGTGTCATGAATTATAACTATTTTTTCATGTTTCCATCATGATTAAGATCCATAAATTTATGCCCCTTCAAGCTATTTGATTCAAAAGTTAAATAGTTAATTTTGACACCAATTTTGAATAGGTTGTAGATTGTGGTATGGTAAATCTATTGTTAAAGTTTCAAAAAGTTACCAACCAAAAAAAAGTTTCAAGGTTTCTACAAAAAGTTATTTGGGTTTGAAATTAGTGATTTTGTTGATGAATAAAGTAAGCTAGACCAATATATTTGATCATTTAGCCTAAGTTTTAATATAAATCAGTGTCACACCCCCTTTTGGTTGTTCGACGGGCTGCATGACCTTTCTATTTTTGTGGATCCTAGATTTCGTGGTTGTGCCCTCAGTGAGCTGATTAGCCACAAATATGCTCCTATATTATCTTGTTGTGAACCCTTGGATTGCATCAAATGGTCCCAAAGTCATATTCTTTGCAGAAACTACTAGTGGGTCAGGAGCCATGAGCTCTCATGACACCGATCTTACCCAACTAGTGTAGTATGTAGTTTTGACCCTACACTTAGCTTAGGGATAGTGCAAGCTCTCAAAAGACCCCTCAATTGAGGCATATGGAGGATTGAAGAGAGGGAACATGATGCCCTACTCCATCACTTTTCCACCTCCACTTACAGGTGGGAAGTAGAGGTAGGAGAAGGGAGAGGTGAGCATCGTGTGGTGGTCTCATATATTAAAAAATGGAGAGGGATGTAAAAGGAGCAGAACCCATATGAAATCACAACTTCTATGATGGTTTAGCAGGACACCAAAGTCAATCAACCTAAAGAATAAGGTGGACCTAAAAGGAGGTTGCATGGCTGTTGCACCATCTGTGGGAGGGATGCTTGAGTTTCTAAATGGCTGGAGGTGATCCTGGAACCTTCATCTTGGATTCTCATGGCTTAAAGTCCATGTACCTCTTCTGCACAAACTCAAACAAAGCTGGCATCAATGAACACACTAGCAGAGGAAAGAGGACCCTCGATCAACAAATCAAAGAGGCTGTCAACACAGAGGAAAAATGATCGATTAATTTAGAGGCAAAAAGTGGGAGAAAACGACAACAACTGACCTTCAATTGATCATCTAAGATCTCCCTTGTGACAACACTCCCTCATCAACAGAGAATGGTGTTGAGTAAGAATGTGATATGAGGGATGGAGGGAGGCTGAGTCTGCACCTGCCAACCTGACACTTTAGGCTAGGGACCAGAAGAATCCTAACCAACCCACTAGTGGTCCAACCAACCCAATCCAAAGATTGACTGACTCAAAGTGAGCTAGGCACTGAGGGCCACACCCTAAACAACCACATGACACTATCCAATTGGCTCAAAGGTAATAATACCCCAAAAAGTACTTAGTTCTTATATAATTCATAGAAAGTAGCACATTCATTATAAAACAAAATTCAAGTATCCAAATTCTCTAAAAATGGTGTAGAATGGCATGAAACCTTACATCGGTCCTTTTATGGTAAAATATTAGGGTTATCATGTAAGATGTATAATTGTCTTTCCATGTTCTATAAATATTAAATGTTGATCCAAAATTGGAAACATGTCAGTATATCTATTATCATGTATAAAATACATATGAAGTCTATGATTTTAATGCACAAAATCACTTATTTTACTAAATATAACTAATTATATTTAATAACACCAAAGAAAATGCATAAAATACATATAAGGTCAATAAATGATGGATTAATCCAAAATGTCTTCATAGTAGTACTTGGAGCCTTATATGTAATACTAATATTAGTTTCACACATGTAACTCGTGTTAACATGATGCTCCTCATAATATATAGTTTGAAATCCTGATTGGATTAATTTATGTGACATAATGTTAATATGTGTACATAATCATGTGAAATATAATTATGAATCAATGAACTCTAATCTACAACATAAATGTAATATAAAATGAATGGTATGAATCCAATAATATAAGACTATTAGTGATGGAGATATCCTCATTACTAAGATAAACTCTAAATGGGACATAACTAGGGTTATGATGATGAGAATCTAGTGACAACACATATGATTTTGTCTTAATCATGGTTTGACCATGGGTGGTAGTTGACTTTAGGAATATGTGATGATTCTAATATACTTTTCCAAGGTATGCTTTACCTCTCACTTGGCCTATTATATAGTGTAGTTGTGTTATATGTGTATGAAATACTTGGCATACGATGTTGGATGAAATAAGGCTCTTATATGTTATCATGATTGATTTTGTTATGTATAGTTCTGAACACATGAAACATAATATATATTTGATCCATTATATCATAGCACTATATCTCTTTGGTAAGCATAGTGCTTGTCAGTGATCTATCACTTTGGTAAGCAGATCACCATGAAAAATGATCTATCTCTTTGGTAAGAAGATCATAAGGCCTTAATGTAGTTATCCCTTTGGTTGGTAGATGCATGGATGATATAATGAAAATATGCTTAAAACATGTGTTCACTTTTTTGATAAACTTCTTTCTTCAAGTATACTATTCTATTTTTTATTATTGCTAAGTTCTAGTTTCTCTTGTTGCCAAGTCATATCATAGAGAGGCATGTGATTCTAGTAGCATACCCAACACATTATTTAGTATATTTTTCTGACATGTACCACTTGTAATCTCTTTGATAGGTGAAGTGGACATATGATATTGAAGAACTAGGATAGTCGAGAGTTTTGTGGTGATAAATGTGTATTTATCCCTTTTAACACTAGTACATAACCGACCTTTAGTGTCGATTATTTAAGGCCCTTTAGTGTCGGTTTCTAAGCGACACCTATGTGGGCGCCGCTAAAAGCCCAACCTTTACGCGTCGGTTCTCAAACTGACGCCACAACCCTTCGCGCACCACCGAAAACGCGCAAAAAATGCGCCAGCAGGGGGTATAGGCGTCGGTTATCCTCTTCGTAACCGACACTGAATCACCCACTTACACGGCTATATCGTCGGTTTTATACAAATATCTGACATGTATTGCCACGGCCATGCTGGCCAGCACGGCTGTGGTGTCTGGCGTCATTAGGGAAATCGACGTCGGTACTAGTATGGAAACCGACACTGTAACCTTATGTCGTCGGTTTTATACAAATAAATGACGCCTATGATTTGATTTTTTTTTGCTGTCAGTCTGCAGACCCGCTGTGGCTGGTCGCAGGATGAGTAACCTGTAGTTCAATTATGAACTGTAGGTTTTACGACATCTATTGATATCAGCCAAAAACAGGCCACAAACCTACAAAATTAACATTATGGACAAATTATTATATATGTGATTCACACTCATGTATAAGAAAATTTAATTCATATTATTTTTTCATCACATATATGTAGAAACTAGTATCAACCTACAGTTCCATTTATTTCATCTCTTTTCACATTCAGACATATGTAGAAACATTCATGTATTGATGATTTTCACACACATATGACAATTCATAAAAATTCATTCACATTCACACAAAATTAATTATGAGAAAAAAGTTATTCTTTATTCATCATCATCATTGTCATCATCGTCATCAAAATCATGTTGAAAAATTCCCACTCTTTGCAGGGCTTTTGCCCAATCTTCTCTTACTACATCTAATTCATCTCTCGTATAGGGAGCATGTACATCGAAACACTTTGCACCTGTGTTGAAGTCCTCAGTTTTAAAGACCTACAAAAAGAATGACATACATACATAATTATATTAATATATAATAAGATTCATATATTTCATATTATCTAACGAGACTATGTATAATACTTGTTGTATGTTATCGATTTCCAATACAACATGTTTGATGATTAGGTCCATAAATCGCATCACATAGTAGGCACATGCCCAACCATTGTCTTGTGTAGCACACTATAAATTGAAACATACAAAATATTCAAAAATACAAATAAGCATACTTCACATAAATAATATATACATTGGAGTCAGGAAATTACTTTCACATTCTTCCAAATGAGTGTCAGATTTTTTTTTTCTGGGGACCTTTCCTCCAGCTTTTTTGTACTCTTGTAAAGCCCTATATATGTTAATACAACACATTAAATTGCATAATTAAATAGTAATGCAGTAACAGCTGTTAACAGATATAAAAACATAAAATATTTCTCATAAGAATAATGGCCTTTTAATTGCATGTCCATATACATCCAACTCACTCTCCGTAGGATCTAGATAATAGACGGTGAATGTCTTGGGGACAATAACTAATAACTCCCAATGCTTAGAACTACAGGTAAGAAAGTAGAAAATTAATAACTCAATATTCACAATAAAAATGTAATTTTCTTAAGTCCAAATTACAAGCAAAGTAAACTTACTCGATATTGAATGGAGCTATTATCACCGTCTTATTATTTTTACCAAAATATTCAAAAGCATCACAACAGTATGAAGTAACTGAACCAGTGTCTGTATCTACAAGAATAATCAAAGATGGAACCAAAAATCCCACATGGGAAAACTCAAAATTTTTACATGTCTTGTATAAGTGGCTGCAAAACATGTATTACATATGCATTAATATATAAGAAACCAGATTGCCATATATAAAACAAGGTATATGGATGTATAAACTAGATTTTCATATGCATTAATCTCACCATATCCACAACTCTATCATAGATGTGTTCAACCATTCATACTTAAACAACTCCAAAATATCTTGTATAAATATGTTGTTTCCGAATGTTTGACCTGCATTAATATGCATCCAGAACTTCTATTACGTATGCATTAATATGTATGCTAAACTTGTATAAATAGATTGTTATCGTATGATTTATCTGCAGCATTCTCCGGAATAGTAACATTTATAGGGCAATTTGGATTATGTTTGCCGATCCATAGTTCCACACTCCTACAATTAGGACCTATCGAGGCATGTAGGTCCCCTGAAAGCCAACTTGGTAGTCGAGGAGGTGGAGGCCGAGATGTAGCGGGTCTCGTCTTTTTGACCTGTATATATAATTTCCATATCAATTGACTCATATATATATATACACACTAACAAAGTAAAGTAATGCAAATTTATCATACGATATCAGTATAGAGGACATCCGCTTCGGGCCACAGTATCACTCTGCCTACTGGCTCACCAAGTGTTTCAGCATCTGGGTGTGCATGAGGCAGTGCAAGAGTCATCCAGCCGGCGAGTATACATATGGGGCTCACACATACCATGCCATCTGGTACTGGACTCCCATGAAACCTGCACCCTTTAAGGGGTGGGTAAGCCGATGCGTATGCAACGATATATCCTTCACTTTGTAGTCAGCATGGCTTCAACCCCTAGAAATTTACGTAAAGAATGTTATATGCATATATACACAAACATATCATCTTGAACATACTAGCTATTACATATGCCATAAAAATACTTACAGAGGATGTGCTAGGTGGGTCTATAGGATTACTCCCAACCTCTGCAGTACGAGGAGTAGGAGAAGAGAGGTTCGCCACAAGTACTGTCTGAGTGGTAGTCTGAGACGCCTGCCACTTGTGAAATGCTTCCTGGAGTCTTTTTTCAATTAAGGAATCTACCTATACATGGATAAAAGAAATGCTAGTTTCTGATTATTGAATTCCCTTTCGCAATAACGTTCTAAAATAAGAATAAGTTACCCCAGCTTGTGAAAGTCCCACTTTTGGGATAGGTTTATGCTGGGATGGCCCAAATAACGCTTTGATGCCCACACCAGCTCCTGCACCCCTTACACGTCCAGGATGCTCTGGGTTACCCAGAACAACTATCAGTTCATCCCTTGTGCCCTGAGGGATGAACTTGCCTTCCTTCCTCTGCTCGTGCAGCTCCCGCTAAGCACCATCAACAAAAATTCATAAGTAAATATAACAATAATCAATATCAATAGATTGCTCTAAGAGTTTGATTTTTACCATTTTTGCAGCCGCCTCAGCGGTTACGGGCTTTGGTATCTCTCCCTTCTTATTTTGCCTCCCAACTATCCACATAACATGATGAGGCAGAGGTGCGAGAGCAGCAGTAGAGGACTCTACAGTCTCCTGAGTAGCAGTAGGCTGAGTAGACTCAGCCTATAGTCTTTGGCGAATGCCTGCATATCCTCTTGGACCCATTGTGTGGTCGTGCACATTCAGTGCATGCCTTGCTCATTGAGCATCGCTCTTAGCCTAGTTAGTTAGCACATTGATTTGGTTAGTAACACTAAAGGTTAATCTTGAATAGGTGAATGCATAAAAATGTATATTAATTAAATTAGGAGTGGCGACGCTTAATACCTTGAATTCATCTATTTTTCTTTGGGTAAAAAACTCCTCCCATTCTCTGGGGTCCACGTAGTTCCATTGCTGTGTGGCTTCCTTCTTCCTATATTTATTTTTTAAAGAGAATACAAACAAAAATTATTAGTGTAAAGTTAGCAAAATACTAATCAATGTCTAGAATTGGAATCTATCAAGAACCTATTCTCAGCATCGCGTATGTAATCTCAGGTGAGATTGGTCCTCTAGTTCCTTAGGACCCTCCCACAATGTTGCATCACACATTTATGATGCAACTTTTCATCCAGATCAAATATGCTCTGCAAATTAAATAGAATTGCTATTAACTAGTATCCTAAAAATTAGTAATCTACACAAATAGAATTACAAATAATAATAAATCACGCATAGTTCCTTCCATATATGGTCCTTCTTCTCCTTAGGAACTCTATGACGTGATTCTAGGATAAGACTGCAATGACTGCGAGTAAGAACCCCAAGATATGAAACAAATGAGTTGCGGTTCACTCCATATGGATTTTCTGCCTGATCGAAATCCACAACCAATTTGGGTCCATTGCCCCTTTGCTGTATTGACTTGTTCATCATTGTGATGCCCCTCACTTTCTCAATTTTCTTTTGCTGCTCATCAAGTGCTGTAATTTCTTCAGGGGGTACATCACCAACCTAAATTTTGATAAAAAAAACACACTTACATAATATAATTATAAATGAACATATAGATAGAAACCTCAGGGATATATTCTTAAAACTTACATTATCAGGCAGTGCAAGCACGTCCTCACCCTCACGGAGATCATTAGCACGGTCCTGATCAGCCATCTGAAAGTTTACCTTCAAATTATAAATTTCACATTGTAAAGTAACACTAATTTTAAAGTTCACATTGTAAAGTACACATTCACAGGGGTGCAACGATTGCGAATGGACATCCCATGTGCTGTCATTCTTATAATAAATGTGTACCACCTATCCCATTCTTAAACACCTAATCTCACTAGTAAGTGTATAATGTGTATTGGGTTTTCAAGAAAATTTCGGCAGCATTTCCCCACTGTTCTCTAAGTACATATGTACTTAGAGAACAAACGGAGAAATGCTGCCGAAATATTCTTGAAAATCCAATACACATTATACACTTACATCCTAAGTGAGATTAGGTGTTCAAGAACAGTCCCAAACTGGGGACTATCCAAGATTTACTCCTAATGAGTAAATCTTGGACGGGTTTCTAGGCCAACACATTCATGTGTTGTCATTCTTATATATAATAAATGTGTATAAACTACAGGCAACATGGTTAATCCTAATCTATAGAGCATTATTAAATAATAAATCAAGAAATCAATAGTTTCAAACATGCAATCTCTAGTAGAGAGACTAACCTTAAAAAAATTACCCTAATGACAAAAGTCTAGGAATCTTTACTAGACATTATATATATAGCCCTAATCATCATATTTAACATACTACGTTATTATTAACATCCAGATCAGATTAAGATCATACTATGTTGTAACTATTGGTTTAATAACCCTATTTCCGCATGTACGTACATGATTATCTAATTCAATTTAAGATGTTGGGATCACATAATTATATACTGACATCAGAATAAATAAAAGAATCATAATTAACATGATTAACAACATGCTCATCAAACTAGGGTTTTCTTGAATATCATCTAATATTCATGTACTAACTATACCTTTGTAACAAGAAGAATAATAGAGCTTTAAGTATATTTTATTCACAATCTACACATTTTTCTGATAAAAACCATATACAACATGGTAATATTAATGTGAATCAGAGACAGGTTTGCAAACTGGAGAGCCACATGATTAATGGGTGTGCCTGTGATACAGGAAAAGCAAGAATAGGGAGAAGGTCAGGGGAAAACCTGATAATGGGCGTGCCTGTGAGAAGAGGGACAGCTGCAGGTAGTGGGTGGAGGGCTGGCCGTCGAGCAGAAGGGCTCCGAGCGGAGAGTTGGTCACCGGCGTCGGGCAGAAGGTCACCGGGCGGAGAGCTAGCCGTGGTCGGGCGGAGAGCTGTGGTCACCGGTAGGGGCTGGCGGAAGCAGAGGCGGCGGAGGCAGAAGAGGTGCACCGGCAGATCACCGACGACGAGTGGCGGTGGTGTCGACAACCAAAGCGTGGCCAGCAAATGGCGGCGGAGGCGGAGGGAGAGCAGCAGCGGCCAGAATCGTCGGAGCAAAAACCCTGATCAGTGGAAATGAATGAAACAGAAGGGGGATGAGTCTCTGCCTCGTGCTGTTAAGTTAACTATAGGTGTCAGTTTCTAACACAAACTGACAATAAAAACATTAAGTGTTGGTTTGCAACAAAACACCGACACTAAAGGGAGGTGAAAATTTTTGCAGTTATTCACGCGAAAACACAATGGCGTCAATTATTGTCACAAAACTGACGATAAAAAGCGAGCAAATTTCTATCTTGCAGAAAGTCTTGAGTCGTCGGTTACGGTTTTAAAAACCGACGATGTATGTTAATTTTTGGAGGTGATTTTTTTTGCTGGAAATTTTAGTTTTGGCGGTTACTTTTAGGCGTCTGTTTCTTATTAAGGAACTGACACTGAATAAAAGCAATACTCGTATCTGGTCGCCCTTCACAGATTTATGTCGGCTTATTTTATATGCCGACATTGTATATGTTAGGTGTCAGTTTATTAATACAATCGACACCATTAAAAGTGACGTTATAAGCCATTTCTGTAGTAGTGTAATTACATATTTTTTATATTTGTTTAGGATTGTTTTATAATTTATTCTCTTAGTTTCATAATTAATTGTGTTATTTTAGATTTTTCTCTATAATTGGATTTTTAATTATATTTTCTTGGGTTTTGTAGGAAAATTATACAATTTACAGTAGTCATGAAATTCATATATACCCGCCACCAAAAGTGACATAACTCTTGAATTCAAAGTTCAAATTGAGTGTAAAAGTATTCATTGGAAAGGGAATTTAATTTCCTAAAAGAAAATCCTATTATTTGGACCTCTTTTGTGATTTTGACGGGAGATAAATATATTCAAAATCACTACTACGAGAATCTACATTAAAGAGAGTTACATGGTCAAGATAATCAAAGACAATCAACTTTCGATTTGACCAAATCAAGAAAATTCAAAAATCGATCTCCCTCATTTTTTCCATCTCTTTTGAGGAAAGACTACCCCCTCCCCCTCCTATAAAAGGAGGAACTCTTCACTTGTAAAAGCATTCCATTCTTCATTCTATTTCATCTAATTTTTAGTTGTAGGCCACATCTTGTATAATGTTGGATCTTATTTTAGTTTGCATTTCTTCTAGTCTTGTTATGTCTGAGTAAATCTCTCTGGGGCATGGGAGTAGCCCCTTAGCCCGGTTCTATTCAATATAATCAATTATATTCCTCCATCGAACAAATGTCTTCTCTCTGTTTATGTGTGGTTATTTGGATGATCTAATATATTCTTATGGAGTGATATGACCATGGATCTCTGTAAGAACAAAATAATAGTCCCTTAATTGTGATTATTATCTTTTCGTCTTTTTAATCTTATTCTTGTTATAATCCTTGGTGACGTGACCACCTGAGCCCTGGGTTTAAACTCCAGTTTGAATTCACATACTTTTTGATATGACCGTGGATAATGACATGTTGGACGGTTGTGCAATGATCCGTGAACGTCAGGACCAATGGGTTCACAGGAAGTCTGAATCTTGTGAGTTTGTCCGTAAGGATATGTAACCACAAGGTCCTAATTTGATCCTTGGAGTTTAGAATTTGATTAGTTGAATAGGAACGTGGTTTTGGTGGTGATCTTCCAGACTCCAGATCTTTATTTCTTGATTAGTTAAACTTTATTTCAGTATTTTTATTTTTGTTCTTAGTATTAACAACTCTCTCAAATTGAGATTTAATTCTTGTACTTGCGATCAGATTTGGATTTTAACTTTTCTTTTCCGCCATCCCTTGGATCGATGCCTATCTATACCAAGTTGACTTGTTGTTCACAATACGTTGACAACCAGGTTAGAAGGTTAAAATCTAGGATTTTTCCTAGTGATTGTTGTGTGCACAACGATGCGCATCAATTTGGCACCGTTGCTGGGGACGACACAGTTGTTTTTCAGATCTGGTTTCCTATATATCTTGTATAATCCTTGTTCATATTCTCTAACTTTCATAACTTTAGTCTTTTTTATAATTTTTTTAGATTTTTATAATTTCTTTTTACCTTCCGAGCACAATTCTGAAAGTGTATCTCGTCTTTCTGCTGAGTTTCCATTCCAGCAATACTGCTTTTTAGTTACTTTTTTTTTAATTTTAGTTATTTCATAATTTCTTAGGTTTATAATTTTTAGTTCTCTTTGTAATTTTGACTAACCTTTTATCTCGTAATCTTTCTTCTCTCATTCGTTGATTGACATATCTTTCAGGAACTTTTCTTTTTAAATGGAGTGAGCATCCTAATATCCCCCACAATGTTATTATTGTGGTTTTTACCACCATGCATCTCTTGCCTGCCCGACTCTACCCCATGCTTATAATAGCACCCCTTTTAATTGCGAGCCCTTTCATCCTGGTGGGCACAATGTGAATCCACATTTTTATGAGAACCATTATGGGGAACTTTGCTATCCATATTCTAATGGGGGATATGATCAACAAAATTTTGTGGGGTGTAACCAACAAAACCTTGGGGTTTATGAGCATGTTTATGAAACTCAATGTAATCCTCAACAAGAAGAGAGACTTAGGGACCTAGAGAAGATAGCAATAGAAGGAGAAACAAAACTAAAAACCAGCCAGGCCTTCTTAACCTCCATGCTAGAAGCCCAAACCCAAAATATAGATTGTTCAAATATGTTTTCTCATGATTTGGTGACACCTTATAATATTAAATCTTCCTACCAAGATGGACGCAATGGAAATTACAATCCACCATCTTTTGGATATTATTATGAGGAGCAATGCCACCCAAAACAATATGAGTACTATGGCCAAGGACACTATGGGGAGTGTGGTGAGGATGACCAAAATTTTGGGGTGCATAAATCATATGGTGAAATGCAAATTAATCTTGAACTGGAAGAGAGACTTAAGGCCCTAGAAAAGATGACAGCAGAAGGACAAGAAAAACTTGAATCCAGTCAAGCCATGTTAGCCACCTTACTAGAGGATCAATCACAAACTCCCCCTATAGAGCTTGAGCAACCCAAGATGGTACTTCCTGACGATGACGATGCTGATGATCCTTATTTTGTGTCATATATGTCGGATCCTAAAGAAATATCACAAACCATGGATCCATATTTTGTGTGTGATGAGGACGTTGGTATCCCTATCTTTCCTTTAGAGACTCTTTTACTTGAATATAAAATGTCAAAGCAGGAGAGTCATTATGAAGATCCAACAACTCCTCCCATCCTCAACATAAAGCTGAATGATACCATAGACCAATACTCTTCTTTTGAGTCTATTTTGGATAATGAGCATCTAACCCCCTTTATGATTCTTCCCAAGCCATCACAACCAATTTCCATCCCACACATGGCTGATCTAGAAGGGGAGATACCACCATTGGAAGAAACCCACACACCCCTTCTATTGTTTGCAAGGAATACATCATCATCCCTCCTAAATACTTGGATAACCCTTGTACAAAATCATTAGAGACATATGTTATGTCAACAATGAAACTTACCAAACCCAATGTTGATGACATTAATTTAAAGGAGAAACAAAACACTTTTGTAAATGATTTTAAATCTTTTGTATTAGCATCAATTCTCCCATATGCAGGTCATCATGATGGTGGAAAACCTGAACCAGATCCTCCACCCGACTCAGTTCATCATGTTCCACTGGCATTACTGGTCAGGGTACACTATGAAGCTCCTTAGATAAAGGTCCAATCCCTCATACACACCCCCTTTAGCTGGACATTTTTTGAGCTACCTAGGCCACCTAGAAATCCTCGCTCTTCTCTTCCCTCCATCTCGGGTTTTGATTTTGCTCAGGATGAGCAAAAATCTAAGTCCGGGGTGGAGGTGGGTGGTAAGTTTCTGTTCCACCCCCTTATCTTTTTTATTCTTGCATTATTTCTACCTTCTTTTTTGTTTGGCATATAATTACTTTGTTCATGGCCATTATCTAATCGGCCATGTTTTTATTTCTTTTGTTGCAAAATGACCTTTATCTAGTCGGCCAATATGAATAGATGTTTATCATTGTACCCCTTTTAATTTAGTAAATCTTTTGAAATAATTGTTACAAATTTCCATGTCTGAAACCACCATGTCACCTAGGATCTCAAAATAACATCACTCCTTGGAAAAGTTAGCAAGTCGTATGAAATCAATCAAAACCAAACACAAATTTTCTCTATTTTTAAACTGTTGATTAACTTGATATAAATATTGTATAATGTGATTGACATGAATGTTCTTTTAGATGTAATGACACTTTAAAAAAAGGAGAAAATAAATGTGTGAAGTTATTAGCATAAGGACACCTTTTGTTTCCTCCTTATTTTCTTTCTAAAAAAGAGAAGCAAAGAATCACCACCAGACAAAAATCAAGTACAGGGTGGCATGCTTCCTATTAAAAAAATTCCATACTCCACAAAGGGGCATACCATCAAAAGATGCCAAAAGTGAACATGAAAACAATTGTGACCAATGTAGACACAACTCCACAAATCTAAATCCCAAGTCGAATAGAGGAGGGATCAATTTTTTTTTCATCACTTCCTTTTTTGTTTTCACACCGCCTAATTTCATCTTGTTCTTGTGCAACAACTCACATAAAAACAATACATTAATAAAAATGAGAGTGTCAAAGAAAAAGTAAGATGAAGCATGTTTTTCTACAAAATCTTAATTTAGAACCAAGATATGATATTTGTTTTTAATAGGGAATATATAATTTTGTGTTTTGTGGTTTTAGGAGATTGGGTTGCTTGGCCAAATTTGGAGGTAAGGAATAAAGTGATGTTACAAGTGTGAGGATAGACATGTTATTAGTATAAATTGGAATAATTTGTGATTTTATTTGTTTGAGGACAAATAATGATTCAAGTCTGGGGTATTTTGATAAATGTGTATTTATCCCTTTTAATTACATAGTTTTTATATTTTTTTAGGATTGTTTTGTAATTTATTCTCTTAGTTTCATAATTAATTGTGTTATTTTAGAATTTTCTCTATCATTGGAGTTTTAATTATATTTTCTTGGGTTTTGTAGGAAAATTATACAATTTGCAGCAGTCCTAAAATTCATATATATCCGCCACCAAAAGTGACATAACTCTTGAATTCAAAGTCCTAATTGAGTGTAAAAGTATTCATTGGAAAGGGAATTTAATTTCCTAAAATAAAATCCTATTATTTGGACCGCTTTTGTGCTTTTGATGGGAGATAAATATATTTGAAATCGCTGCTGCGAGAATCTACATTAAAGAGAGTTACATGGTCAAGATAATTAAAGACAATCAACTTTCGATTTGACCAGATCTAGAAAATTGAAAAATTGATCTCCCTCACTTTTTTCCCTCTCTTTTGAGGGCAGCCTACCCCATCCCCCTCCTATAAAAGGAGGAACTCTTCACTTCATATAATCTTCCATATAATTTTCATTGAAATTATTAATTTTTATAAGTTGTTTAGTATAATCTAGATCTTAGAAATAGTAAATAATGACCATTGACCCTCTGGTCCACCTTTAATGAGGATAATGGAAGAAGAGGGTTGTTACAATGTGTGTGTGTTGCAAGTGTATGTGTGTGTATATATGTATAAATATATATATATATATATATATATATTACACACACACACATATATATATATATATGTATATATATATATATATATATATATATTACACACATATATATCTATATATATGTATAAGTATATATATGTGTGTGTAATGCACAAACACACACACACACAGATATATATATATATATATATATATATATATATATATATTACATACATATATATCTATATATATGTATAAGTATATATATGTGTGTGTAATGCACAAACACACACACACAGATATATATATATATATATATATATATATATATATATTACACACATATATATCTATATATATGTTTAAGTATATATATGTGTGTGTAATGCACACACACAGACACACACACACACAAAAACACACACACACAAATATATATATATATGGTATGTATTTAATACGATGAAAAAAGTAAATATGGGCATAATACACATCAAATATGTATATAATTGTATATTTGTTATAATCTTGAACCTATGATTGATGACTTGAAGAAGCTCTGGGGTAAAGGTGTGATGACCTATGATGCTTCACAAAGATAGACATTTCGTTTGCACGCTATGTTGTTTTGCACTGTGAATGACTTTCCAGCGTATGAGAATTTGTTTGGATATAGTGTCAAAGGATCTAAAGCGTGTCCTATATGTGAAGAGAACACTGATTCAATATGACTAAAACACGGCGGCAAGACTGTATATCTTGGTCATCGAAGGTTTCTTTCAAAATTTCATCTGTATCATAGGTTGTGCAAAGTATTCAATGGAAAGAATCAAGAACAGAGTGCACCTAAACCTATATCAGGGGAGGATGTCTATGAAAGAGTAAAAGACATCGCCAATGAATTTGGTAAGAGATCACAA
>OY856412.1:1135704743-1135844743 GCA_963693085.1 Alisma plantago-aquatica | reverse complement strand
AAAGGTTAAGTATTATCAACTCAAGGAATCCAAGTATAGAGTATGATTTAGATCAGCAAGGTAGGGATAAAATTATCATATCTCAAAGATGGGTGGATGGTCACCTAACTCTAGCCTTATAAAATTCATCGGTATACTTAACATTTCAACATACGTAGCTTATAGGATCGAGAGATCATGCACATTCGTATCTTCAAACATTATAGGGATACTAATTCCAAGCATATAAGAGGATTTGATATCTTAGAAAGACAAAGGTTCCACATTATGAACATTCATCACCATAAAGGGCTCATATTCATGCATTTAGGTATCATATGATTGAACCATAGAAAAAGGAGGGCAATAGTGGATGTATGCACTGTAAGATAGCATAAAGTTACTAATTTGGAGATTAGAATGCAGATTGAGCATCAAGATCCAAGAATTAATCATAATCATACATCAAACATGGTCAAGGAAGGCCAAAATTTGTATTTTAGAAAATCAGGAGAGCCAAGAGCCAAATCAGGTCGTGAAACCATGTCTAGGTTGTAGATATATTTGAGACAATCAAAATGGTATATAATTTCATATACTTTAGCCAAAGAATGTGGAAGTTGTGATTTTTTGAAGATCTACATGAAGAACTATAGGGATGCCATTGGGGCGTTACTTGTATTATTTCATTATGGAGGCCAGTCGTGGATGCTTGATCCAAAGGCCAACTGGGTACACACCCTATTCTCCCAGTGGGTGGTCATTGTGCACCTCCCATGGTCGATCTGTGTCGCTCGCAGATGCTGCCCACCGGTCTCCCATGCCTGAGGTCGCCACGAGCTGCTCCTACACGCCCGACGTCACCAGTGATCACTCTGGCATGCTCAAAATAGCTAGTGATCAACCTCTCTCCCTGATTTGCACACACCCCTATTTTAGCGGCAAAATAGAGCCAGAACAGAGGTTGTTGTCCGGCTTCCCATGCATCGCCGACCATCCCTTGGCGGAGGGGAAAGAGATGCAGGTGGCTGGAGATGTCTCTGAGCAAGCCATAGCAACAGGCCCTCTCGTTCTCTCTATAGGGAAATGTAGAGGGAGGTTGGGGGCCCTACTTCCAATGATGTGGCTCCCGCTTCAGTAGTGAGTGGGACGCCAAGCGCCCGACCTATTTCTCTGATTTTGGATCTAGAAGCTCGATAGACATTGAAAGGCGGGAACATGTAGGAGGTTGATGGGGCTCAACGCCCCCAAGGTGGTGGCGGCGGCCAATAAGAGATTAGGGCAGCCGATGATCAGACCTAACGGAAAGGAGATAAGAATTAGAAGGAAGAAGGAAAAGGAGGAAGGGTTGGAGAGGGGTTTTTAAATAGGGCAACCAACTAGGGTTCGGGTGCAGTTATTCATAGGGAGGTCCCTTTCCATTACTGGATATGGAAAGAGGTTGAAGACAACCCTCCCTGCCTTATGATGCTTTTGCAAAGAGGAAGGCTGAAGGCACAAATTTTCTTAATGACATTGTGTGAGTTCTGGGCCAAAAGGGTCGGCCCATAAGCTCCATTGAAGGCTGGTTTAAAAGGATGTTTAAAAGTCTAAACCTTGAAAGGAACGATTTTTGCACTTGTATTTACATAATAGGAATCTCCACAAGTTATCATAAAATAGGGTGCCAAAAGAGTATGGAGGTGTGTACCAATTTATCTGAGAGGCAAAGCACACTAAAAGCTTGGACTTAAGTCAAACATCCAATTTAATGTCACACGTTTACACATAATGTATAAAAGTGACCAAAATAGATCAACCAAGTATTTCTACCAGGGAATTGATATGTAACACTGTACAAGGGTCACTTGAGGAGAGAGAGAAAGTACTATAGAGGAATAAGAAAAGTTAGGTTGTCACATCCTTCTCTCCTTAATAGAAAATTTCATCCTTGAAATTTGTCCATGATCGTAGTCAAAGGTCAAAGTTCATATTCATCATGTGCCATTAACCATCCCTAAGGTTTCAACTCATACCCTATCATGGGGTGTACACATAGGTTATCCGCATCAAGGGTGTACCCATATCGATTATATACATATTATTTAGTGTTCCATCATATTGTGACATCATCATGCCATTGGGGTTTTCCCATTCCTTAGCATCCTACATTACGGTTTGGTTCATGTCTTCATTCGAGCACAAGGTGTGTAATATAAAATTTAGGTGATCAATTCCTCAAGAAAACATGTTTAACATTGAGGCATTAAATTGAGATTATCATTGGACATGTGTTTCATCATTATACCAATTTCACGCATGTTTTAGTTTTCCCCAAGCTATGAATTATGTTCGCTCATCAATAATAACGTCCTTTACCTCTCATTAGGGTTGAAATGCTTGGTGATCTATGTCAGGTGTACTTGTTGTAGGATCCCTAGTATACATGAACATCTTGTAAAACTGTACTCTTTAATATGTAAGTGAAAGCTTGTAATAAAAGGATGTTCCTTAATAATACTGTTGAATGTTGAGATATTGTTGGTGCCTTTATCTTGTTACTTGTTCATGTATGATAAGCATTTCACACTTCCACATGTTGTCTTTGGTATTCATTTGGTTCATGGGACTACGATTTTGGTTCCGTGACAGATGATATCAGAGCATGAACAATAACTGCACCAAACATGACTCACATGAACCACAAACTAAACTCACCTTACATCTCAACCCTAGAAACCTAATTAGTTTCCCTTAAGGGACTAAGTTGACTTAGCCTCTAGGTTAGAACCTAGATGTTCTAGAACTAGTTATAGGCTTGTGTAATCCCTAGGCCCTTTCTTATCTCCTCCTTTTGTCCTGTAGTATGGGTTGTAGGTTCATAAGGGTGAGAAAAAGGAAGATCTTATTACAACCCTAGACATACATTCACGACATGTGCTTAGGGTAGCTACACAAGTGTGCACTATGTTCTTGCTAGGTCTCTAGGTGTCATGGTACTAGACTGCCTAATGAGTGTGGTAACTCACTTTTGGTTTTGGTTTTGATCGAATGGAGTATGGTGGTTTCCATTGTCCGTTTCAATGTTGGAGAAAAGTTATTTCAAGTATTAGTATATGTACATATGAAAAATGTTACCACACACAGAAAGGTATGAGTGTCCATGTAACCTAAGAGAAATATATGTAACATCAAGTCTAGATGAGAGTGTTTACATGCTATTTGTAGTCTCTAGAGTTGTCTAGAGCATGATAAAGGTTAAGGCTAGTGAGTAGCCTAGATGACCTATGATGATGTGGATGATGATGTCGATAATGATGATGGTGATGATGACAATGTTAGTGCAATGTTATGAGATATTTCAAGATGATTCAGGTTATGCGTGATGATATGATATGAGTTTGACCACACAACCATAGTTAGACCTAGCATCATGTATGGTACATATGACTTGGTTGAGGTGCTAAAGATAGCTAGTGGGTTGACATGTCTGCTTGTGCTACTCTTATATATGATTAGATATTATATGTCTTATATGGTTTAGGATCAACATAGGCCTCAATCTCATTACAAAGGAGGACATCTAGCATCAGACATATGAAAAGGGTGACCTCTTGATATGATTCAACCCACCACGGGAGGAGGTCAGAGTACCTAAACTCCAAAATATATGAAATATTGAGAAATAACATGATGAAATACACAATGATGAGTCCCTAGCTATAATACTTCTAAGTATATGAGTTTAGTCATTTAGTGTGTGGTTTCCTTGATAACGTTGAACCCTATATTTCCTATGGAAATATCTAACCCTAGAGAAGGAGGCAATGTAATATATGATGCTTGCTATACAAGTGAGGGAGATGTCCCAAGACCCTATGACGATGTACATGACATATGATCTCTATGATGAGACTCATCTTCGGGTTCATGGTTTGATGTAAAGAAATCTAGTAGTTTCTCTCTTTTGGAATGTGGGGGTAAAAGTTTGGTATGGGTAGATGTTGGTGGTTAGCATGTTTTACGTGGACATAGATAGGTCTTCGCTTGAGTGGCTTGAGCTTTTAGAGCTCCTTTGAGATACAAGTGACATACTTTTAAAACCTCGACGTCGATGATAATGTTGTTCCTTGAACAATGCATGATACATGAAATAATCTCACTTATGCTAAACTTGAATACGTATGATAAGTCACTCTCATAAGCCAGACCTAATATGAAATGATTCCTTGCATAAAATAAGTAGTTTTGGAATCACAAACTTGATAAGATGATGCCTAGAGATATTAGCTTGAATAATCACGGGTAACCTGCCTAAGCATATACCCAAATAAAACATGATTATTTCATATGACGATAATCTTGGGGTCTTAAATCGAATAACATGACATCACTTCTAGCCATATCTGAACCTATAAAATACGTGAAACAAGGCGGGTCAAGCACACAAAGTGCCGAGTATAGGGCTAAAAGATACATATACATAAGCTTTGCATAATTTGAAAAGAGTTGCATAAGTAAACGAGCAAGAATAAACAAGTTAAGTATTTAGAAAAAAGAAAGTGCTTTATGTCATTTCACTCCAATTATACCATCATTTCATGCATTCATCAATATCATGTATTCATAAGGCCTTTTATGGACATCTTCTCACTGAAAGAGTCTATGAGGGTGCTCAAGATTACCTACCCTTTTTATCAACGATCCACCCTATCTTGATAACTCAAGTAGGACGCCCATCCTCATATCCTTACCCTAAAACTTCAGGCATGTGTAGGAGGTTTGTATAATGGAGTTTCTATATTTTGTTTGCAAGTTATAAAACACAGTATAAGACAAACATTGAGTACAATACTAGAGTACTACATGGCAATATTTGAGCAAGTAAACAAGCATACATATGTATCACATTCAAGCAATAAAGCTATATTCATGTAATTATTAAAGCCCGCACCTAATTTGAGAGATTTCATAACCTATCCTTGACCATCTAGCAACCAGCCACACCTGATTAAGAACAGGATTACGTACATGCATTAAATTTTCATCATTAATGCTAACTAGCATCATTTTAGGGTTTTGGCCAAATTAGGTTCGATGTTGGTTATTGGTACATTAGATGCTCTTTTATTGATCTAGAGGTCATCATGAAGGTGTGATTCAAGTTTCATGTCATCCTAAGGTTCCATGCATTATATATAATCATTACAAGATTCATGCTCCTCACGTACATTTTGTGGTCAAAACAGTCACAATAGAGCATGACAAGGTTAAGGATTATCAAGTCAAGGAATCCAAGTATAGAGTATGATTTAGATCAGCAAGGTAGGGACAAAATTAACATATCTCAAAGATGGGTGGATGGTCACCTAAGTCTAGCCTTATAAAATTCATCGTTATACTCAACATTCCAACATACGTAGCTTATAGGATCAGGGTTCAACATGAAACTTAGGCAAACCATCCACATCAAAAGGGGGTCACAAAGATTAGGTGTACCCATGATTTGTGAGTGGAGGACATAAGGACCATATTCACATGAGATTAGGGTACAATCAAGGTAAACAAGTCATATGTGTCACACTAGGTCACCACTAGTGGACTTAGAGTCACATGTAACATCATAATATAAAATAGGGAGATCATGCACATTCGTATCATCAAACATTACAGGGATACTGATTCCAAGCATATAAGAGGGTTTGATAACTTAGAAAGACAGGTTCCACATTATGAACATGCATTACCATAAAGGGCTCATATTCATACATTTAGGTATCATATGATTGAACCATAGAAAAAGGAGGGCAAGAGTGAGTGTATGCCCTGTAAGATAGGACAAAGTTACTGATTTGGAGATTAGAATGCAGATTGAGCATCAAGATCCAAGCATTAATCATAATAATACATCAAACATGGTCAAGGAAGACCAAAATTCGTATTTTAGCAAACCAGGAGAGCTAAGAGCCAAATCAGGTCGTGAAACCATGTCTAGCTTGTAGATATTTTTGAGACGATCAAAATGGTATATAATTTCGTATACTTTAGCTAAAGAATGTAGAAGTTGTGATTTTTTGAAGATCTACATGGAACTATAGGGATGACATTCGGGCATCACCTGTATTATTTCGTTATGGAGGCCAGCCGTGGATGCTTGATCCAACGACCAACTGGGTACGCACCCTATTCTCCTAGTGGGTGGTCGTTGTGCACCTCCCGTGGTCGCTCCGCGTTGCTCGCAGTCGGTGCCCACCGGTCTCGCACGCCTGAGGTCGCCACCAGCTGCTCCCGCACGCCAGACGTCACCAGTGATCGCTTTGGCACGCCCGGCATCGCCAGTGATCGTCCTCTCTCCCCGATTCGCACACACCCCTGTTCCAGCGGCAAAACAGAGCCGGAACAGAGGTTGTTGTCCGGCTTCCCATGCATCGCCGACCATCCCTTGGCGGAGGGGAAAGAGATGCAGGTGGCTGCAGATGTCTCCGGGCAAGCCATAGCATCAGGCCCTCCCGTTCTCTCTGTAGGGAAACATAGCGGAAGGCTGAGCGGGCCTGCTCCCAACGTCGTAGCTCCTGCTTCAGCAGTGACTGGGACGCCAAGCGCTCGACCTTTTCTCCCATCTCAGATCCAAAAGCTCGGTATACTTTGAAAGGAGGGAACAGGTAGGAAGTAGCTGGGGCTCAACACCCCCAAGGTGGTGGTGGCGTCCAACAAGAGATCAAGACAGCCGACGGCCAGACCTAGCGGAAAGGAGATAAGAATTAGAAGGAAGAAGGAAAAGGAGGAAGGGTTGGAGAGGGGGGGGGGGTTTAAATAGGGCAACCAGCTAGGGTTCGGGTGTAGTTATTCATAGGGAGGTCCCCTTCCATTATTGGATATGGCAAGAGGTGGAAGACAACCCTCCCTGCCTTACGATCCTTTCCCAAAGCGGAAAGCTGAAGGCACAAATTCACTTAGGGCCCGTTTGGTTGGGCTGAGAATCAATTCGCGTATTGCAACTGTAAAGTGTTTTCTAACCCAAACGTTTTGGTTGCTTGCGGGATCAACTCTGACCTTGAAATCCAACTCTACTATCCGCCGGACGGCATACAAAAATTGGGGGAATCAACCGCGCCAAAACAGGGCGCGGTTACTTTTCTAATGGTTCTATTTGCTGCATACATAAAACAAGTCAAACAGCTGAGTAGCAGCTGCATCTAACCAAGTGATTAACAGTTGTACTTCAATTTCCTGAATTGCATTTCCTGTTTTCAAATTAACCGTTGCGTTGCATGTACAAGCAACCAGACAAGCCCTTAATGACACTGTGTGAGTTCTGGGCCAAAAGGCTCGGCCCACGAGCTCCATTGAAAGCTGGTTTAAAAGGATGTTTAGAAGTCTAAACTTTGAAAGGAACGATTTTTGCACTTGTATTTACATAATAGGAAGCTCCACAAGTTATCATACATTAGGGTGCCAAAAGAGTATGGAGGTGGGTACTAATTTATCTGAGAAGTAAAGTACACTAAAACCTTGGACTTAAGTCAAACATCCAATTTAATGTCACACGTTTACACGTAATGTATAAAAGTGACCAAAATAGATCAACCAAGTATTTCAACCAGGGAATTGATATGTAACAGTGTACAAGGGTCACTTGAATAGAGAGAGAAGGTACAATAGAGGAACAAGAAAAAGCAGGTTGTCACACACATTGATATGTGTACACACACACACACACACACACACACACACACACACACACACACACATATATATATATATATATATATATATATATATATATATATATATATATATATATATATATATATATATATATATATATATATATATATATATATATATATATATATATATATATGGGTGTTCATTCATTGTCCGCGCGGGTAGCATTGATTTTTGCTACCCTGCAGCCAAAAAAGTAACTCTCCTACCTAAGAAAGTAACTCTGCTGTAAAAAAAGTAACTATGGTGTCAAAAAAGTAACTCTGCTGGCCAAAAAAGTAACTCTGTACAAAATATACAGCATATATATAAGGACGGGTTTTTTTATTTTGGAGGGGCAAATGATATTATTTTTGGCTCAAATTTTTTGGAGAGCTAGACAAAATAGTCCTGTACAATTTCAATTTTTTTTTAAAAAAAAAGTGATCGGAAGGGTGGGCGGGTAGCTACCCACGCGGGCAATAAAGATGGGCCCTATATATATATATATATATATATATATATATATATATATATATATATATATATAGTCAAGCTAGAATACACTCGAATGTATCCGGAGCAGAATACACCCAAGTAGTTTTTCATGATGCAATATTTTTTTTGAAAATCTTATCCATTGATCTTCTTAAACATCTTGTGAACAACTCATACGCAAAATTTGAGCACATTTGGATATGTATAGATCATGTTATGAAGACCGCAAAAATTATGCATTTTAAATTAGTTTCGTGCGTAGAATACACTCGAGTGTATCCAGAGCAGAATACACTCAAGTAGTTTTTCATGATGTAATATTTTTTTTGAAAATCTAATCCGTTGATCTTCTTAAACATCTCGTGAACAACTGATACGTAAAATTTGAGCACATTTGGATATGAAATATCTCATGTTATGAAGACCGCAAAAATTATACATTTCAAATTAGTTTTGCGCGTCGATTTTGTTGCCCTTGGATGAGTGACTTACACTCATCCAAATAGGCTCAAAATTTGTATGTAGCCTAGTTATAGTATGACGGTGAAGATCAATGGTTTACATTTTGCAAAAAATAGTCTTGATATGCAAACACACTTGAGTGTATTTGTGCGATCCGTATACTCGAGTGTATTCTAGCCTGACTCATATATATATATATATCATTAGACAGATCTTGCTTTAGGGATTCTAGGGGAAAAGTAATCTTTTGTTACATTTACACTCTTGAAAACTAAATCTGGAGGATAATATTCGGTAATATATACAAAAAACATGAATAAAAAATGTTAATGTATTTATTACAACAATGTCATGTAGAATATAATCTTGAAGAGATTAAAGAGTGATTCAATGCCTGATTAGGTAGAAGCTTGTTGGGCTTTTTGAAAGAGGCGAGACGATTGGTCCTCCTATAAAAATATTTTTCTTTATGAGCATATGATTTGGACAATGTACCACTCTCGTGCCCACCTCATAATATACCATCCACAACTCCTTCAAATTCACTATATATGTGTTCAATTTATCTTTTTCTTCTACTTGAGGTCCTTGTTTATGTTATATTCCTTTTAGAAGAGACATTGGTTCCTATACCAACACCTCAAAATACACTTGAGGTTGATTGGACCCTCATGCTTATGTGTGTATTTTGTGTTATCGCTTGATAGGTGACACAGTTTGCCACCAAATGTGCAAAGTCATGAACCACCGTTGCGGAACTTGTCCTCTTCAATTCCAAACATGGAATCACTCCAGGAGGTGATGGTTGTAGGCCACATATATTGAGCCAAGAATCATCACGCGAGCCTATTAGACGTTAAATGGTAGCCCAATATATGTCATTCAACTCATAACACAAGTAATTTCGCACGCCATGAAACACGATATATATTTAGCAAAATCAAGGTGACATAGGCCAATACGGGCTACATAAAGGAGGAAAGGACATAATTAGTATCAGTCCGGACCATCCAATGTACAAACGAAGAGGTTTCCTTCGTTTAGCAAAGAATATATAGAGTAAGAAGAAGGCGGCATTGCTTGCGGAAGCCCATTCCCTCTTCCTATGACGAATATTATGACAATATTAATTAGTTAATTAATTATAATAAAAAACAAATAAATTCTAGCAAACATAGCAGACTTAGCAGTCGTCGAACATATCCACCGCGAGTCTTCGTCTTGCTAGTCGCTTCGTTCCCTTCTCACCCATCCCCGCGCAATATCTTCAAGCAGCCCGTCCTGACTCTGGGCAGCTCCGTCGTCTAGCTTCCCACCCTCCTCCACTTCTCTCACACTACTTGAGCCGTCGACCGGCGAGTATGCCGCCTCCTTCTTATCCTGCGTCTCCTCTGATTTCTTCAGGGCCGCGGCAGCGCTGGCGATAACGACTTCTGGCGGGAAGTTGAGAAGTGCTCTGGTGCCCCGCATGCGCAGCGCAGCGCGGTCGTACGCCAGCGCAGCCTCTTCGGCGGTCTCGAAGGTTCCTAGCCACACCCTAGCGCCACGCCTAGCTGGGTCACGGATCTCCGCGGCATACTTGCCCCAAGGGCGCCGCCGGACCCCACGGTAGTTTCTGCTGCTACCGCTGGGCTGCTTCCCTTGTTGCTGCTCCGGTGCGGGATTCTCCGGAACGTCACGGTTGCTGCTGGGCTGCGCTGGGGCATCGGCCATAGAAGGGGAAGGAGAAAAGGAAGAGTGTGCTGCTGGAGTTGCTGTGTTGGTGGCAGGGATAGTGATGTCGTTGATGGACATGGCCTCGGAGAGGACCTCGTAGAGTACTGTCTCCTCTGAGTCGTCCACGTTGAGAGGCAGCTCTCCCGTAGGGTGGCAGTGAGTTGCTAGGGATGTCAGTTGATAATTATCGCTGGGAGAGAAGAGGCTGTGAAGATGAAGGTGGAGTGAAGGTACCATTGGAAACTAACTATCTACCGGAAAAAAATTAGGACCTGGCGTTCTCCTTCTTGATCTCCACGCTTTGAAGTTGAACCTCTCCAATTAAGCATTTGTAGACCACTGACGGCACTCCACAGGCACCGAGGGAGCTCTATAAGTAACAGAGTGAAGAAAAGTAAGAATCCGTGGGTATGGCGGTCTGGAAACTGTGGTTGCAGAGGAAACCAAATCCGGATTTTCTTTCTCGAAGCTGCTTTTCCTGTATCCGTGATAGATTACCTATGAAGATGTCTTGTCATGAGAAGTTGAAGTATAGAATCTATGTGTTTTATTCGCCACCGATGGGGAGGATCTGATTTGAGTTCTGGTTGTTGGAGCAGAGGAAGGCGGGAGGAAGCAGGGGGAGGTGACTAGCGAGGGAAACTTGGAGGTTTGTGGTATATATCGTAAGCATGTTTTTTGCCTACTGCGTTTGACCCTTCGTTGTTACGAGGAGTTTGGATTCTGATAGTTCTTCCAATATATTTGCAAATAGAATATTGTATCGATATCAGATGAAGTGGCTATAAACTATTGTCGATTAAATAAGGAGTGTGGTGATTGATCATCTAGCAAAGAGTTCGGATTTGCTGTTACGGTTTCTCTCAGGAGCAGGCTGCTCCTTTTGTGATTCATTTACACGTGTCTCTACCCATTGAATGGTAGGGTCTGGATTTTACTCACTTAACACGTGTCAGCATCTTAAACAAGGTGCAGCCTGTTTCTTAACAAAACCATAACAGCAAATCCTGGGGGTCTAGCAAAGGACCAGGTGTCTTACTGGTTAATTGGGGATTAACATGTCGTTGGTGGGTGAACCACTTGCTTGCTTATCGACGTCTACATTATATCCATAAAGTTAGTTTACAGGAACGCATACACAATCTCAACTCGGCTGTTTACTATTGCTCACGTATCAACACTGGATGGGCATTGCTCGCATAAACTTATTGAAACACGTCAAAGTATATTTTTACTATCAGAGTCACTTTCACTGTGGGAAAGTTCAAAATCATTGAGTAAAATGATAATATCCAAACATTAAGCCAATAGATACTGTCTCAAGTTTTCAAAATGACAAAAGAACTCCCGAACTTCAACTGTCGGTCCTTTGTCTACACCAACCGCACGCTCTATTAGGCCATTAGTTAGCCAAGGAGGCTATCCATATTCACTATGCGACCATCAACACCATCACACAGTCACACACCATAACATGCAGTAGTCTCCATGTATTGTTGACCCTAGTTTTTCATCCTTCCCCTTTCTCCTCTTCCGTCCGCCTCCTTGTCATCTACCTTCCCCTTCTCATGTTGCTTTACACAATCATAGCAAAAACCATGGATGTTGCTTTGTGACGGAGCTATCAGAATGGGAAAGGAAGCTAAAAGGGATGGCAAAAATCCAGAGTTTGTTTAAATTTCTCATGGTCTCCAATTTGGATTTTAAGCTCTTTCAACCCTAAAGCCAGGTGGATGATAAGGTATGCCATGAGTTGGTGATTTTATAGTAAATGAAGATGTAATATCCACAATTTACCAATTGGCACTGGTTTGACCCATGATTCAGTCCTATCTAGCCTCCTTTGGGGTTGGGCTCAAACTGAGACAAACGTATTGAACTTGACACCAATCATGATTGAAGACTTAATTTAATTTATTGGATGTTTATCTTGAGCCCAAATCTTCGATAAGTGAAATTGTATCAAAGATATACCTTGAATTGAACTAGAATTATTTTGTACTATCTTTAATGGGTAAATTAATCATATATACATTATAAACGAATGTGTTTGGAAAATTTATTTTTGGGACCAAACCTTATCTTTATGATAAAAATTTTGGTTATAATCCACTTTTTTTTTAGGAAAAAGCAACCGTAACTTGGGTGGGTGATCAATCTAAATTTTATTAAAGATTAGATTTTGAATGGTAGGTGCAATGAGTGGGATATCTAAGGTCATCACTCATTACTTGTTTGAAAAGAAACATCCCATATGATGTAACATAAATCTATACAAAGGGATGAAACGCCAAACCTCAAGTATGATATTGTATCATGTATCAAAATGTAGTAGAAAATTCGAAATAATATAAATATTCTAAAATATCTCAAACTATATGATTATTCTTCACCTAGGATATTTCATATAGAAAGAAAATCTACAAACTAATACTAATGATGGTTGGATGCAAAGGGAAACGTGGGTATTCCAACTCTATCTCCAATAATCAACAATTTCTATGTAGGCTCTATATCTAAATCTGTATTGAACATTTCTTGCACCTAAAGGGTTTGAGAAAAAAAATCCTAAAAGAATAAAGAGCAACATAGTTGGTATGTTTATGTAATAATCATTTACTTATGGAAAATTAGGAAAGAGGAAAAGGTAAATAAAAAAATAATAATAAGGCCCCTCAAAAGAAAGAGAGAGATATGCACACAACATAAGTAGACAAATAGAAATATGATATCAAAGTAAAAATATAAAATCGAGACAAATTAGGGTGATATGTCAAAATAATCCAAGAAAAATAGAATATTTAAAGTATGTCAAGTACTTCCAATACCAGCAAAATACCAACAACAACATAATTATATAGGGCACACATCCCATCAGAATGGCATGCATAATTATCAACATAATACTGGTAAGAATATAACAACAATGGTGTTGTGGCACATAATAAAAACCTTATAGAGCATGACACATAGCCAAAATCCCCATTTAGTGACATATGAACCCCTACTTATAACTAAATATTGTACATAAAACCCAGTTATGGGCACGTAACCTCCATCCCAAAATATATACAAAACAATTAAATGAATTATATTACACTTAGAATTAAAGCACCAACATGACCAAATGTATAGTCAAGTAAAAATTTAATAGAAAAGAGAATCAGTTTAGGTTCTCTCATATACTGAATCAAAACAAATCAGTCATAAACTTAGGATTAAGATTGAGAGAATATGAGAAATATATAACAATTAGGGTTTATTTGAACATCCAAATAGATCATAGACAGTTTAGCATTTCCAATCCATAAGGATAAGATAGGTCAAAGAAATATAAACTAAAGATGTCAAGAAACTATGCCCCAATTAGGTCAAAAATAGATCATAGAGATGAATTATCCAGTATGATATCACAAATAAAATGGAACATACATGTCAATATGTCACCCTAGCTTCAATTAACTCAAAGTGAACAATATTCCACACCTAGGGTTAACAATACCATACATTGGGATAATATAATTACATTTGATAAACCCTAAAAAACACATTTTTATTATATTGCATTTAGATTGTAAATCTTACACCATTAGATAGGGCGTAATTTCCAAAACTGGAACACAAATGATTTTGTTTTTATAATCCTATAAATAACTATAATTTACTAAAATTAAACGAACTTACTAGAAATAAAATATGAAAATATAGGCAATGTGATTAGATTGCCACTACATCACACATAAAAAATATTCATGTGTGACAAGAAACATTGACAATTCACCCATTTCAACAATAGAATAGTTTGGAAAGGACCAAACCACTCATAAATAATGTAACACATTTAATCCAATATGTGACCATATATACAAATTACCACTTTCTCATTGTCTGTATTTATCACACATAGTGATAATCCACTAAAACTCCTTTCCTCCAATTTAATTGTGATAATTTGCTACAAAACTTATGAGGGAAGGACCCCATCGAGTTATCCACACTCCTACAAATTGGAAAACCTCTTGGTGAGGCCTTAAGGTATTCAAGAAAGCACCCTCTAGACCCGAACATGGTTGGGAATTGGTAGAAGGTGAAAAAAAAATGAATTTATGAACTACAAATCCCCAAAACAACAAAGGTGCAAAATCAAAATGGTGGTGGAACAATCCTTGTGATGAAATATGATATAGCCTTCCTAAATCACTAGAACTTGAATTGAATAGAGGGGCAAAAATCAAATTCAAAATTCACAAAACTAGAGAACTAGTGGATTCTAGTCTGAAGATAGCTAGAATTTAGAATTAAGGTCATGAGGATGACGTTTTATAGGTTTGGGATAAACCAATGCATCCAGAACCTAAGGTTGATTGGAGAAATTGCATAAAAACTAGGTTGTTCTAACATAGAAGGGGTATGTAATACTGTGGTTAAGCTGAATGGGTGGACTTGGCTACAATCATTGGGTCAAGCTTGTTGGCATGGGGATCATTCTTGCAATGCCAATCTAAGTGATGCCAAATGAAATTGGAGATTATAATGAGTTTTTATGATCAATAGGCATCATTTTTCACCATTTTCACTATATATGATATAGATTGTATGTAGATAGGGCTTCATATGTTTCATTGGACGAAGATATCACAAGAATTTAGGGGATATTTCTTTGATTAGAGATATGTCTCTAGTTTGGGTTCCACAATGCAGAGTCACTTGAGGCATCTAGAGGATATTAAAACATGTATGATTTGAGGTCTTGCTTGCAAGACAATGTGAAAATAATATGTAGAATGCCTCTCTGATTCAAGGTAGAAGATGATAATGTAGACCTTGGATTGAGATGTGATGGCTCAAGAAGGGGTTCACATCCAGTCAAGGACCCATGATGTAGGTGACAAAGAAGTTAGGATTGTCTAGCAATATATAAAATCCCAATAATAGTCTAATATTTGTTAGAATTATCTATCTATAAAACATCCTATCTAATCTAGTTGAGCTAGTAAACATTATGTAGATGAGGTGAAATTCAACCATTAACCTAAGTTACCATGTAGAATCTTACCATACCATTTCTATTCCATATTAAGATTATCTCCTAAGTGTTCCAGTAATCTTGGTTATATATATATATATATATATATATATATATACATATATATATATATATATATATATATATATATATATATATATATATGTGTGTGTGTGTGTGTGTGTGTGTGTGTGTGTGTGTGTGCGTGTAGCAATTATCATCAATATCTAGTATATGGGCTTGGAATGGGCTTATTCTAAAATGAAATGATTTACCTATATATATCATATTATTCATTTACACTCTAGTTTAGTGCTACAACCAAATATGTTTTAGATGGTAATCCTAGGTTGTGAAAACCCTAATTTTAGTTTACATCTTAACTAGATAGTTTCATATTTTCCTACATAGTTAATGAGTAATAAGTTTAATAGGTAATATCCACTTGAGTAAATTTGCTTCAAAAGTTGTAAATAATATCATGGTACTAGAATGTAGTTCAAAATAAGTTTGCATGATGTACACAGAGTTTAATATAGATGTTGAATTTAAGTACTGAAATGTACCAAAAACCCTAACATGGCATGATAGCGCAAATCATATCAAAAGATATACAAATCATTAAAGGGACAAAAATATAATATACAAGTTGTTGAACATTACTTATATATTGAGTTGGGTCTAATTCAAGATGAGTATTTGAATGGATCAATTAATTTGAAATTACTTTAATGGATTGCATTAGTTAACTTATTAATGAGATAGTCAAGTTGACTAACCAAAAAATGTGGGCCACACTAACATAATTCTGTGAGGGTAACCATGATAAATTGATGCAAATGATCACTACAATGACAAAATTAGGTGGTTGGTTTTCAATTAGTAGGGTTGACTATGTAGTGGTGGTAGATCATAGTGATGCTTCACAATGAAGTTGGTTGATGGAAATGAGTTGATTAGTTGATCAACTTATTGAAAGTCAAGTTGAATAATGAGATTAGTCTTCCAACTTCTAAGATATAAACAATGAGGCTACTTAGAAACTCTTGGCATAGATTAGTGGGGTCACTTCTAGTTGTTAGTAAAACAGACTAAACAGCTAGCTGTCAGTTAAGAAAAAGGTATAAATATGGAATCCTAAGTTTGTTTTGATTATTATTCACATAAAACAAAACTTATAATTGTTTAGTAAAAGGTTTTCGAAGAGATGAGAGACAATCAGAGTAATTGCTCAAGAATAAGATAACTCTAGTTAGATCAACTAAGGGAAAATACCTTTCATCATTTCTTTTTCTCTTTTGTACCTAATCTCGAGACAAATTTACTTTTAGGATTTGATTTGAGAATCTTCTCTTCTTTATTCATCTCTTTCTTGATCATGTCGATCTAGCCTATATATGAGAGAAGCTTGTTGGTACATGCAGAACTAAAATTTGGAGTTGTCCATTCAAAATAAGGTTTATCAAGCCTAGATTTATAGCTAGCAGTTGAATAATAACAAAGGCTACTGGAAATTCTTTGACTAGGAAGTATTTTATTGATTTCAATAAAACGTGAAAAGTATATGTTGTAATGTTTTACCATGTTTTCTTGTATTACAACATAACTACTCATCAACATAGTTCTAAGTGTATGATTCATTAAATTAGGTAAATTCATATGGAATATGCTTGTTTTTAACCTCACAATGATTGTGTTTGAATCTGATAACAATCTAAGTGACTAAAATTGTGGAATCAGTAAAGCTTGAATTTTCCTAACTTCATAGTAACATAAATAATTCTAGAAAGTGTATTTGAAATGTTTGTTTACTCTTGAATTGTTATTTCAAGTTGATGTTACATATATATCATTAGTATTTATAGATATATCAAGTTAATTTAATATATCATTGTATCATATAGATTCTTTGTAGATCAATTACAAGTACAAATAATTGATATGAAATTGAATGAGTTAAATGTATATTAAGCTAAAAAAATATATATTGTAGGATTGATAAGTGGAATGCAAGAATCAACAAATTGCTACTTTCCTTAAACATTATATGATTCATCTCGAAGGCCTACACTTCAACAAGTAAATGATCACATTGGCTGGAAGAGTCTAGGTTGATGTAGCCAAAGTGTACCATTATGGCATGAGGGATTACAAATAGTGAGAAAGATCTCTTTATTATAGTTTTTTGCCTATAATTAATGGAGATCTTGATGCTACCCAGTTCACAAACACTACATTTAGTTTAAATACTACCTTGTGAATCAACCCTTGTGGAACCACGGTTAAACCTAATCATTTGACTTCCCTCACGTATACCTAACTTTAAGAAATGTTATATTTGGTGGAGAAAGGTATTAGAGTTAAACCAAAGCTCATGCTAACTTGGAAATAGTTGGACATAAAAAACTAGAGTTCTAAGTTTGAGAGAGATAAAAGTAGAGGCAATGTTCAAGTGTTCTTTGGGTGTATGTATGACACTACTATATCTAAAGAATACTTAGTAATACTCTAATGGTTGTTTGAGGTGATTAGGATGAGTAAGTTAAAATAAAATTCTTCCTGGTTGAAATTACAATTTGACCAAGGATCAGTGTAGTCGAATTACAGCTCAACTAAGGATAAGTGTGGTTGAATTACAACTTGAATAAAAATCTTCCTATCCTAAAAAGTCCTAAAATTTGTAAAATGACATAAAAAGTTTTGAAAATAATTATCTATCTATCCTAATGGGTGTATACAAGTATAACGTTTGATTTATGATTATTTTAGCTCATTTATCACTTGTTCCCATATAATTCCTATCAAGTTGTACAATTGCATCTATACAGGTTTGTAGGGAAATATGACGACATAGATGGCAACAGAAATAAAATAGTTTCTTACCATATTTACCTTAATAGTAGATCACGTCAAAACTATGGATTCAGAAGGAAGGTTGCAAGGCATATACATGGTCTTAGAGCAAGTCTAGCAACTTATCATTGTAGTAGTTTGCTTCTTCTGCAAGCACGACTTGGATGATTGTTGGTGGTGGCCTCCTAGTATAGCACCATAGATGGAAGTTGACGATGTTCTCCTAGTAGGTGGCAAATACCTCCTCGCCTCTAAGTAGTCCACATGGACCATTGGGAACTCCTATCATTCTTTTGGAATAGAGAGGAATGAGTTGTCCCTTTGAACATTAATGTGCTAGGTGTGGACTTGTCTCTCCCTTGTTGCTCTCCCATTCACGGGTAAGACTTACTTGGGTTCTCATGTTACCACAACTGTGAGAGGGCAACAATTGTTAGATCTTATTATTGTATCTTTTGAAAGCCTAGACTGCCCCCTTTTATATGAGATGGCCATGGTTAGGGCTTCCAAATCATTTAGGAGTTGAAGAGACAAAATTTCTTGAATTTTCTGAAACAAAAAACTATGAACCAATCAACTCACCATTGAACTGATAGGTTCACATGTGAGTCGATTGGTTCCACACGTGAATCGACTGGTTCAACACTAGAATCAATCGGTTCATCATGTTTCGTATTCACAATCATATTGTGTTTCAATATTTGATTAATGCACAATATGACGTCAACATCAATCCTTAATCCAGTCTTACTGATTAACTAATCAATAAGTTCACATTCTGAACCAGTCAGTTCATACATCTGAGCCTATCAGTTCATTTCCTAGAACTGGTCATTTTAGATTTTTAACGCCCATTCTTGTTTAAATTGAATACCTAACACTTTAGTAATCAAGTTTAAACCATATTCATGAGTGAATTACTTTTTTAGGTGAATCCTATGTGTGTGACCCTATAGGTCCCAAGTTATGTTGGCAATGAATTTCCATAACCAAATTATGAGATTACAAGAAATGAGCGGTATCTAGCAATACATCATTGCTACTCAAGTAATTGGAAAGTTGGAGAACAACTTCAACCTACAATCATTGATTAGTGTTATAGTGATTATATAATTTCTTTGTCTTTGATATCCACATTGAACTTGAGGCATGGAAACATCATCCTCTCAACATTCAATCCATGTTACTTGAACTAGAGAAGACTATCTGAGATTCACGTGAGTTCACATATCATATATTGATTCATATGAGTATGGCTATACATTTCTGAGTCGTTCTTATCAACTGGTCTGGATATCAACTCCAATAGGAGGGACAAATCCTATCCACATCACTCACAATCAATCCCCATGTGTCACAATGTATCTGAGCA
Source organism: Alisma plantago-aquatica (assembly GCA_963693085.1). Taxonomy (NCBI): domain Eukaryota; kingdom Viridiplantae; phylum Streptophyta; class Magnoliopsida; order Alismatales; family Alismataceae; genus Alisma; species Alisma plantago-aquatica. The sequence goes on along the minus strand of OY856412.1, from coordinate 1,135,825,151 downwards.
TCACCTTTATGGTAACCCTTATTGAAGGTCACGTTGGATGACGTCAAAGTACATCTAACGACATGTGATGAGTGTAGTGATTTTAGGTCTAAGAACCACAATCACCACTATCACTATAAAAGTTGATTCTGACTACCATTCAATGGTTTCCATGATTCACTCTCAAGCTGGGCTTGTCTGACACATTGTTCTCTAATAAGTACCTACGTGTTTGGCTTGATATCACATATCATGACTAATGATATTCTATCATCAACCATCACACACTCTAGTCTTATGTGTTACTATTATCTATCAACTTCCACAACAATAAATGACTAGGGACATATCATGAATGTATGTACTCTTATCATTCATATGATCTCATTGTTCAAGTCCTCAACCTAAAGAATATGTCATCGAGTGACATCATTATTTAGATATCTATCATGTTATACCATTATCTCATAATTGAATAAATATATAGACAAAGATTTCCTTTATTATTAATCAAATCATTTATAAGATATCCCATTACATTCATCATATGATTGGCTCTTTGGGCATACATACCAACAGACTCCCACTTGGACTTACATCCAATCACTTGTAAATTTAATATTGAGTGATCCAACATGACCTTCATGCTTCTACTGCAAACGTGTTTTTGTCAAGGGGTCAACAACATTGGTTTCAGTCGGTACTCTACAAATATTCACATCTCCTAGTTGTATGATCTCTCATATGAGATGGAACCACCATTGTATGTTCTTGGATCATTGATGCGATCAGGGTTCCTTAGCTACTGCAATAGCTCCATTTTTGTCACAATATGTCTCTATTACATCATTGGTGCTTGGAACTACCCCATGTTCAGAAATGAACTTCTTGATCCAAATAGCCTCCTTTTCTGCATTGGATGCATCAATATACTTGACTTATATTATAGAATCAACAACTATCTCTTGCTTGAAACTCTTCCATCTTACAACTTTGTTACTTAGGAAAAACACAAATCTGGATTGTAATTTATAATCATCTTTTTCAATTTGGAAGCTTGCATCAGTGTAACCCTTTACCACAAACTCTTCCACACCACTGTATATAAGGAATTGATCTGTAGTTATTCTCAAGTACTTAAGGATATTCTTTATGGTAGTCCAGTGACTTTGATCGAGATCTGACTGATTTCTACTAGTCATGCTCAAGGCATACGAGACACCCGGATGAGTACACAACATTACGTACATGATATGCATATGGAATCTTACTCATAGGTTTTGATTCTTCACAAGAATTAGGACATTGAGCTCTAGAGATAGTAACAACATGAAACATGGGTAGGGTTCCTCTCTTCAATTTCTCCATGTTGAACCTCTTCAATAGTTTATCAATATATATGCTTTGTCTTAGGTAAAGAAGCATTTTAGATCTATCTCTATAGATCTTGATTGCTAAGATATAAGATGCTTCACCTAATCCTTCCTAGAGAATTTATTTCCTAGCTAGGTCTTTACCATTTATAAAGTAGGGATTACATTCCCCATCAATAGTATGTCATATACACACAATATAAGGAATACAATCATAATCCCACTAACCTTCTTTTAAACACATGGTTCATCTTCATTTTGACCAAAGCCAAACTCTTTGACTATTTCATTAAATCAAAGATTCCAGCTCCGAGACGCTTGCTTCAATCCATAGATTGACATTTTAAGCTTATAGACTTTTTTGCATACTTTGGATTTATAAAACCCTTGGGTTGTGTCATGTACACATACTCGAGAAAATTCTCATTAAGGAGTGTGGTTTTTAGATCCATCGACCAAATCTCATAGTTATAATAAGCTGCAATGGCAATCGTGACCGTAATGAACTTAACCATGGTGACCGTAGAAAAGGTTTTGTCATATTCAACACTTTGAACTTATCTGAAACCCTTTTCAACCAATATAACTTTGGAAGTTGGTATATTACCATCCATATCAGCCTTCTTCTTGAAGACCCACTTGCACCCTATGGGTTCTACCCCTTGAGGTAGATCCACCAAGGTCGATATCTTGTTAGTGTACATGGATTCCATCTTAGATCTCATGGCCTCAAGACACTTCTCAGACTCTGGTCCCTTAATAGCTTCTAGGTAGATTGTTGGCTCATCATCAGTGACCAACTCATCACCTTTTTTATTCACAAGATACCCAAATATTCCTGGCTCAAGGCGTGTCCTACTAGACCTGTGAGGTTCATGTGTTACATTAGGAATTCAAGATTACACAATGGTTTGTGACTCTCTATGTTCCTCTTGTACTTCTACAGGTTCAATGTTTTCTTGTTGGTCTTGGAACTCTTCAAGATCTACTTTACTCCCACTAATTCCTTTGGAAATTAATTCCTTTTCTAGGAATACAACATCCCTGGAAACAAACACATTGTCGTCAGATGGAGTATAAAAGTATTATCCTCTGGTTTTCTCCAACAAAATAACATCTATCCGATGTGGGTCCAAGCTTTTTGGAAAACTACTTTCTCACATAAGATTCACATCCTAAATTCTTCATAAAAGACGCATTGGGATGCTTCCCATACCATATCTCATATGGTGTCTTTTGAACCAATATAATGTAGTTCCTAGAGCATATCCCCAAAAGGAAGTTGGAAGATCAACAAAACTCATCATTGACCACACCATATCTAGTAATGTATAGTTCTTTCTTTCTAATACACCATTATGATGTGGTGTTCTAGGTGGAGTCCATTCTTATACGATACCACAATATCTCAGAAGTTCCTCAAACTATTGGCTTAAGTATTCTCCACCTCAATCAGAATGAAGTGTCTTAATACTTTTACTAAGTTGGTTCTGTAATTCATCCATGAAATCCTTGAACTTTTCAAGGGTTTCTGACTTATGTTTCATCAAGTAAACATAATTATACCTATTGAGATTGTCTATAAAGATAATGAGTACTGATAACCACCTCTAGCATTTGTTCTAAAGGGGCCACACACATCAATATGTATGAGTCCTAATACATCACTGTCCCTCTCACTGTTACCTTTAAAGGGATTCTTTGTCATATTGCCCAACAAACAAGACTCACATGTCTCTATTAATTCAAAATCAAAAGAGTCCAGATATCCATCTTTATGGAGTCTAGAAATGCATTTCTCATTGATGTGCCCTAGACGACAATGCCAAAGATATGTTTCGTTTGAGTCATTCGATTTTAGTCTTTTGGTATTTATGTTATAAACATTTGTATCTAGATCTAATAAGTAAATATCATAGGACATTGGGACACTTCCATACAAGATCCCATCTTTTGAATTAGAACATTGACCATTCTTTATATGAAATTCAAATCCATTATTGTCCATACAAGATACAGAAATAATGTTTCTATTAATGGAAGGTACAAAATAGCAGTTCTATAAGTCTATTACAAGCCTCGTGGATAGAGATAAATGATAGGTTCCAAATGTAGTGGCACCAACTCTTGCTCCATTTTCTACGCACACTTTGACCTAGCCCTTTCTTAAAGGCTTACTTCTTTTCAGATTAATGCATATTCAAACATATGTGAGATCCACATCCAGTATGTAGTACCCAAGATGAAGAAGAATACATAGTTATCTCAATAATGTAAATACCTAGAGTGAATATCTCTATCCCCTCGTTCTTCTTCATCAATTCCTTTGGGTAAAGAGGGCAATTCGTTTTCCAGCATCCATGCTGGTAACAATGGTGACAATTGCCTTCCTTATTCACCCCTCCCTTTACCTAAAGTGCAGAAGATGTGGGTTTCTAGCCAACTTTAGAACTCTTATTATCTTTTCCTTTGCCCTTAGACTTCCCCTTTCCTTTTTTGATCATCATCAAAGATTTGGGTTTGTCCTTCTTCATTTGTGCTTCAACAGTTCTCAACATGCCAAGTAATTCTGACAATGACTTGTCAAAATTATTCATGTTGTAGTTCATGACAAATTGGTTGTACAATTCTAGAAATGGTTGTAGAATTAGTTCTGTATTCAACTCTTAACCCAAGAGAAATCCCAATATGGAAATATTCTCCACATACCAAATATTCTTGAGCACATGGGGACCTACTACATCTCCTTTTACCATGTTGCATTTAAATAATGCCTTGGAGACATTTTGTCACTCTTGTCTTGCCTGATCTTCATACATGTAGTTAAGATGTGTTACCATATCAATAACATCCATGTTCTCATGATGTTTTTGCAACTCATAGTTCATTGAGCGCAACATTAGGCACTTGACATCTACAATATCTTTAGAGACTTCTTGCAAGCATCCCTGCCAGTCTTAGACGTAGTGGGAGCAGGTTCTGTTGGGTTTTAGGGGAGGTAGAGAAGGCAGCGGAAACAAAAATTTTCTTCTCCCAAACCCAGAATAAAGGAATCACGTCAACGTCTATACAATAGGAAGGATGGTTTGTAGAGACATACCTTGTCCCGAAGCTTGCTCGACGACATTAACTCGTGGCTTGTGTGGTCTTCACCTCTGGTCTTGGATGGTGTCTGTGCAGCTCTGGTCTCATCAGGACTGTCGGGATTGATAGTTGTCCTCTGAGCGACAGAAGTCTCCCGCCTCTGTAGTAATCCACATGGACCACCTGGTACTCTGATTGCCTTGTTGCACAAGGCACCGGAAGGAGTCATACTGTAACATCCCTGACCTGGGTTATGATTTAACCCTAGATTGTTTTGCTTAATAAGGTTAAGTAGATTCTTAATCTTATCTTGTGAAAAGTAATTAGGGCTCATGAGAAACTTATGTTTCAATCTTGGTCCTGTTTGAACAATGTTGAAGCAATGTTTGCTTATTTTGGACCAAAGTACAAATTACCCAAGTTGAGGGGTTAAATTGCAAATGTTGCATGGTAAGATGTTCCTCTGATGTTGAGACATCATAAGAATGAATATGATGTAGTGGTATGGCTTTCACAAGCATGGGCACCAAGATTAAGCTTGTAAAGCAGTGTTGTGCATTAAAACCTAGTTTTGGTGAAAAGTGCAATTTATCCAAAACCTAGGGTTCAATATGCAAATTACCACTTCAATAAGGTCCCTAATGTTTCTTGGAATCATGTAGAGCAAATAAAATGAGATGGGTGCCTCATTTGAATTAAGTTGGAGGAGAGAGAATCTTGATATTAAAATAATCAAGATTAATGCCTAATTGAAACCCTAATTTGATTTAGGGCAAAAATGAATAAAAATAATTGAAGGTCTTTCAAACAAAATGTTTTGGGTTGATTTTTAATAAGGATGAACGTTCCTTTGCCAAGATAAGGAACGAAAATATCCTAAGTAGGTGAAATTCCACTCACCTTATTATAAGAAAAAGAAAACCCACTCACATATGGATATTAATATAATAAGCATTAAGGCGCTTAATTTGATTTTCTTTAAATCAAGGATAATGAAGGAGAATTAAAGGCAAAGGAAGGTGCCTCGTATCTATGGAGTTGAGGGGGAAGAGGCGGCCAAGGTGTTTTTGGAATTTAATGCATTTTAATAATGCATTTTCTCTCTCATCAATTTCCTTATAAAAGTGCCTTTTTCAAGCCAAATGAAAGGCTATTTCGGATTTTCTTCTTTCCTTTGCTTGCAAAACCGACCAAGGAGCTAGGGAGGAGCAGGAGGACGCCTCCCAACCTGTTGGTAAGCTCTGGACCTTCGTTCTCCTTGATTCCATGGTGGAAATCAAAAATAAATTATGGATTCCTTCTTATTTCGATCTCCTCTTCAACCCTAGCCAACTTTTGCAATCAAAAGCTTGAGGAAGAGCCTAGGGGGAGTTGCTAGAGCTTCATCCACCATTAATGGCGTGATATTGGAGCTTTGGAGCTCAATTGGAGGCGGGTTTTATAACTCAAACCCTTAAACATTGCTATTGCATCAATTCTCTATGCTTTGTTGATTGATTTCTTCAATTTGATACACTCTTGTTTCTTTGCTGCTATTTCCATCAAGAACGGTTGCTGTTCTTGGTTGTTCGAAGGAAGGGGATGATGACATCATCCTAGATGCTTATCCAAAGAAAATTACCAAGAAAAACCGTTTTGATAGCTACTCCAAATCGTTTTAATTTGATTGGCTATGCGGTTTCAACAAACCGTTTAAGGGCAAACGGTTTGAGACCGTTTGGGAGAAAACGGTCTCAAGACCGTTTGAGATGGTTGACCAAGCGTTGACCGTTTTGGAATTTTGTTCCTAATTGTGTAGTCTGATAACCCTACAAATTTGAGGGATTAACTCCAAAGGAATCGAGAGTTGAAGGCCAATCAATTAGGCAATCGGATTGAATTATGTGCTGATTTTCAATCTGATTTAATTAAACTTTTTGGGAAAACGGTCTCAAGACCATTTGAGATGGTTGACCAAGAGTTGACCGTTTAGGATTACTGTTCATAATTATGTTTATTAATAACCCTCCAAATTTGAGGGATTAACTCCAAAGGAATCGTCAGTTGAAGCCTAATCAATTAGGGAAACCTAATTGGATTAAGTGCTGATTTTCAATCTGATTTAATTGAACTTTTTGGGAAAACGGTCTCAAGACCGTTTGAGTGCGTTGACCAAGCGTTGACCGTTTGGGATTACTGTTCCTTATGATGTGATCTAATGAATCACCAAATTTGATGGATTAATTCCAAACGAGTCATGAGTTGAAGGCTAATCAATTTGGCTAACCCTAATTGAAATCAGTGCTGAAATCACAATGAGCTAATTTGAGATTTTGGGTTGATTAGCCCAAACGGTCTCAAGACCGTTTGGGGGATCATCCAAACGGTCTCAAGACCGTTTGGGGTCACCTCAAGACCGTTTGGAGGTCTGGGGTCAAGTATAGTTGACCAATTGAAGGTCCAAAGGTACCAAATCATACTGCAACTAAATGTTGATTTGTTGATCAACTCGATAGACCAATCCATGATGAATTTTCACTAGAGTCCAAAGGTTGGATGGACAAACGGTCTCAAGACCGTTTGGAGGTCATCCAAACGACCTCAAGACCGTTTGGTGGTCACCCAAGACCGTTTGGAGGTCTAGGGTTGAGTATAGTTCAGTGGTTAAAGGTCTAAAGATATCAAGTTGATCTGTAATAGATTGCTGATTTGGTGAGCACTTCAATGATCCAAACCTTAATTGGATGGCTTGGATTTGAGTGATATGATGGGAAAACGGTCTCAGGACCGTTTGGAGGTCATCCAAACGACCTCAAGACCGTTTTTTGGTCACCCAAGACCGTTTGGAGGTCTAGGGTTGAGTATGGTTAGGTGTTTGAAGGTCTAAAGGTACCAAGCTGTTATACAATGCAATGCTGATTTGGTGATCAATCCAATGATCCAAACCTTAATTGGATGGCTTGGATTTGAGTGATATGATGGGAAAACGGTCTCAAGACCATTTGGAGGTCATCCAAACGACCTCAAGACCGTTTGGGGTCAGGTAATACCCAATTTGGATGATGGTTCAATGGTTTCAATGCAACTAGTTCTGCATTGATTAGTGTTGAAGGATCATCGATTCCAAGCCCTAATTCAATTGAATCAAACCCTAGTTGATGATCAATTGAGGGTCAATTGAGGGTCAAATAAGTTGTAGGTTGACCTATTAAACTCAATTGAAGTATGAGTATAGGTCCAATTGATGATTGGTTCCATGAATTCAATGATTGAAGGAATCAACATTGGAAACTCAAATTCAATTGGATACCTCATGTTATTGAAGGTCCAATGGATCAAACCTTTTTGAAAACCTAATGTGATTAGGTGGGAGATACCTTTAATGGTACTAGTGATTAATGCATAACAAATGCATGGATCCAATACATGATGTAAACCCTAATTGAGGCTGATTCCATGTATAACCCGAACAAGAGGTTGACTACATGTGAAATCACTAATTAGGATGAATAGTAAACCCTAGCTGAGGGTGCATCCATGTGGAACCCTAGTTGAGGGTGATTCCAAATGAAACCCTAATTGAGGATGCATCCATGTGGAACCCTAATTGTGGGTGATTTCATGAGAAACTCTAATTGGGAATGCATCCCTAATTGCTTATAGGACCAATGACTTGGTACACTATGTTAATCATAGTTGTATGCATTTGATTGAAGGGTTGATGTGACCTAATCAAGTTGAAAGGATAAAATAATAGAATTCATATATATAAATATGATTCATGTGATGATCCTATGTAGCACGACCGTGCAAGGTAGCACGGCCGTGGTAGCTTTACTTTGCACGACCGTGCAAGGTAGCACGGCCGTGGTGGTCTATGCTTGACTTAGAGCTGAATTGAAAGTGACCTAACATGGTCGTTTTGTTAATTCTCAACTTAAGGATGAGAGAGATACTCATACCTTGTGATGATAATCATTTAATGATAATTGATGAGAATAAATAAGTATGATTGAATACTTATGGTATAAATGTTGGCTCCTAGATATGGGGAGCAATGAACTAGGGTTTGATCATTGATAATATGATCTTGAAAACCTAAATGGTTACTAATGGAAAACCCTATTCTTAATGAAGGGTAATGATATGTGAGAGAAATCCCTAATTAATGGTAAACCCTAACCCTGGTAAGGGAATAGTGGTGTTACCCTATATTGCATGATGTGTTATAAACTTGATAAGTCTATTATCATGTGTGACAATCATGCAGGTCTCATGAGTTGATGATCATAGCCAGGTATGAGCTATGATGTTTATTTGATAAGAATTGATTGGCCATATGTGCCATTATGTTTTTGTTACTGAGAAAGAAGTAACAAGATAAGTTGGGCTTGTAAGCCTTTGTTTTTAGTTGTTGCCTAGTGAGAGGTGACAAGATGTGAATGGCCTTGTGCGCCATGTGAATAAAGTTGTTGCCTAGTGAGAGGTGACAAGATGTGAATGGCCTTGTGCGCCATGTGAATAAAGTTGTTACCTAGTGAGAGGTGACAAGATGTGAATGGTTTTGTGAGCCATGTGAATAAAGTTGTTGCCTAGTGAGAGGTGACAAGATGTGAATGGTTTTGTGAGCCATGTGAATAAAGTTGTTGCCTAGTGAAAGGTGACAATATGTACAGTGTTCTGATGAGCCATGTGTGATGGAAACCCAAATCTTGGTAAAGGATTAAGGGTAATACCCTTGAATTATTAATACATTGTTTTTGCATGGTATTGATAGATAATTGATGTACTGCTATTATATGTGCTAACCATGCAGGTATTATGGGATGATGAGCATAGCCAGGTATGAGCTATGATGTATTATTAGTTTGAATTGTTAATTGGGCCTTGTGTGCCATAATATACCTTGTGCCTGGTAAGAGGTGGCAAGAGAATTAATGTGCATCAAGTGCCATGATGGATGCTTGTGTAGCAAGTATCATACTTACCTTGGTCAAATGACCTAAAGGTGTTAGTTACTTGAGAAAGAGGTAATAGTGCTCAAGTGATGAACAAAGGGTTTGAATACCCAGGATTTCATGGTTATGGTATTGAAATTGAGAATGGATGAGAAGCCCCAGTGTTGAAATGAGGGATTAAGATCCCAACACCTTATGAAAAGAGTATGGCTACGGGCCATGACTCCACAATGATAATGCCAGGCTTTAGTCATATGATCTAAGCCTGAAGAGAGTTAATGCAGTGATAATGATTCTGTAGTTTGAATAGATGTTATACATGTTCTTCATATTCATTAAAGGAATAGTAACATGTTTATTCTATCAAGTTACAGTTGCAATGCTTTTGATATAGAATAATGATTTAATCTGTTAGACATAAAAATATCTGCTGTCAAATAAATATGATTTCCCTATTCATATTTATCTTATTAAGTTGCAATAATAATGTTTCTGGCAGAGAGTTATATCTCTCGCTGGGGCAATTTTTATAATTGTCTCACCCCCGTGGGAACCACATTTTTTTTAGGTGGACGCGGATGAGGAGCTAGGAATCCTTCAGGAGGTGAAGGACATCAGCAGTAGCAGGGACAGCAGTAAAGTCTCAGGTGGAGACATTGACTGTCATGTCATGATCAGATGTATATAGAAGTCCTATGTGTCGTCTCTGTACTCTCAGGTCCTTGGAGTAGTAGTTAATGATTTCGAGATTTTGGCTTAGTGCCTCGAGGGTTTTATACTACCTGTGTATAGTTAAGACAGAGTAGTTAATATTTGTATTCCTCGAGAAGCAAAAGTACATGAGATGTATATATATGAACCAGGATGTAAAGTTTTACTTTGGTTCTGAATGAAAGAGTTTTCCTATGAATGGATCTCTTTGCAAAAAGTTTTAATTTTTAGTGATTTTCGCTAATCCGCTGCTTGATGAACGCTTCCGCATTAGTTAATCTTATTTTTGCGAGACGGTCGTCACAATTTAGTGGTATCAGAGCTCTAGGTTCGTTGAGTCTACAGAGACATAGGACTAAGGTTGTAGAGTCTGTTCTACGTGTTTTCCAGTTTATCTGATAGTATCTTCTACTCACATAGGAGAAGAAGAACTTGAAGATGTCTGGACAACATGAAGAACATGCTGCTGATGGCAGCACTGCTGCACCAGGAGGAGGTGCAAGAGACCAGGATAGGGAAGGGCCTGCACCGGAACAGTCTCAGATTGACCCAACTGTGATAGAAAATCCATCCCTTCATGCTTTGTTTGAGAAATTCCTTACAGCCATAACACATATGGTAGAGAGGATGCCACCACCTGTACCTAGGGTACCAACCCATTATGAGGGTTATGGAGCCGGCAAGACTTTTGAGAGACTTCGCCGGGTTGGAGCCATAGATTATGCTGGTACATCTGATCCAGCAGATGTTGATCTGTGGCTGACAGAGTTGGAAAAGGCTTTTAGGATCCTTGATATTCCTGAAGCTGAAAAAGTAAGACATGTTGTATACTTATTAAAAGGAAGTGCTGGTCATTGGTGGATGATAGAGGAAGATAAGAGACCAGGTGAAGAAATTGGATGGGAGGTATTTCGACGAGAATTTGTCAGTAGATACTTCCCTAAGACGTATCTAGATGAGAAGATATCTCAATTTGAGAGGATTGATCAAGGACAGATGAACATTAGCGAATATGAAGCTAAGTTCATGGAGTTATTGCAGTTTTGTCCGCAAATGGCAGTTAGTGATGAGGAAAGAATTCGGCGTTTTGAGAAGGGGTTGAACGCTGAACTGACCACTTCTGTGTCTGCTTTAGAGAATAGGGAGAGGTTTGCCACCTTTGTGGAATCAGTAAGGAGGATAGAGAGGTCTAAAATTGAGAAACGACAAACTAGTAGCAAGAAGGTGTATACTCAGACTCAAAAACAAAAGTCTGGAAGTTTTAAGAAGCTGAGATTTTCTGTATCGGAGGCATCATCAAGATTCCATACCCAGACACAATGGATGCCAAGTAAAGATAGGGATCATAGTAATGATCCAAGAAGAGCCCCCGGTATAGCATCAACATCGAGTACTGGATCTCACCGACCCTATTTTGCGACCAGGGTCTGCTATCAATGTAGACAACAGGGACATCCAACAAGGGATTGTCCATACGGGAATCCAATGATGACTCAACCTCAGGGGCAGAGTCAACAAGAATCACAAAGGAGGCAGTTTCCTAGTAACAATAGAGGACGTGGACAGACGTCCTAGGCAGGTCAGAGGAAATAAAGTCATTCTGATATTTCATTTTCATGTTTCTATGTGTTAAAGATATGAAAATATTTGTTTTTGAAATTCTTTTGACTAGTCCTATAAGGACACAAGGGAGATGAGAACTTATATCTTACTCAATGTTCCTTATAATGTTTTATAATCTCTCTTATCTATATGATGCCTAGAGGAAATCTAGGAATGGAAAATCCTGTGTGTATAATGATATGAAAAGTGAGGAATATGATAGCATGTAAGTGCATACTACTTGATCTCAGTATTTGTAAACCCTGGCCAGGTATACAACTATTGATGAAAAGTAAGTATGGAAACTCTTAGATTGATATCTTTTTGATTGCCCTGATCAAGCAGTCATTCTGATACAATCTAATGAGTATCATGAAATAAGAAATATGGAACCAATAAAGGAAGATGCTGTGTGCAATTCCAATAAAGGAAGATGTTGTGTGCAATTCCAATAAAGGAATATGCTTTGTGCAATTCCAACAAAGGAATATGCTTTGTGCAATTCCAACAAAGGAAGATGCTTTGTGCAATTCCAACAAAGGAAGATGCTTTGTGCAATTCCAACAAAGGAAGATGCTTTGTGCAATTCCAACAAAGGAAGATGCTTTGTGCAATTCCAACAAAGGAAGATGCTTTGTGCAATTCCAACAAAGGAAGATGCTTTGTGCAATTCCAATAAAGGAAGATGCTTTGTGCAATTCCAACAAAGGAAGATGCTTTGTGCAATTCCAACAAAGGAAGATGCTTTGTGCAATTCCAATAAAGGAAGATGCTTTGTGCAATTCCAATAAAGGAAGATGCTTTGTGCAATTCTAACAAAGGAAGATTCTTTGTGCAATTCCAATAAAGGAAGATGCTTTGTGCAATTCCAATAAAGGAAGATGCTTTGTGCAATTCCAACAAAGGAAGATGCTTTGTGCAATTTCAATAAAGGAAGATGCTTTGTGCAATTCCAATAAAGGAAGATGCTTTGTGCAATTCCAACCCCAATCAAAAGGGAAAGCTATGTGTCATCCCCAACAAAAAGGGAAGAGCTATGTGTCATTCCCAATCAAAAAGGGAAAGGCTATGTGGCATTTCCAACTAATAAGAAGAACTATGTGAACAATCCCAATTACATAGAGTTTGTTAAAGGATTACTGAGTGAATTATCTATGTTAGATATATATGTTTTTCCTTTTGATAAGTATTCTTGAGTGATTATTGAAGTATGTTCTTTTATGCTTCTTCCTTTCAATGATATGGACATCATATGTTAGGGGTTTATGCTCTGCATAAACATTGATGAGGTTGAACTAATGAAAGGATCTTTGTGTGGAATCATAGAATTCATGATATCTCCATGATATTAAGATGATATGTGGATACTTGAGGGTATGATTAATGAACAATATGTTCCTCCTTTTCCTGGGATTTCGAGGACGAAATCCTTGTTAGGGGTTTATAATTTGTAACATCCCTGACCTGGGTTATGATTTAACCCTAGATTGTTTTGCTTAATAAGGTTAAGTAGATTCTTAATCTTATCTTGTGAAAAGTAATTAGGGCTAATGAGAAACTTATGTTTCAATCTTGGTCCTGTTTGAACAATGTTGAAGCAATGTTTGCTTATTTTGGACCAAAGTGCAAATTACCCAATTTGAGGGGTTAAATTGCAAATGTTGCATGGTAAGATGTTCCTCTGATGTTGAGACATCATAAGAATGAATATGATGTAGTGGTATGGCTTTCACAAGCTTGGGCACCAAGATTAAGCTTGTAAAGCAGTGTTGTGCATTAAAACCTAGTTTTGGTGAAAAGTGCAATTTACCCAAAACCTAGGGTTCAATATGAAAATTACCACTTCAATAAGGTCCCTAATGTTTCTTGGAATCATGTAGAGCAAATAAAATGAGATGGGTGCCTCATTTGAATTAAGTTGGAGGAGAGAGAATCTTGATATTAAAATAATCAAGATTAATGCCTAATTGAAACCCTAATTTGATTTAGGGCAAAAATGAATAAAAATAATTGAAGGGCTTTCAACCAAAATGTTTTGGGTTGATTTTGAATAAGGATGAACGTTCCTTTGCCAAGATAAGGAACGAAAATATCCTAAGTAGGTGAAATTCCACTCACCTTATTATAAGAAAAAGAAAACCCACTCACATATGGATATTAATATAATAAGCATTAAGGTGCTTAATTTGATTTTCTTTAAATCAAGGATAATGAAGGAGAATTAAAGGCAAAGGAAGGTGCCTCGTATCTATGGATTTGAGGGGGAAGAGGCGGCCAAGGTTTTTTTGGAATTTAATGCATTTTAATAATGCATTTTCTCTCTCATCAATTTCCTTATAAAAGTGCCTTTTTCAAGCCAAATGAAAGGCTATTTCGGATTTTCTTCTTTCCTTTGCTTGCAAAACCGACCAAGGAGATAGGGAGGAGCAGGAGGACGCCTCCAAACCTGTTGGTAAGCTCTGGACCTTCGTTCTCCTTGATTCCATGGTGGAAATCAAAAATAAATTATAGATTCCTTCTTATTTCGATCTCCTCTTCAACCCTAGCCAACTTTTGCAATCAAAAGCTTGAGGACGAGCCTAGGGGGAGTTGCTAGAGCTTCATCCACCATTAATGGCGTGAGCTTGGAGCTTTGGATCTCAATTGGAGGCGGGTTTTATAACTCAAACCCTTAAACATTGCTATTGCATCAATTCTCTATGCTTTGTTGATTGATTTCTTCAATTTGATACACTCTTGTTTCTTTGCTGCTATTTCCATCAAGAACGGTTGCTGTTCTTGGTTGTTCGAAGGAAGGGGATGATGAAATCATCCTAGATGCTTATCCAAAGAAAATTACCAAGCAAAACCATTTTGATAGCTACTCCAAATCGTTTTAATTTGATTGGCTATGCGGTTTCAGCAAACCGTTTAAGGGCAAACGGTTTGAGACCGTTTGGGAGAAAACGGTCTCAAGACCGTTTTATATGGTTGACCAAGCGTTGAAAGTTTGGGAATTTTGTTCCTAATTATGTAGGCTGATAACCCTCCAAATTTGAGGGATTAACTCCAAAGGAATCGAGAGTTGAAGGCCAATCAATTAGGCAATCGGATTGAATTATGTGCTGATTTTCAATCTGATTTAATTGAACTTTTTGGGCAAACGGTCTCAAGACCGTTTGAGATGGTTGACCAAGAGTTGACCGTTTGGGATTCCTGTTCATAATTATGTTTATTAATAACCCTCCAAATTTGAGGGATTAACTCTAAAGGAATCGTCAGCTGAAGCCTAATCAATTAGGGAAACCTAATTGGATTAAGTGCTGATTTTCAATCTGATTTAATTGAACTTTTTGGGCAAACGGTCTCAAGACCGTTTGAGTGCGTTGACCAAGCATTGACCGTTTGGGATTACTGTTCCTTATGATGTGATATAATGACTCACCAAATTTGATGGATTAATTCCAAACGAGTCATGAGTTGAAGGCGAATCAATTGGGCTAACCCTAATTGAAATCAGTGCTGAAATCACAATGAGCTAATTTGAGATTTTGGGTTGATTAGCCCAAACGGTCTCAAGACCGTTTGGGGGATCATCCAAACGGTCTCAAGACCGTTTGGGGTCACCTCAAGACCGTTTGGAGGTCTGGGGTCAAGTATAGTTGACCAATTGAAGGTCCAAAGGTACCAAATCATACTGCAACTAAATGTTGATTTGTTGATCAACTCGATAGACCAATCCATGATGAATTTTCACTAGAGTCCAAAGGTTGGATGGGAAAACGGTCTCAAGACCGTTTGGAGGTCATCCAAACGACCTCAAGACCATTTGGTGGTCACCCAAGACCGTTTGGAGGTCTAGGGTTGAGTATAGTTCAGTGGTTAAAGGTCTAAAGATATCAAGTTGATCTGCAATAGATTGCTGATTTGGTGAGCACTTCAATGATCCAAACCTTAATTGGATGGCTTGGATTTGAGTGATATGATGGGCAAACGGTCTCAAGACCGTTTGGAGGTCATCCAAACGACCTCAAGACCGTTTGGTGGTCACCCAAGACCGTTTGGAGGTCTAGGGTTGAGTATGGTTAGGTGTTTGAAGGTCTAAAGGTACCAAGCTGTTATACAATGCAATGCTGATTTGGTGATCAATCCAATGATCCAAACCTTAATTGGATGGCTTGGATTTGAGTGATATGATGGGAAAACGGTCTCAAGACCGTTTGGAGGTCATCCAAACGACCTAAAGACCGTTTGGGGTCAGGTAATACCCAATTTGGATGATGGTTCAATGGTTTCAATGCAACTAGTTCTGCATTGATTAGTGTTGAAGGATCATCGATTCCAAGCCCTAATTCAATTGAATCTAACCCTAGTTGATGATCAATTGAGGGTCAATTGAGGGTAAAATCAGTTGTAGGTTGACCTATTAAACTCAATTGAAGTATGAGTATAGGTCCAATTGATGATTGGTTCCATGAATTCAATGATTGAAGGAATCAACATTGGAAACCCAAATTCAATTGGATACCTCATGTTATTGAAGGTCCAATGGATCAAACCTTTTTGAAAACCTAATGTGATTAGGTGGGAGATACCTTTAATGGTACTAGTGATTAATGCATAACAAATGCATGGATCCAATACATGATGTAAACCCTAATTGAGGCTGATTCCATGTATAACCCGAACAAGAGGTTGAATACATGTGAAATCACTAATTAGGATGAATAGTAAACCCTAGCTGAGGGTGCATCCATGTGGAACCCTAGTTGAGGGTGATTCCAAGTGAAACCCTAATTGAGGATGCATCCATGTGGAACCCTAATTGTGGGTGATTTCATGAGAAACTCTAATTGGGAATGCATCCCTAATTGCTTATAGGACCAATGACTTGGTACACTATGTTAATCATAGTTGTATGCATTTGATTGAAGGGTTGATGTGACCTAATAAAGTTGAAAGGATCAAATAATAGAATTCATATATATAAATATGATTCATGTGATGATCCTATGTAGCACGACCGTGCAAGGTAGCACGGCCGTGGCGACTTTACTCAGCACGACCGTGCAAGGTAGCACGGCCATGGTAGCTTTACTTTGCACGACCGTGCAAGGTAGCACGGCCGTGGTGGTCTATGCTTGACTTAGAGCTGAATTGAAAGTGACCTAACATGGTCGTTTTGTTAATTCTCAACTTAAGGATGAGAGAGATACTCATATCTTGTGATGATAATCATTTAATGATAATTGATGAGAATAAATAAGTATGATTGAATACTTATGGTATAAATGTTGGCTCCTAGATGTGGGGAGCAATGAACTAGGGTTTGATCATTGATAATATGATCTTGAAAACCTAAATGGTTACTAATGGAAAACCCTATTCTTAATGAAGGGTAATGATATGTGAGAGAAAGCCCTAATTAATGGTAAACCCTAACCCTGGTAAGGGAATAGTGGTGTTACCCTATATTGCATGATGTGTTGTAAACTTGATAAGTCTATTATCATGTGTGACAATCATGCAGGTCTCATGAGTTGATGATCATAGCCAGGTATGAGCTATGATGTTTATTTGATAAGAATTGATTGGCCATATGTGCCATTATGTTTTTGTTACTGAGAAAGAAGTAACAAGATAAGTTGGGCTTGTAAGCCTTTGTTTTAAGTTGTTTCCTAGTGAGAGGTGACAAGATGTGAATGGCCTTGTGCGCCATGTGAATAAAGTTGTTGCCTAGTGAGAGGTGACAAGATGTGAATGGCCTTGTGCGCCATGTGAATAAAGTTGTTGCCTAGTGAGAGGTGACAAGATGTGAATGGTTTTGTGAGCCATGTGAATAAAGTTATTGCCTAGTGAGAGGTGACAAGATGTGAATGGTTTTGTGAGCCATGTGAATAAAGTTGTTTCCTAGTGAAAGGTGATAAGATGTACAGTGTTCTGATGAGCCATGTGTGATGGAAACCCAAATCCTGGTAAAGGATTAAGGGTAATACCCTTGAATTATTAATACATTTTTTTTGCATGGTATTGATAGATAATTGATGTACTGCTATTATATGTGCTAACCATGCAGGTATTATGGGATGATGAGCATAGCCAGGTATGAGCTATGATGTATTATTAGTTTGAATTGTTAATTGGGCCTTGTGTGCCATAATATACCTTGTTCCTCGTAAGAGGTGGCAAGAGAATTAATGTGCATCAAGTGCCATGATGGATGCTTGTGTAGCAAGTATCATACTTACCTTGGTCAAATGACCTAAAGGTGTTAGTTACCTGAGAAAGAGGTAATAGTGCTCAAGTGATGAACAAAGGGTTTGAATACCCATGATTTCATGGTTATGGTATTGAAATTGAGAATGGATGAGAAGCCCCAGTGTTGAAATGAGGGATTAAGATCCCAACACCTTGTGAAAAGAGTATGGCTACGGGCCATGACTCCACAATGATAATGCCAGGCTTTAGTCATATGATCGAAGTCTGAAGAGAGTTAATGCAGTGATAATGATTCTGTAGTTTGAATAGATGTTATACATGTTCTTCATATTCATTAAAGGAATAGTAACATGTTTATTCTATCAAGTACAGTTGCAATGATTTTGATATAGAATAATGATTTAATCTGTTAGACATAAAAATATCTGCTGTCAAATAAATATGATTTCCCTATTCATATTTATCTTATTAAGTTGCAATAATAATGTTTCTGGCGGAGAGTTATATCTCTCGCTGGGGCAATTTTTATAATTGTCTCACCCCCGTGGGAACCACATTTTTTTTAGGTGGACGCGGACGAGGAGACAGGAATCCTTCAGGAGGTGAAGGACATTAGCAGTAGCAGGGACAGCAGTAAAGTCTTAGGTGGAGACATTGACTGTCATGTCATGTTCAGATGTATATAGAAGTCCTATGTGTCGTCTCTGTACTCTCAGGTCCTTGGAGTAGTAGTTAATGATTTCAAGATTTTGGCTTAGTGCCTCGAGGGTTTTATACTACCTGTGTACAGTTAAGACAGAGTAGTTAATATTTGTATTCCTTGAGAAGCAAAAGTACATGAGATGTATATATATGAACTAGGATGTAAAGTTTTACTTTGGTTCTGAATGAAAGAGTTTTCCTATGAATGGATCTCTTTGCAAAAAGTTTTAATTTTTAGTGATTTTCGCCAATCCGCTGCTTGATGAACGCTTCCACATTAGTTAATCTTATTTTCGTGAGACGGTCGTCACACATACCCTCCTGTCTATGTACTAGTCACTGACACACTCTCTTGCCACTAGTCACCTTTCTGCAGTTGTCTTTCCCTTGTTGTGCCTCCCTTATCGGGTAGCACTTGCTCGGGCTCTCCTGGTTACCACAACTAGAGAGAACGACAACTTTACAGAGCAACTGGTGTTCTGAGTTTTACTTGAGAAGCCCCCAATACCCCTATATATAGGAGGGTTATGGGACAGGGTTCTCTACCCCTGGCAATGTGAGATTAAAGTAAGACTAGAAGGGTTCAAGATTTTCCACAAAACAACCAACTGCGCCAGCTGAACCGATCGTTTCAAGCATGAACTGATCGGTTGGGGACCTGAGTCGATCGGTTCACACCTGAACTGGTCAGTTGGGATACCTGAACCGATCAGTTCACTTCTGAACCGGTCGGTTCACTACCCTGGCCAGTTCCCGATTGACTTTTCCTCTTTTGTTTCGAATTGATCCAAATACCAATCCTTGTTCCAATCAAATTGGACAAGTGAAACGAAGAAAAAATTCTCACCAACCTGACTTTCCCAACTCACTTGTTTGGACCAGTTGAGCCAATCAGTTCAACCCTTGAACCGATTGGTTTAGCCTGTCCTAAGACGATCGGTTCATCACATGAGCCGATCGGTTCATCACATGAGCCGATCGGTTCACCAACCTAAGCCGATCGGTTCATCACATGAGCCGATCAGTTGGGAGTGCAGACTGTGTAGAATCAGTCAATTGTAGTTTCAATCAATTTGATACTCTAATCAATTGGTCCAACACCTTGAACACTATGATATTGAGCTATCAATTGATTGAGTGTTTAATTGAACTACTAAACTCCTTTAGCAATCAATATAAACATCGTTTATGGATAAACTCTTCTTCTAGGTTAAATACTATGTGTGTGACCCTACTGGCCCATTTCACATTGGCAGTGAAAGTCCATAACACCTATGACTTCACAAGCAAAGAGCGGTGCCTAGTTGCACATCAGTGCTACCCAAGTGAAAAGGAAAGTTGGAGAACAACTTTCAATCCTACAATCCATGAATGGTGTTACAGTGAATGTATAATTCCTTTGTCTCTGATATCCCAAATGAACTTAAGGCATGGAACAGTCATCCTGTCAACATTCATTCACTTTCTTGATCTCAGAGCAGATTGGAGGAGATATGTATGACATTAATATAGCATACTAATCCACACATGTGTGTGCACACCTATCTCAATCCTACTCATCAAGTGGCCATGGATATCAAACTCCCTCAAGAGGGACAAATCCCATATCTATCACTCACCCCTCAAAAGCCCCATGTGTCAAAGCCACCCAATCATCAACTTTATAACAACCCATGTTTCAGGACTGCATTTGATGATGTCAAAGTGTACCCAATGACATGTGTTGAGTGTAGTGATTTCAAGTCAAAGAATCACACTCACCACCATCATTGTGAGAACTGACTGTGACTACCATGTCATGGTTCCATGTGTCAAACTCATGGTGGGTCTGTCTGGTACACGTGTTCTCTAACAAGTGCCTATGTGTTTGGTTTGATATCTCCATGTCATGACTAACAAGATTCTGTCATCAACCAACACCACAATCTAGTCTTGTGTGTCATTGTTGTCTATCTACCTTCCACAATGACATACAACTAGGGATATAATAAGAATGTACAAACTCTTAGCATCTGTATGATCTCATCGTTCAGGTCCTCAACCTGAAAGCATACATCATTGAGTATTGTCATTCTCTAGACATTCAATCCGTTCTATCATTATCTCATATGACTGAACCAGAAAGAATTGGAAGCTTGCCTTTTATGTTTATCAAATCAATCTTAATATATCCCACCAATCATCCCATGATTGGCTCTTAGGGCATACATACCAATAGACTCCCACTTGCACTGCGAGCCAATCACCCTTGAATCATATTCATAGTGATCTTCAAACATGTCCCACATGTTACTATGCTCTAGTGCTTACGCAATGAGTTATGGAAACACCTTGCCAAAGTCGGTATTAACTACATGTCTCTCATCTCTTCATTGTACATCACACATATGAGATGGAGTTGTCGTAATATGCGATCTAGTATTCCTTTTCTAACCTTTAGCCACATTGCATGACCAAGTACTCCTTACTTGTCATCAAAGATCGGAATATCTATAAGTTCATCTCATGAACTTCCAGATCCATATAGTATCCACTAATGTTCTCTAACACACGGATACTCAGCTTTTCCTTTTAAAACGGATTTATTGGAACATTTCCATTTATCAACAAACATTCACTTTTATATATCCCATATATATTTTGTGATTAATTTTCTGTCCTTTTCGGAAGTTCGCATCAGTGTAACTCTTTACAGTGAACCCTTCCTTATTTCCATAGAACTAGTACTTCTCAAGTACTTATCAAGTTCTTATGGTATTCCAGTAAACCTTACTGGAACTAGACAGACATCCACCTGTCATGTCCCACATACAAGTTATCAGGATGAGCACATCATATTGTCATGTCATACATACAAGATGATTGCCTTTTATTCTTGCCATGTCCATACATGCAAGATAATGGGATGATTACATACATGATAGATCCATATCTATTCTTAGTGTTCCCATTATTTATAAGAATTGAGACACTTGGATCTGGGATACTAACTCCAAGTTTTCTCCCACTAAATCTGCATATACTGAACCCTTTAGTATAGATTGCCAATGTATGCTCTCTCCTTTTAGGTCCATAGGTTTTCGAGAACTATCTCTATAGATCTCTATTCCTATTACATAGGAAACGTCTCTATCTTCCCTAAAGATAATATCCACTGAGGTTTCCATTGTAGAACATCTCATTCCTCATCAACATGTGGAATGCAAATACGCTCCCACTAAATCACAGATCCCTTCTTTATCATATCAGTCAAACCTTTTGACTATATTATCAAAGTAAAGATCCCAGTTCTGAGTTGCTTGTACTTAATCAATCACATTGATTAGTCCATTGTAACTTATAGACTTTATTTGCATTAATGGATTCATAAACCTTATAGGTTGTGTCACGTACACATCCTTGTTTTATTCCTCATAGGAATGCGGTTTTAGTATCAGTATGCCAAATCTCTTAGTCATTAAGTTGCAATCAACAAGCATCATCCTTCTCAAAACGTCATCCATGTGTCTTAACACTTAAGACTCATTCACACTTATGGATTTCATCCCAATGGGTGCTACCATCAAGGTCATACCTTATGGTTCACATGGAAGTCATTTAGGATGTAATGGTCATAAACCATAACTCAAAATCATGTTCCTCAATATCAACTAGATTGTTAACTCATCATATGACCAACTCATTATATAGATATTTGAGGTGTATCTGTTAAGGAATTTGGGAACTCACAACACTTTGTGATTCCTAATATCCTTTATTAGTATAGGGTATTCTTTATTTAAGAAGAACTTAGTTATTTGATAATCATCCTCTAACTCCTTAGAGTATGACTCCTTTTGATTTAGACATCACTATGCCTTAATCACGAGCTCACTATGATACACTATCATAATCACTCATAAGGATCTCAAACATTTGGTTCAAGTATTTCATTCATTGATCTCATCAAGAATTAACACTTTACCAAATCCGTACTTCATCTATGATATTCTTGAACACTTCAAGATATTCATATTGGTATTTCTCTAAACATAGTTTGAAGTATTAGCATTTGCTCCAATAGGTATGTAAATACATCACATGTATTATACCTAATAGGATAATCATTCTCCCACTACCACTAGTGAAGATCGATTTATCATGTTCAAGATATTCATGTCTCTTACTGGTTCTTTAATCAAAAGAGTCTAAATTTATCCATCATATGGAAACTAGAAATGAATTTCTCATGATGATGCTAATTCATTGTTTGAGTTATCAATAACTTTTAGATATCATTTTATCTTATGCATACCAAGTACCAAAAGATAAACAAGGCATTGTCACAAAGATCATATCTTTGAAACATCAATTATATTGATAGTCATCTTGTCACTACAAGATGCAACAATAAAGTGTTTCTGTTGGCAAATTGAAACAACAGTTCTCAACTCTATTTTGTGCCCTTTAGGCTGAAATAAACTGAAAGGTACTCCTATCTATGGCAGCAACACTTGCTCCAATGATGGGTACTCCTTTCTTGGTCCTTTTGTAAAGGCCATCACTTCTTTGTAGATCTTACATATCATATATGTCAGATCTTCATCTTGGTATCATATACCTCAGAAGTGGTTCATTTCATGATACCTTAGGTGGAGATCTCCATCCCCTCCTTCTTCTTCATTTGTTCTTCCAGATATAGAGGGCAATTCCCTCATTCACCCTCCCATGTGCCTTGAGGCTGAAGATGACTTGGGCTACTGATTAGCATCAGAACCCTTCTTAGCTTTGCCCTTGCCCTTGCCCTTAGACAGACTTAGGCTTATCCTTCTTCATTTGTGCCTTAAGGATGAAGACGACTTGGATTGCTGGCTAGCATCAGAACACTTCTTTGCTTTGCCCTTGTCCTTGCCTTTAAGGCTTACCCCTCATCAATCAAAGATTAGGGTTTTGTCTTTCTTCATCTTTGCCTCTACTATCCTCAACATGTCCATCAACTTTTTCAACGCTTGTCAAAGTTTTTCATGTCATAGTTCATCATGAACTGTATGATTCTTGCAACATTTGCAGTATCATACGAATAGCCAACTCTTGGCTCAAAGGGAATCCTTCTTAGTCAGGTTTTTCCACATACCCAATCATATTGAGTGTGTGAATACCTTACTGGATCTCCTTCTGTCATGACATACTATAATAGTGTCTTGGAGACATCATATTTCTCATGTTGTCTCTGCAACTCATAGTTCAGAGAGCACAACATTAAGCACTCTACATAAATGGCATCCTTGGTATGCTTCCATAAGCATACTTTCAGCCATTGGCGTGGTGGGATCGAGTTCATCTGGTTCTGGTATAACTAGGACTTAGAGCTTTTGCTCTTCGATTGAGAACACTTCTCAATGTCTTAATCAGTCGTGGAAATTATTCCCATTAGTTTGTTATTCTCAAGGACCGATCACAAATAAAGTGATTATTGTTGATTAACCATTTATTGTACAAAAAGGAAATATATGCAATTTAGTCCAAAAACTCCTTTTGACTTGATTGATTTGAAAAGGTTTTATGATATAATTAGGACTTTAATTAATTATTGCTCCCTCTATTTTTGTTCAAATTGATAGCCCTCACCATCAATTTGGAAGATTACAACGTACAATCTTGTAGTGGGTCAAGATCGTGAAATCCTCTGAGTCATGGACCAGCTAAGGTTGTCACCCACAACTTAGATCTTCCAGGTAGGCAACTTTTGCCAATTGCATCATATGCAACTCTTGAAAGATGTCATATGCAACTCCTTGCCATGATCACCTCCATGCCTCAAGGTGCTAGATCCTATCTAGGTCACCTTGTTAAGTTTGACCCAAAGCGAACATGATGAATATGCACCCTGCTAGGGAAGACCCACATATTCATCCTTCACGCTTCCATGAGATAGATGGTGCACCACGCTAGGGCGTGCCCACACTTGGCCGATCAAGCTTTTCACATGTGTCGCATTTGGAAGGCATCTAAAACTTTAATATTTAATGAGGGATTTGGTTTTATAGGTACATATACATATCTAATCACCACAATATATAGTATGTATCATATACATGCTATATCCCACAAAAAACATGTGAAATGATAAAATCGATGATTATGGCCATCCTAATGTGATTCCTCAAGCCAAGAGGAATCATGGTGATCTATGTCTACATCACTTGCAACCTGTACAAGATGAACTTTGTGCTTTGCCATTTTGGGTTTGATCAACTCATCTCCATGATTGATCATCTTGCCATTAGGCCGATTGTTTGGGTGCCACCAACCGATCGATTGGTTCCTCCAAACGATCGGTTCACTAGTCGTCGTGTATCTCCTCAGGTCGCCACCTGCTCATCTCACTCCTTGAACCAGTTGTCTAGAATGCCAATCGATCAGTTCATGCCTTGAACCGATCATCTCAGTTGTCATTAGGTTGTCCACCGTTCTTTGACATAACAGGAAATAAAAGTTCTATCCTATTTACATTTGAATTTGAGAAACCCTGAGTTACATTCGGGGGGAGTAGAGGTAGGAAAGAAATCTCGAGTTATCTTGAGTTACATCAAGAAAAGGAGGTAAGGAATCAGTGCGCAGACCGAGATGCAAGCAACCACATTCAACCATACACAGACATAGGGTTTATTGGCCATAACCATGCTATACATCCACCACAAAACTCATTTAAGGGTGACATGTATCGAGTGAATTCATATTACATATCATATATGTATATTTGTATTTGTGGATTTAGGATTGGACATGCATAAAGCCAATTTTATTTGCAACATATGCAATAAATAAAGGCGACAAACCAAAATCGATCACATTGATAATCCTAAAGTATAGAGTAGTTAACTTGGCTTTGATACCACTGTTGGGTTTTAGGGGAGGCAGAGAAGGCAGTGGAAACAAAAAATTTCTTCTCCCAAACCCAAAATAAAGGAATCGCGTCAACGTCTATACAATAGGAATGATGGTTTGTAGAGACATACTTTTTCCTGAGGCTTGCTCGGCGATGTTACCTCGTGGCTTGTGCGGTCTTCACCTCTAGTCTTGGACGGTGTCTGTGCAGCTCCTGGTCTCACCAAGATTGTCAGGATTGAAAGCTGTCCTCCGAGCGGCAGAAGTCTCCTGCCTCTATAGTAGTCCACACGGACCACCTGGAACTCCGATCTCCTTGTCGCACAAGGCACCGGAAGGAGTCATACTCTCCTATCGACGTACTAGTCACCGACACACTCTCCTGCCACCAGTTGCCTTTCTACAGTTGTCTTTCCCTTGATGTGCCTCCCTTGTCGGGTAGCACTTTCTCAGGCTATCCTGGTTACCACAACCAGAGAGAATGACAACTTTACAGAGCAACTGGTGTTTTGAGTTGTACTTGAGAAGCCCCCAATACCCCTATATATATAGGAGGGTCATGGGACAGGGTTCTCTATCGCGCACAATGCGGGATTAAAGCAGGAGTAGAAGGGTTTGGGATTTTCCACAAAACAACCAATTGCACTAGCTGAATCGACCGTTTCAAGCATGAACCGGTTGGTTGGGGACCTGACCCGATCAGTTCACACTTGAACCTTTCGGTTGGGAGACCTGAGCCGATCGGTTCACTTCTGAACCGGTCGGTTCACTTCCCTAGTCAGTTCCCGATTGACTTTTCCTCTTTTGTTTTGAATTGATCCAAATACCAATCCTTGTTCCAATCAAATTGGATAAGTGAAACGAAGAGAAATTTCTCACCAACCTGACTTTCCCAACTCGCTCATTTGGACCAGTTGAGCCGATCAGTTTAGCCTATCCTGAGCCGATCGGTTCATCACATGAGATGATCGGTTCACCAACCTTTGCCGATCGGTTCATCACATGAGCCGATCAGTTGGGAGTGCAGACTGGGCAAAATCAGTCAATTGTAGTTTCAATCAATTTGATACTCTAATCAATTGGTCCAACACATTGGACACTATGATACTGAGCTATCAATTGATTGAGTGTTTAATTGAACTACTAAACTCCTTTAGTAATCAATCTAAACATTGTTTGTGGATAAACTCCTCTTCCAGGTTAAATCCTATGTGTGTGACCTAGCAGGCCCATTTCACGTTGGCAATGAAAGTCCATAACACTTATGACTTCACAAGTGCTACCCAAGTGAAAAGGAAAGTTGGAGAAAAACGTTCAATCCTACAATCTGTGAATGGTGTTACAGTGAATGTATAATTCCTTTGTCTCTGATATCTTGAATGAACTTAAGGCATGGAACAGTCATCCTGTCAACGCTCATTCACTTTCTTGATCTCGGAGTGGATTGGAGGAGATATGTATGACATCAATATCACATACTGATTCACACATGTGTGCGCACGCCTATCTCAATCCTACTCATCAAGTGGTCATGGATATCAAACTCCCTCAAGAGGGATAAATCCCATATCTATCACTCACCCCTCAAAAGCCCCATGTGTCAAAGCCACCCAATCATCACCTTTATAACAACCCATGTTTCAGGACTGCGTTTGATGATGTCAAAGTATACCCAATGACATGTGTTGAGTGTAGTGATTTCAGGTCAAAGAATCACACTCACTACCATCACCGTGAGAATTGACTGTGACTACCATGTCATGGTTCCATGTGTCAAACTCACGATGGGTCTGTCCGGTACACTTGTTCTCTAACAAGTACATATGTGTTTGGTTTGATATCTCCATATCATGACTAATGAGATTCTGTCATCAACCAACACCACAATCTAGTCTTGTGTGTCATTGTTGTCTATCTACCTTCCACAATGACATCCGACTAGGGACATAATAAGAATGTACAAACTCTTAGCATCCATATGATCTCATCGTTCAGGTCTTCAACCTGAAAGCATACTTCATTGAGTACTGTCATTCTCTAGACATTCAATCTGTTCTATCATTATCTCATATGACTGAACCCGAGAGAATTGGAAGCTTGCCTTTGATGTTTATCAAATCAATCTTAATGTATCCCACCAATCATCCCATGATTGGCTCTCAGGGCATACATACCAACATGTTCATATGGCTCTGGTGTCTCTAGAACACAAAGTTTGTGCTCTTGTGTGAGAATGACTCTCAACTTCCTAAACCAATCTTGGAAATTATTCCCATTCAGCTTGTCTTTCTCAATGACCTATCGCAAAGAAAATTTATTGTTGGTTTCCATTTGATTCTACAAGAAAAAAATTGTAATTTATCAAACAAATTTTGATTTGATTTGATTAGAATAAAATTTGATGATGTTTAATTAGGCCTTTAATTAATTACTGCTCCCAGTAATTTTTTCAAATTGATATCCCTCACATATCAATTCATAATATTGCAGCGTACAATCTTCTAGTAAGCCAAGAACCAAAATAATTAAGTTATTACTCAGTCAATGACAACATCCACAACAAATTATTAAGGTAGGAAACATTTACCAATTGCATATCATACAATTATTCATCTACAACCAATTATTAAGGTGTGCAAAACTCTTTGTCACATTCATTTGTATGCTTCTAGGCACTTAATATGATTAAGGTTACCTAGTTAAGCATCACCTAAAATCTAACACGATAGTAATGCACCCTGCTTGGCAGGCCCACATAACTACCATCACACTTCTATGAGATAGATGTTGCACCAAACTTGGCATGCCTAGGCTTAATTGATCAAGATTTTCATGGTGTTGCTTATGGAAAGCATCTAAGATTTAATATTTGATTGAGGGATTTATATTTATATAAATACATATACATATCTAATCACCACATACTTATAATATGTATCATATACATACTATATCCACAAAAGAAACATGTAATTATAAAATATGAGCGATGGCTATGGCCTGATTAATGTAATTCCTTGGAGCCACAAGAAATTTCTACCACCTGAGGTCCACATCATATGTAGCAACCAGTTGTTGAAGAAGATCTGTGCTGGAACCAATCCGGGTTGATCGCCTAAGCCGATCAGTTGGCGTCCTGGTTGGTCGATTTGTCTCTTGGATTGTCCGACTGGTCTTTGATTTAAGTGAAGTATGGACTCTTCCATTTGATTAGTTGGGCCACCAATCTATCAGTTGATTCCTCCTATGATCTAACCTCCTTAGTCCTCCATTTGATTGGTTCACCAAAGCAAAACATCTTCTTTTACCATATTAAAAAATAAAACTATCCTATTCCTATTTTAACTTATTACATTTTAATATGGAAATCTCAAGTTATATTTGAGGGGAGCATAGGAAGGAAATAATTAATACTTCTACATATGAAAAAATAGAGATATGCTTGGTATGCAAATTGAATTTAAAAAGGTAGGAATAAAAACCATTCAACCAAGTGCAGATATCCATAGGTATTGGTCATAACCATGTTTACATCCACCACAAAAACAATTTCAGAGCGACACGTCTAAACTGCATATATATCATATCATGTATGTATTAATTGGAATCATATGTGGTATTTAATCTAATATGCACATTAATCATTTTAAAGAATCACATCATTTTCAATATAATAAATGATAAATAATAATTTGATCACATCGATTAAATCCCAAAATATAGTAAATTGATCTGACTTTGATATCATTGTAGGTAAATATGATGACAAAGATGGAAGTGGGAAAAAAATTTCTTTCCATATTCCCCTTAGATAGAAGATTGCGTAAACAAATATAGATTGGGAAGGAAGGTTGCAAGGCCTATACCTGATCCTACAACAAGTCCAACGAATTATCCTTGCAGCAATGTGCTTCTTTCGCAAGTTGCACTTGGATGGTCATTGTCGGAACCTCCTGGTGTAGCACCATGAATGATGATTGATGACATTCTCCTAGAAGGTGGCAAAGGCCTCCTCACCTCTACATAGTCCAAATGAACCACTGAGAACTCATGTCATTCTTTTAGAACGGAGAGGAATGAGTTTCCCCTTTAAACATCAACGTGCTAAAGTTGATTTTCTCTCCCTTGTTGTCTCTCCCTTTGATGGGTAAGACTTGCTTGGGTTATCAAGTTATCACAACCTCGAGAAGAAAAAAATTGTCAGATCTTATTGTTGTATGTTCTATAAGCTTCAATTGCCTCCCTTATATAGGATGGACAAGGTGCTTCCAGATTATCTAGGAGCCAAAGAGATGAAATTTTATGAATTTTCCAAAACATTCGAACCATGAACTATTCGGTTCACCACTGAACCAACCGGTTCATACATGATTCGATCGGTTTAAAACATGAATCGACCAGTTCATCATGTTTCCTATTCACAATCATATTGGATTTCAATATCTGATTAATACACAACATGACGTCAACATCAATCCTTGATCCAGTCTTAGTGATCAACCAACTGGTTAGTTCATACATTTGAACCGATCGGTTCACTTCCTTGAACCAGTCATTTCAGATTTTTGACAGTCAATCTAGTTAAAATTAAATACCTAACACTTTAGTAATCAAGTTTAAACCATATTCATGAGTAAACTCCTTTTCCAGGTGCATCCAATGTGTGACCTTATGGATCTCAAGTTACGTTGGAAGTGAATGTCCATAACCACTTTATGACATCACAAACAATGAGTGGTATCTTGAAACACCATTTCGATCCAAGTAATTAGAAAGTTGGATAACAACTTCAACCTACAATTTGTGATTAGTGTTACCGTGATCATATAGTTCTGTTATCTCTAATATCCCTATTGAAGTTGAGGCATGGAAATGTCATCCTCTCAATGTTCAATCCATGTTCCTTGAACTAGAGCATATTATTTGAGATGCATGTGAGTTTGCATATCATATATTAATTTACATGAGTATGGCCATACATTTTTTAGTCTTACTTATCAAGTGACCCAGATATCAACTCCAATAGGAGGGATAAATCCCATCTACATCATCTACAGTCAATTCCCATGTGACAATGTATCTGAACATCACCTTTATGGTAACCCATATTCAAGGTCACGTTGGATGATGTAAAAGTACATCAAATAACATGTGATGAGTGTATTGATTTCAGGTCTAAGAACCACAATCATCACTATAACAGTAGATTATGAATACCATTCAATGGTTTCCATGCATCACTATCAAGGTGGGTTTGTCTGATACACTATTGTCTAACAAGTACCTATGTGTTTGGCTTGATATCACATATCATGACTAATGATATTCTGTCATCGACCTACACACACTCTAGTCTTATGTGTTATAGATGTCTATCAACTTCTACAACAACATCTGTCTAGGGACATATCAAGAATGTATGTACTCTTACCATTTGTATGATCTCATTATTTAGATCCTCAACCTAAAGACATATGTCATCGAGTAACATCATTATTGACACATCTACCATGTTATATCGTTGTCTCATAATTGAACACACATATATACACAGATTTCCTTTATTATTAATCAAATTGTTTACAATATATCCTATTACAATCATCATATAGTTGGCTCTCTGGGCATACATACCAATAAAATTATATTTCTAGGGATGACTTGATTTATAAGAATCCAAACATATACATAAAAGCAAAATATTTGATTTTGGATCTTGTCTAAGCTCCTTTACCACATGAATTTCTTAATTACCACATTAATATAATATAATATTTGTATCATAAAAATTAGAGTGTGACACATCCAAAAAGCAAACACTAGGTTGATTTCATGACACATATTGCACCTCTTTATAATTCATGTTAGGAAATGAAAATGCATCTTCCCTCATTAACCAAAACTAAGGTATATTATTTAGACCTTCTCCTTTCCTGTTAATTTGACCTATTCTATTTCACGTATTTTGAAGATACCCTATAATATCTTTTGGTCCGTCAAAATTACAAATTGAATTGTAAATGTTTTATATTATTCATCTTATCTTGATTTGCACCCTAATTGTGAAATTGGACTACGTTGGATCCATTAGTATAATAGAACCCTATTTTCCTTAAGATTTTTCATATTATCTCAAATTGCACCTTGATTGTGAAGTTGAGTTATTTGATATGTTTTTTTTATGTAACCCTAAAATGGAATTGTATTGTGAATAAGTGGACTAAACCAAAATGCATATGTGTATTGATTATAGTCACTGACATTATATAATAAACTATAACACTTGAGGTGGTGATGGTGGTTTCTTTTGTTTTCTTTATATTATAAATTTGTAGTGGTGCCTATTTTACCATACATGGGTGGTGATGCCTTCTACTGATACATTTTTTTGTTGTAATTAGGTGTTGATGCCTACACTGGAGTAATAATGTTGACTTAGGGTGTAAATTGACTAAACCCTTGTTTTGGTGATTACTAACCATTCCACTTATTTGTGCCCAATGTTTCTATTTGAGTGATTTCATATTGAATAATTCAAATGCCTAAAGTTGTGCATCCTAACTTGGAGAAATCAAGTCACAATGCATAAAGATAAAGGTTGAAGAATAAATAGTTTTCTTCATAGATCTTTGATATAAATCACTTTTAATGCTTGTATGACTTGAAAATAAGCTTAATGAAAATTTGCAACACTTAAATTGAATATATAAACACTTTTTGGAAATTTTAAAAAAGTGATTATAGGTTATCTTATCATATGAGATTGTCCTGGTGACAACTCACCCGACAGTCGCTCTGGCTCTTGACAATGCCTAGTGTTGGTCGAGTTTGTCTTGATGGAAACTTTACTGACACCCTACACTTTGACTTATCTAATAGTACTCTCATTCGAGTTAACCAAAAGATAACTCAACTAACAATATCGTACAATAAAGTGGAAAAAAGTGTTTCTAGTTGTTGGAATGTTGCAAAACTTGAAAATATATTTGTTGGAACACCCAAAATAATTCAGTCCTAAGTGTCTCTACTGGCTAGTAGACAACCTCAACTACTAAAATAGGACCCCTTGGGCCTCATCACATGGTTAACCAAGCACTATGAAGGTCCCTATATTACAGTTGAGAGAGATTTTTCTCCTAAGAGCCTCCATCCACTCTCATGAGCTTAATCACTTGGTAAATCCATTAGAGTGAGTAGGAGATTTGTAAGAGAGTTAGTACTACATGTATATATTGTAAGGCTCTAACTTCCTTCACCTCCCAATCTCTCTTTCTACCAAAAAGATGAAGATTATCTCTCTTGGATAAGAGAGGTGAAGAAGAAGGGAAGGAGTCCCTTGTGAAAGTGAAATTAAAGGCAGAAGATCCAAGACAAGAGTGGGTAAATCCTTGAAGGTGGAAGACTTGTTGCAAGAGTGGGTGATTCCTTGGAGAATGCAAAAGACTCATTGCAAGAGTATGTAAGTCCTTGGTAAGGTAGAAGAATCTTGGTCATGGATAGGTAAGTCCTTTGCAAGGTTGTTGGCTCCCTTGTTTTAAAGGAAAGGCTAGGTACCCTTGACCTTGAAAAGGGTGGTCTTATGTTGTAACTCCTATAATGGAATATAAGGAGTGAGACATGGTTGAAAATCCTAGAGGCTGACCTCTCTAGGTAGTGGATGTAAATCTCCAATCTTAGAGGTTGGAACCACTATAAATAACTTGTAATTTGGTGCTTGTTCATTTTCTCTCTCCCTTGCTATGCATTTTAAGTTGCATTGAAATTTCATATATGAAAAATTATATTGGGATATAACTTGAAGGTCTAATGAATTTTGTTTATGTGGTTTTATCTCTATTCAGCCCCACCCTCTAGAGACCATTATAAATCTAACAATTGGTATCAGATCAGGTCTTCTCCAAGCAATACTTCCACAAGTAGGAGAAGATGGACGATTGTCAAGGTGCGAGTTACTACATCAACATTCCAATCTTTTATGGTAGCAACTTCCTATATTAGAAGAGAAGAATACAATTCTACATCCAAGGATCAAGTCTTGAGATATGGAGAATAGTGGATCTTCCATACAAGCAATTGGAGACGAAGGTATAAGAATGGAATGAGGCTACCTTGAAGAAAGAAACCTTGAATGCAAGAGCCATAAACATCCTCTATGTCTCTCTTTCCCCCACTGAGTTCAACTAGATTTCTTCTTGTCACACATACTATTAAATATGGTGAAAGCTACGTGTCACTTATGAGGGTACAAAGTAAGTGAAGGAAAGTAGAGTATATATGCTCAATAGTCTCCTTGAAAACATCAAGACGGTAATGGAGGAAAGGGTAGCTTAAAATGCACTCAAGGATCAACACCATTGTAAATGGTCTTGCTGTCCTAGGTCATACTATGGATCAAGGAAATATAAACTCAAATATCCTTAGGTGTCTTCCCAAACGGTGTCCAAAAAAGGTGATTATTATGAAGAAACAAAGTCTCTTGGTGATATTCCTATCGAAGAACTCATAGGAAATCTACAAGCTTTTGATGCAAAACTTGACAAGAAAGGGGAAGAAAAAAGAGAAGAAGAGAAAGAGTTCAAGAGAAAGTAGAATGCTAAAATCAAAGCCCAAGTAGAAGATATAGTTAGCCAAAATTCTCCATCCTCTCAAGTTGAAAAATATGCAATGTACTACAAAGGTATATTTTATAAAGGTATGTCTTCTTCTTCTTCCACCTGGCGCTTCAATTGGGGAAAGAAGGATCACTTCAAGGAAGATTTCCCACAAGGGAAAAAGACCCATCATCACAACAGAAGGGAAGAGAAGAACAAGAAGAAGGAGAAATGACACAAAAGCTCTAGTGACTCCTCCAACTCAAGCTCAAGAAAAGATTCTATTTGAGGATCTAGTTCAAGATCAATGATAGTGGAGAATGTCATTTTTCTATTATTGCAAAATTCAAATGATGAATATCTAAATTCTATAGATAAAGAATCCATAATTGCCATTATTGTTGCTATTTGTGCATGTATTAAGTCCACTAAGCATAGAAAGAAAAATCTTTCTAAGATTGTTGATAACTTGCATGAAGAAAAAGTTGACCTTGAACATACTAACTTTTTCTTGCAAGATGATGCTTAACACTCCAAAAGTATTATTTATAGATTGAATAAAAATTCAACATTTTTTATATAGAAATCAATGATTATCATATGCAAGTAGATGCTTTTGAACTTGAAAATACTAACTTGCTTGATAAGATTAGATTTCTAGATGCTCAACCTATTATGCCTAGTTCTAATGAAGAACATACTAAATATGTGAATTCTCTCATGCTTGTTATTAATGTTCTTAGACCTGAAAATGTTGACACAGATTTTATGTTGCAAGGAATAGAATCTGAAGATAGTGTTTATCTTTCTAAGATTACTTTTCTTGAAAAAAATGCTTCCTTGCTTGATAAAATCAACGTCCTTGAATATTGTTCTAGTTCTACTAGTAGAGAGAATAATGTTGATTCTCTTCATATTAAAAAAGGTTCGTATGAACAAAGCTCTTTGCTTGGAATCTTTTGCATACTAGAGATGATATGAATCAATTGTCTTCCACTATTACTTCTCTTATGCATGATAATCATAGTTTGAGATCCTCTTTGCAAAGATTCTTAGATGGTAAAAATAATTCAATGATATTCTACACCATACTACTAAACAAATTGGTAGACATGGTATAGGGTATGATAGTGTCCAAAGGAATAAAAAAGATAAAGGATATCCAATCTTTCATGGAGAAATCTTTAGTTCTAAGGATATGGGTATATGAAACTATTGAAACTAATTTTGTCATTATTCTACATATTTCCCTTTTAGGAAAGCACCCAAAAATAATAGGACTTGAGTTGCTAAGCTAACCCCCTGGATCTAAAAATATGATTGGGGGGCATTTCATCTTTCTCCTTGTAGGTCACATGCAAATGGATTGACATGAGTTATTGATTTGAAAATTGGTTTCTCAATCCACATGAAAGAAGAAAGGTGAGATGTGTATGGGTTGGAAATAAGTGAAAAATAAATGGTAAGAATAGAGGTAATGGTATTCTTTCCCATATCAAATCATTACTTGTTTTTTCCAAGTTTATATGCACTTTACATATGGTTTTTGAGTCAAAATTATTATATCATGATTCTCATCACTTTCTTTCACAAAAAATATCCATTATGCTTTCACAGTGCATTAGTACATTGCTTATACATGTTTGGAAGTGGTTTATATTTTTGTCATGCTTCAGATATGTTTTTCTAAAATATATGTGTTGTTTGACAGTAGTCGTTGTTGATCGAGTTTGTCCTGAGGAAACTCGACTGACAAGTGCCAATAGGGTTTGGCAGCAACTATTTTTAGCTAAGAAGTTCAACCCCATAAACTTAACCTACAAGCACCAATGGGGTTTGCCAACATCTATTGTCGGCCAAGAAGCTCAACCCAAAAAATCGAATGACAACCCTATGCAATGAATATGCAAATGGTTTATTGGATGTGAATACCCTCTCAACTAGACTTTTTCAACCAATTGACTTATTATATGTCACTCCCCTTGGTACCTTTATATGTGCATATTACCATGCTTTAAATTTCCTCTCTTGCATACAATTCTATCTTTTGAATTGCTATAAATTGGTATATCTATATCTTGTAATTACTTGTTTTGAGTTGTTATGCATGTTTTGATGATAACCTCTTTTGAAACCTATGGATGTGATTAAATTCCTTCTATTGTTCTCTAACTTTCTACATTTATATAGTTCTATATCTTGTTTTAATACAACCTTGAGTTACTTAGTGGTAATCCTCTTTTAGTAATGATGGATATTTGCTAATGAGTAATATCCATTCATGTTGCTTATTAAATTGTATATTTATTTGTATGGATATTTATTTACATCTACTCATAACTTGTTCTTTAACTTGTGGATCCTTTGCTATGACCTAGATCCTACTAGTAGTCCTAACTTGTGATATCATCTAGTTGTCCATCTACATGTAATTCTAGTTTTTTTTCATTAATTGGTATCTTTGCTCATAAATTGGTATCCAACTTTATGGTATGCTTGTATCTTGTTTTGTACATACTCAAGCATGCTCCTTTGATTTGCATATCTACTACATTGAGTTACTTGTTTGCATATCATTTCCTTTCTTATTGCTAGAATTACATCTAGGGTTGTTCAAATGCATGCCTTTATTATCTTTACATACATTACTTAGACAAACCCTTAGTTTTTGTTCTTCTACATTCCCTTTTCTAATAAGTTGTGATTTATCTCTTCTACCCCCTCACTTTTTGAAATGACAAATGGGTAGAAAAATGTTCTATGTAAAGGGGAGAACACATATATTAGTAGGAGACAAAGTTTCTGTAACTTTTATGAAATCTAACCATGCGAGCGAAATAGCATCATTTGATGGGGAGTATGTGAACTCCATTAGCATAGATTGAGGGGGAACATATGAACTCAATTATATTGAAACCCCTTAAGTTTCTCCAAAGGTATGATTTTACGTAAATGCTTTCAATACATTAATGGAATGGTTTGTCATCTAAAAAATGGGAGAGAATGTTGACTCAATGTCTAAATTGACTAAACCCTTGTTTTGGTGATGACTAACCATTTCACTTATTTGTGTGTAATGTTTCTACTTGAGTGATTTCGTATTAGATAAGACACAATCCAAATACCTAAACGTATGCATCCTAACTTGGAGAAATCAAGTCATACATGCATCAAGATCTAGGTTGAAGAATATACAGTTTTCTCCATAGGTATTTGATGTAAATCACTTGTAATGATAGAATGAATTGTAAATAAGCTTAATGAAAATGTAGAGCACTTAAATTGAATATATAAACATTTTATGGAAATTTTTAAAAAGTGATTACAGGATGTCTTGTCGGACAAGTTTGTCTTGGTGACAACTCAACCAACAACCACTCTGGCTCTTGGCAATGCCCAGGGTTGGCCGATTTTGTCCTGGTGGCAACTTGACTGACACCCTACACTTTGACTTGTTTGTAGTGTTGTTGGTCGAGTTACCCAAAAGATGATCAATTGAAAACATTATACTATAAAGTGCAAAAAAGTGTTTCTAGCCATTGGAGTGTTGTAAAACTCAAAATATATTTGTTGGAACATCCAAAATGGCTAGATAAGTGTCTCTACTGGCTAGTACACAACCTCAACTATACATATGACCCCTTGGGATTCATCCCATGGTTATCCAAGCACTATGAAGGTTCTTATATCATAGTTGAGAGATATTTTCCTCCTAAAAGACTTCATCCACAATCATGGGCTTAATAACTTGCTACATCCTTTAGAGTGAGTAGGATATTTGTAAGAGAGCTAATCCTACATGTATATCATGTGAAGATATCACTTCCTCCACCTCTCAATCTCACTTTCTACCATGAAGATGATGATTCTCTCTTGGATGAGAGAGGTGAAGAAGAAGAAGGGAAGGATTCCCGTGGTGAAAGTGAATTTAAAGGTGGAACATCCAAGACAAGAGTGGGTAAATACTTGAAGGTGGAAGACTTTTTTCAAGAGTGGGTAAGTCCTTGGAGAAAGCCAAAGACTCATTGCAAGAGTAGGTAAGTTCTTGGTAAGGTAGAAGACTCTTGTTCATGGATAGGTAAGTCCTTCTTAATGTTGTTGTCTCCCTCGTCCTTCAAGGGAATGCTAGGTACTCTTGACCTTGAAAAGGAAGGATTTATGTTTTAACTCTTATAGTGAAATATGTATTTTTAGTTCTATAGGTTGACCTTAAAGCCATGGTTGAAAATCCTATAGGTTGACCTCTCTAGGTAGTTGATGCACATCTCCAAGCTTAAAGGTTGAAACCACTATAAATAACTTGTTGTTTAGTTCTTGTTGATTATCTCTCTCCCTTGATATGTATTTTTAGTTGCACTCTAATTTCATATGTGCAACATTATATTAGGATATAACTTGATTTTCTAATTAATTTTGTTTTAGTGGTTTTATCTCTATTAACACACCCCTCTAGATCCCATTATAGATCAAACAATTGGGTGGTGATGCCCTTTACTCATTAGTAGGTGGTGATTCTATGGTTATGCCCTGTAGTTTTTGATGAAGATTCCAAGCACCTTGTTATTTATATTATTCTTGTTTCTGATATTAATCTACTTGATTTTTGTTCCTGTGAACTTGTTGTAATTAAATGCAAAATATGAGTTTTTCCTTCCACATCTTATCTTCTTTTTGAAAAGTTTCTTTTGACATTCATTTGGATTATAGTTTTTCTCTCTTTGATGGGAGTCATGTAGTATTTTTGTCTCATTTCCATTTCTATTACTGTATTTATTGTATATATGCACATACTAGCTTTTATTGATGTTTCTTGTTTGATTATATTTCTTGGATTGTTTTCCCCAATCCCTTAGGTTAAGTAAAAAAAAAGAGTTTATCTTATAGTCCTTTGACCTGCACAATCATAGCCTACTTTTTTTGGAGATAACTTTAAGATGGCCAAGTTACCCTCTACAAAAATTTACATTTTGTTACTGGTTTTTCTTTATGAATCACCCAGTGGGTCTTGGACCTTTTCATTAAAACTTTTAAAATATTTGCATGTTTTATTGTTATGAGAACATACTTGAAAGTTTGTATTAATTTATATATATCCCTTGCAACAACGAAAACTTGTGCATTCAACATGTGGATGTATGCTCTTATCTGATGGAATAATGAGGAGTGTTCACTCATTACATATGCACTCAAGTTTAAATCAGGATTGCACTTTATTAGGACATCTTATATATCCACCAAGGGCGAAAGTAGCATGCTCCATTATACCTGGGAAGCTATTTTAGAAGACTTAGAGTCCCATGTCTATTCTAAATCTTTAAAATGAGATAGTTTTTGTTGTGGTAATTTTGCATGTTTTAATACACTTTATGTGGGTCTACATCATAATATAAATGAATAAGAGATTACATAACCAATACTATTCCTATGGTAAATTAGTAACCTACCATTTGAATGATTCTTAAGTTGACTTTATTAATTTAGTGTGTAACTTCCATGTTGTATAGAATATGCATGCAACTAAAGTAATCCATCACATCTATATGATCCTAGATAATTAGTGAATTTTCCTACCAAACTAGTAATTCAAACTCTAATGAAGCAATTGTTTTAGGTACAACAAGAGAATCCAAAAACAAGTTACCAGTTCATCACAGTGACGATGTGTCTAGATGAGTAATGGCTACATAGTATATGGTCTCTTATTCTACCTATGGTACTAGGCATGTGATAGAGAAAAATATGGATTGCTTTATAATCTATCTATAATGTTACCCAATTTATGGAACTTGCTTATTTTTGTTATCTAGACATGTTCATAATAATAATTTTATAGTTTTTAACCATTGCTTCTAGTAAGGTTGAATTATATATGCTTACTTTAGTAATCTCATTTTCTAAAAGAAAATTAAGGCTAATTTAGTTAAAGTTAAGAATAATTTTTATCTTAGTCTCACCCTTGATGCTAGATGAATCCCTAGGTAGTGTGTTTGGATCGCATCAACTTTGTTATCAAAGTGAGGTTTGGGATAGAGGTGATAAGAGACCAATAGACTAGGATACGTCTCATCTTTTAAGTGTGGTTACCCAATATATATGTTTCTATTATATATATTAAAGATGGTGGGAAGAGGAGAATGGAGAAAAAACTAAGAGCCACTGTGTTTCCAACCCTTATCCATTTGATCATAGGGAAGTGGATGAGAATGATGAAGCAAATGAGAGGATGTACCACATCTTTTGAGATACTCATAAAATCTATAAGAGAGAAAAGTGATTTTCATAAGTTCAAGGATAATACGATGCCATTTGAGCTAGTAAAGAAATTGGGTGGAAGGTGGAGCTCACTACAATGACATACCTCACTATATCGAATGAGTGTATCCAAAAGTAGGATAATATCTTTCACCTTATGATAGTTTTTGAAGGTAAGTAATTTAATGATATGATTAATGTACTTAAAGGAGATGCAGAGTCACGTTAACATAGATTATAATACAAAAGGAGAGGTTCTAATATGTTGTGTAAATATGATGTGGATGAGTACTTCCCTCCCACCTTCTTGAGTAATAAAATTTTATAGGAGGAGAACATTTGAAAAAGCAACATGATAGTCAGAGAATACATGCTACAATTCACTTGACTCATCAACTTCTTCAAACAGCTTGTTCCAGATTATATTACTAAAAGTTGAAGTCTTGAGAAATGATTGAATATAGAGATCAAAAGTAGTGTTAGTGGTCAGTAGAAGAGACATTTAAAACTTAGATATTTTTATAAGCTACATGGCATACTGAGGAATCAGTTAATGCTACAAGGTAATACAAGGGTAGTAAAATATTTTATCAAATTTGAAAGAGAA
Organism: Alisma plantago-aquatica; assembly: GCA_963693085.1. Lineage (NCBI taxonomy): Eukaryota > Viridiplantae > Streptophyta > Magnoliopsida > Alismatales > Alismataceae > Alisma > Alisma plantago-aquatica. The sequence goes on along the minus strand of OY856412.1, from coordinate 1,135,784,248 downwards.
TGATAGATAGTGATGGACCCAATGGAGTTATCCGTTTCAATTTCTAGATTGGTAAAGGTATTGGATGTTTCCATAGATGTGACTTGGGATCCACAAACATCATCTCTAATTATAATAGGGGTAGGACTAGCCACAAAATATGGACTTCACCCCCTAATTGGGTACCTCAAGCAAGGCCCTCTAGTTAATTAGTGTTGCTGATAGGTTCATATTGACAAGATACAACAACATGCAATTTGTAACGACCCTAACCTGGATTATGAGGTAACCCTATTTGTTTTGACTAATAAAGTTTCTTATAATATAATCCTCTAAGGTGTTTTGTTATCATGTGACACACTCATGGTTCAAGTTTGGCCCCGATTGAATGTTGTTTGAGCAATTTTCCTTTGTTTTGGACCAAAGTGCAATTTACCCAAGTTGAGGGGTTTAAATGCAAAATGTCACATGTTGAATGTACCACATGTGTTTTACAATCATAAGAGAGAGAATTATGTTAAGTGGTGTCTCATGCAATGCCTAAATTCCAAGTTTGAACTTGTTTGAACAATGTTGGAGCATTGTGCACCAATTTTGGTAAAAAATGCAATTTACCCAAAATGTGGGATTAGTATGCAAATTACCACATCTAGAGTGTTCCTACTCCCTCCTAGAATCATTTAGAAGAGAGATAAAGGAGGATACACCATACTTGATTCCATTATGAATGATGGTAATCTTGGCGAAGAAATGACCAAGAAAAGGGTTGAATTTGAAAGCTTAACTTGAGTTGTATCAAGTTGAAAAGCCTATATATGAGTGCCTATCGGCCATGGAGCCCAAGGAGGTGTCCCATATCGTTTTTTGGACTCTTGGAAAAGTCCATATCATGCAAAGCACCTCAAGGCGGTGAGATGTGACAAGATGTGTTATGGCCTTGTGAGCCATGTGATAATTTGTTGCCTAGTGAGAGGTGACAAGATGTGTTATGGGCCTTGTGAGCCATGTGATAATTTGTTGCCTAGTGAGAGGTGACAAGATGTGTTATGGGCCTTGTGAGCGATGTGATAATTTGTTGCCTAGTGAGAGGTGACAAGATGTGTTATGGCCTTGTGAGCCATGTGATAATTTGTTGCCTAGTGAGAGGTGACAAGATGTGTTATGGGCTTTGTGAGCCATGAGAATAATTTGTTGCCTAGTGAGAGGTGACAAGATGTGTTATGGGCCTTGTGAGACATGTGATAATTTTTTGCCTAGAGAGAGGTGACAATATACTTAATGGGCCTTGTGAGCCATGAGGATAGTTGTTGCCTAGTGAGAGGTAACAAGGTGTTTATAAAAGTCTCATGTAAGAAATGATAATGTTCAAAATAAACTAAGAAATGAAAACTTAGTAATATAATGATAATAATAAATGGATACAATAATAATAATGAAATATTGATCATACATGATTTATTCTTATAGCCAAATAAGGGCTATAGTGTTTGAAATATATGAAAGTGATACTTGTTTATAGAAAGGATGTGAATAAGTATGATGGCTTGGCCAAGGTATAATGCCTAGTAAAAGTGATGTGGTATTCAGTGATGTTTGCACATGATTGGCATAGTCCAATGCCTGAAATAGTTGCACATGATTGGCATAGTCCAATGCCTGAATATAATATGATGATGTATACTCACATGACTGGTACAATTAAATATTTGGTTAGCAGATTGGCTGATGCCAATAAATAGAAATGAGAATGATTCATGGATGACATACCATGATAATGAGTTTCACTGGAAAAGCTTGAGATGTTGATATAGTATGATGAGTAAATGATATACATGTTCTTCCCATTCCTTACAAAGAGAATAAATGACTTACTGCTCTATCACAGATAGTTGCAATGCTTTAAAAGATGAGAATATTCTAAAACTACTTATCTTCTGCTCAATTTTATACCATTTAAACTGTGATAATAATATTGTTGGCAGAGAGTTATATCTCTCGCTGGGGCAATTTACAATTGTCTCACCCCCGTGGAATCCAAATTTTTAGGTGGACGTGCACGAGGAGGTGAAGACCTTTTTGCATAGGAAGAACAACAGCTGAGACAGTAGTGACAACTCAAGTTGAGTGTACTGTCTGTCCTGTCTTGTAGATATGAGTCCTATGTGTCGTCTCTGTACTCTCAGGTCCTTGGAGTTGGTTCGTACTGGTTTCATGAAAAATATGAGATTTTGTCTTGAATGCCTCGAGGTTTTATGTTGCTCCAGTATGTGTTTTGATAGAGCAACTGTTATATGTTGTCCTCGAGATGAGATGAAACAATGTTGTACAATGTCAATCATGATATGTATGAGTTTTGAATCTTTCAGTAAACGTTTTCTATATAAGGATCTCCTTGGAAAATGGTTTTAAATTTTAGTGATTTTTGTTAATCTGTTGTTTATGTTTATTCCGCTTAATTAGTAATGATTTGTTTGTCAGTTTGGCGACTTTCGTTACACAATTCATGTCACATATTACACTTCAAACAATGTTGTGGAGAAAAGATTCAAGGATGCCTTTATTATGGATTGATGGGACACTTCACAAGATATTGTCCTACGTTTTAGAATATGATAATACATAGTTCACAATCTTAGTTTCATAGGCCAAAATGATAAGGTTTGGCTAGAGCTATGGGTTCTTTAGTGGATTTTGGTCGTAGAGGGGGAGCACCTAAGAGTAGTGGTGATCAACAAAGACACATTGATAGAAGTAGATGCACAAAAAAATTCTTTTCTCATATCCCATCTAAAGAAGTTTTCTCTACTAGAGTGATGACACACGACATACTTACTTTTAATAGAATATATGTAATAATTTTGATATATTATGGTGCAAATCATTCTCACTATTAACTAGTTTTAACCTCATGGTTCACGTATTATATTAAATTTTTTATTAAGATTTACCCTTAGAAAAATTTACTATTTTAATCAGTGTAAGAAATTTGTCTTATGATTTTTACTAGACATGTTATAGTGGTTAACCTCATACATGTTGATTCCTTTAATATTATTTTGAGTGTGGAATATCTAGAGATGCACCGTGTCCAATTGGATTACTTAAAAAAGAGTCTATCTTCTAATGATGTTGCTTTTCTAGTTACTTCACTATAGATAGGAAAGTATTAACTACATGTTTCGTATCAAACTTTGTATCTGATAAGAGGTTGAGGAAGGAGTGTGAAACCTTTTGTATTGCGTGAAAAATATGTGGATGAAGAGAAGTGAATGATTAGTATGGGTTACATTCTAGTGGGGTAAGAGTTTCAAGATGTTTTTGTAATGAGTTTCCAAGTATACCTATATAATTATAAGTTGAGTTTAAGGTACACAATTTATTTGGTAGTAACCCTATAGAGGCACCAACTTATCGGATGGCACCATAAGAGTTGAAAGAGTTGACTACTCAACCAAAAGAATTGTATGATAATATATTATACAAATGAGTTATTATCTTGGGAAGATCCATGTTTTTTAAGAAAAAGGATAACAATGTGTTGTACATAGACAAAATATAGCGGAATAGTGTTATTGTAAAAAACAATAATCTTTTTCCTAAGATTGATGATTTGTTTGTCTAGTTACACACCAAACATGTTTTTAGAGATAGAGGCCATATATGGATATCATCAATTAGGGAATAAAGTGATATATGTACCCAACTCAGCTTTTGTGAGCATCATGGATGTTATGAGTTTCTACTTATGCCAATTGGATTCACAAATGACTATAACTCCTTCATGGATATGATAAATATAATATTCAAACCATATTTGGATCAATTTGTATTGGTATTTGTCGATGACATATTGGTTTACTCAAATGGTGTAAAATAAATTGAAAAACTTGATAATATTGTAAAATATTTTGAGACAATATCAACGATATGGAAAGTTTAGCAAATGTGAATTTAGTTGGTTGAAGGAGTTTCTTTACTTGGACATGCTAAAAGGAGTTAACATGCATCCTTAGAAGGTGGAATCTATTTTTAGTGGGAACAATCTAAAACTCTAAATGAGATGGTAAGCTCTATAGGATTATCTAGTTTGTATAGAATATTTATAATTATCTAGTTAGTATAGAATATTTATAATAAATATATCATGTCATAACACGTTATACACATATCACAAGGAAATATGCACCCTATTTTTAGAATAATGTGAGACAAGATTTCATATATTCAAAGTTAGATTATCTAAGACAGTGCTTCCAATTCTACCAAAGTGACAAATGGGATGTTGTTTAGTTGATGCATCTAGGAAATATTTGGGATATTTACTTATATTGGATGACAAATTAGTTGAACATGAATCCAAACTATCAAAAAGTATAATGAGAACTATCATACACATGATCCTGAGATGACAATAATAACACATACCTTGAAAATGTGGCATCATTATCTTTATGATGGAACATTTTGGACCATTGCAGATCATAAGAGTTTGAAGTACATTTGTACCCCAAAAAGTGCTTAAATGAAAAACAACATAGATGGATAAATTTGATCAAAGATTATGAAATTATCATTGATTGTTGCCTTGGCAAGGGAAATGTAGTATCATAAGCTTTGAACAAAAAGTCATATCCAACAACATAAATGATTTCGATCTCATGTGAAGAAAGAAATCTATTGGGAAAGATGTTGAGGGAGATGAACCTTGAGTTAGGTATATATAAATAAGATGGACTAAAGTCACATATGCATGTCATATCTCCTTTCAACGATGAGATTAAAGAGCTTTAGTGGGGTGATATTGGATTCACACAGATTATGGATGAGATGACACAAGGCAAGAGATCTGAATTTAGAGATTTTGATGACAATTTATTATATTAACAAAATTGATAATGTGTACTGATAATATTGACACGGGTAAACATATTTTGGAATAATAACACTCTTTCATGTATGAAATACTAGGAAATTCTAAGATGTACATAAACCTTAGGGAATTATATTGATTGTCATGTATGAAGAGAGTTGTGGATGACTATGTTCCTGTATTAGCAAGTTAGATGTGAACATCATAAACTATCAAGCACTTTGCTACCACTCCCTATGCTTGTATTGAATTAAAAAACTTAGTCATGAGCTTTATGTTAGGTTTACCTTGTTCATCACACATTTTTTGATATATATGGATGATTCTAGACATACCCAAAAAGTTTGGTCATTTTCTTCATGTTAACATGGGATTCATCAAAATTATCCAAAATATATATGGATTAAGTTATTAGGTTTCATGGAACTCTAGTTGCCAACATATCAGACAATGATACTAGGTTCTACATCTAAAATCTAGAATATTGTATACCATTATTCTGGAACAAGTTTGAAGTTCACAAGGTGTCATCCTCTAATAGATAGACATTTAAAGTGGATGATAAATGTATCTTATATCGACTTTTCTCAATTATCTTATGTGTTCATCACCTTATTCTATCCTCACTTTATTTTATAGTTGCAAGTTTGATGCCTTTTATATGCTAATCATTCCTTTTCATTTTATTGCAAGGAGGCTTGATCAATACATGTTTTACACTTGGGAGCATTCTAAACTCTAGACGCTAAATAGAGAAAATTACCAAAATCTTGAGTTTATTTGAGATTCATTAGAATTTTACATGGCTTCTTCGATCACTTAAAAATCGTGTTCTCATATTAGGATGCATAAATCTTTAGATATAGTGCATGGTGTGTTCATGCACTTACATTTTGTACACCTATACTTCACCACAAGCTAATTGATGACATACATGGTGTGTGTGTTAGGGACACATAAAGTACTCTATTGACAATCTTTAATGGATCATCCACTTACACACCATGCTCATTCGTAGCACACCATATAGGTCGTATATCACCTAACTAGGCCTCTTGATGAGCATGCCCTGATTTTGTGGAGCTCACTATGTTGGTTTTTGATTGTAGGAGAACACTTCATTTCCTGCAACTGCACACTAAGTGATTCACTTAATCACCAAGTAAGTTTTTATATCTACAAAATTAAATAAAATTTTCTTTTTAAAATTGCAACATAAACCATTCAAAGGTAGTATGTCAACAATCTATGATAAATTTCAAGTGAAAATGACTAGCAAGCAAGTGAAGTATGGATTCTAAGGCCTAGAATCTAGAGAAGAAGAATCATTCAAGGGTAGTACCTTGACACTCTATGATAAACATCAAGTTCATATGACTAGCTAGAAATTGGAGGATGGATTCTAAGGCCTACAAATTTAAGAAGAATGGGAGTGATTCTATACTAAAGGGTCCAAAGCTTGATCCAACATGGAGTTCTTATTTCTCTCCATCCTTACCCAAAGTATAGTATGGGAGAAATATTTATGTTCTCCAAAGTGAGTATCAACTTATTAATGACATCTACGTTCGTTATTTCTTTCTATTTTACATTTGGGTCATTTTTCTTGTTGTATCATTAACTCCAATTTTGGATGCTCATCTTGCTTGGGATATTTTGTCGAAGATGAGTAGTTTATTTTTTCTTATATTTGAAGGAGTAACCCACACATTTTTTCATGTTGAGAAAGTGATCCTATCTATTTATATGTTCTGTAATGTGTGTTGTTGTTTAGACAACCATGATGCATGTGTTAAGCTCTTAATACACATTGACAAAATGTTCTTGATAGTAAATTCATCTACTAGTAGATCAATCATTAATGAGACCCCCGAGAAAGCACTCGACATCATCAATATGAAAATAAATCAGAACCAACGGGACACTATGAGAGTTCATATCCATGTGTCCTCCTTCTAGTCTAAACAAGAAGGATAGTGTTATTTTGGGACTACACACATGTTGGCTTCAAAGATGGACACCATCTTGCCAAGGTTGTAAACCATCTCTACTTAGTTGGTCAATGTCATTGTATTTATTTGTGAAAATTGTGTAGGCACCATCCATCATTCTTCTAGTTCCAACAAATTGCAGAACCAAATCCACAAGACTATTTCTTAAAGAAACATAACTCGATGGGGAACTATGGGAATAACCACTCTTATTCTCCTTTTTCAATCATATACAACCTTGGATGGCACGTCAATCTCTACATCTTATCATAGAACCATTGTGAAAAAATTACCTCAACAAAGAAGCATCAATATTCACAATTCCAACAAGAAAATCAATAGAAATCCCTTTTCAATAACAACAACATTAACCAAAACTTAAACAACTAATAATAACAACTTGTCAATTTTTACACATTGTAGGAGACTTTGTCCCCACCCAAATAAGTCAGGGATTTTTGCTAATAGGGTAAAGTGCAAACATATGCGCTACTACAACTCTCCCCAAAAGTAGATGGAATTTATGTGCATACAATGATGCTTTAAACTCAAAATTGCACAACTAGACTCTTCATATACATCAAAAAACCTTCCATTCAAATCATGTGCTACCCAAAAAAGAATCCTGGGAAGGGTTACAATGTTATGACCCTAAGAAGTAGAATAACTACAATAAACATGGTTCCACCTCTAGATTAATTATTGAGATAATTGATTGTGATTCATATGAAAAAGGAAACATTGATAAATATTTGAAAGAGTTGAATTCAAGAGAAAATAACCAAAAAATATGTACATATTCCTCACATGTTCTCTAATAAAAGACCAAAAAGAAATTTTCATATTTTTGATAATATTGAAGAATCTCTATGTCAATCTACCATTTGTTGATGTTATTGATAAGATTCCATCATGTGCAAAGTTCTCAAAGGAAATCCAAGAAAATAAGCATACGTTGAATTGAGTTGAAACATTTTTTCTCTATAAAGAGATCAACGCCCTCAACCAATATTGAATGCCTAAGAAGATGAAAAATCCTAGAGAATTCACCCTTCCATGCCAAATCAATGACAAATTTAACAAATATCTTTTTATCATAGTGTAAGTGTCAGCATTGTAAGAAGATTTATATCTTCATCCTCTTGAATTTAGACTCTACTTGCGTACTTCTGAAATAAATAATTTCATACTTTTAGGAGAAATGTTGGACTCTACATGCTAAAAATATGAAATTAGACTCTACATGCTAAATATATGAAATTAGACTCTACAAGCAAGTATAGTCTAAATTTAAATTATTAGAGTCTAAATTTAAATTATTAGAGTCTAAATTCCTAAGTATTTGTCTCCTGACATGCATAATTGTTTCTTGCTTCTATGCAAAGAAACATATTCCTATACTTTTTATTATATCTTTGTTATTACTGTAAGGCCCTTGAACTTGCATAATGAGTTGAATGAGTTTAATTACCATAATTGAATGCTTAGAACCCTAATCCAACCTTTTTATATGTTTTGAAATAATAATACAAGCTTCAGTTTCAAATTTGGTCTAATTTGGACACTGTTTGAGCAAGTTATGCAATTTTTTTGTACATTTTGGACTTTTTTTGCAATTTACCCAATTGAGGGGTTTACTTTGCAATTTTTCACATAAATTATGTTCCTTAGTTGTTATATTATCATTCTTGAGATTTTTGAACCATGGGTCTCCTAGTTGAGCCATGGTTTCAAGGTGTTTTCATTAAGGGTATTTTAGGGGTTTCCCCTTCGTGGATGAGCTACCTTTAGTAGCTATCAACTAAGGAATTATGTGATCGGCTGGGAATTTCGACAAAGGAAAGATAAGAAGGTTAATAGGGACTGTGGGGGAGCTTCTTGTGTGTGTGCTTGTATATTCTTAATAAATTAAGGACATGGACACTTGGATAGATACTAAAATTTTAACTTTTCTTTTTTTTGCTTTATCTTTAAGTTCATATACTTATTCCCAAGCACCAAAACGAGCCATTTACACTCCACCACTACCCTCCTTCTCCCATCTTCGTTCTCCCTCTGTTCATCTGTGCATTTTTCTGCCCAAGGAAGAAGAAAGTGGGGATCTTCTTGGAAAAAAATTCTAGGGTTGCAATTGATTCCCTTTTTGGGTCTATAAAGCTTCTTCCTAGTGATCTTGACCTAAAAGTGTAAGTTTTACCTTATTTACTCGGTTTATTTATTTTCTCTTCTTCCTCATACATCTCTCCAGGTCGTAACCATGCTTTTCCATGGTGAAAGTGGTCCTAGAACTCAAAAATCCTTCTTTCTTATTTCTTTTCCTAGGGTTTTGCTTCTTTGTGGAGAGAATTGCATATTTGGCCAAGTTCAGATCTGAATCCAAGGTTTCCATACCCTATTTGCTCGAGATTATTTCTTTTTGGGATCTTACCTACTCTATAGAGGTGAGTAATATAACATTCTTCACTTATATTGGTTACTAGAAGCTTGTTAGTTCATGTTTATGCTTGAATGTGATGATCTAGGCATATAGAAACCATGCTTGTTTAGAATTACGAATTTTATGGTGTTCCCTATTTTGTTCCAGTTCTATATGGACCTGTAAACATGTGTACAACCTTTATAAGGTGTAACATGATCTGGGACAGGTTAATAGCAACAACCTATGGTGCCTATGTACAAAATAATTGATGGTTTAAATTAGGGTTTTCAAACTATTTCCTTCTCTATCACACAATCGATGGTCATACCATTCAACAACCAATTTACTAGAATGAAACAGTAAGTTAGTGAGAGAAAGCTCTGGCTTCTCTCTAGCAGTTTCCATCTGGTTCTCGTCATCCCCCGAGCTGCTCCCTTCCCCCCAGGTGATCTCCGTCAGCCTCTCCTCCCAAGCTAAGGTAACCTCTTTCTTTGGTTTGTTCGGCTTGCAACATCTTTGTGGATCATCTCTCTTTCACCTCTCTATTTACACTGATTCTCTTTTGATACCCTTCTAGGGTTTCCGGGGTTTCCTAGTTTTGTTTCCTGATCGCTCTGTTTTTCATCTTCTTCGGACATATGCAACATCATTAATATCAAAGATGATCTTCTACCGAGTTTTTTTTCTATCGTGGCTTCCCCTTGTCCTTCTCTAGTTTTTTAAGGTTTTAAGATGCATTGTTTCTCAGTCTCTGCTGACATACCCCTTTAATGCGGTGTTTTCTTCAGTTTTTTTTTCTGACCCTTCTTTCCCTGTGAACTGTTGGATCCCATCTATTATCTGCAACATTCTCTTTAGTGGTTCCCCTTCCAGTCTTGGGGTACCTCTTCCAACATCTCATTGATTACACCTCTTCATTCCCTTTGCCGGCTAGCCCTCCTTCCCCAGACTCTGACAATTACCTGGCCCGATACAACTTTGGCGTTCACAGCTAGACTCCTTTCTAGATTCACCTAACATATCCTTTCTCATTATGAGAACCGGTGGTATCTTCATCCTTGCCTCTTTCTCAAAACCTAACTGCATGCAAAAATCAGGCAAAGTTAAGACTTTCCGTTGTGCCTTTCAGAGTCACAAACTCCACAAATCGGAAAGTCCCCCAAAAGCTCCTTCTTCCCCTACCACTATGAACTCGCGCTTCCCTTTCCTTGAGCTTCATCTGGCTGATACAAAGTTCTCGTCTTCCATCTCGCTCCCTAGAGCTTGGATGTACCACAGTATCGATATCTCCCCTGGCATCTGTATGATAAACATCGGTCACCGATCTTTCCAGGTAATGATATCACGATCTCCTCGTGAGGACTCCATCTGGGGGAAAAAAAACCCCTTTCTCCTTATCTCTGACGACTGGCCGGAGATGCGATCTGAACTCAAGCTTCAGCCAGAATGGTCTTTGTTCCTTCAACCTTACGCAGATCGTACCCTCCGAGCTTGGGTCAGAGACTTCAACCATCAATCCCCACCTGCTCTCGCTTTTCTATACAAGAAATATGACCAGGGCAACTCGTCGTCTTCAGTTTCAGCTGATCAACTTTTTGTCAGAACAGAATATCAACCTTATATGGGTACTAAGTCTATGCCCATCTCCATCTCTTCCGGGTCTGAAGATAACAAAGAAGAGGTTTCATCTACCTTGCTGCAACCAAACAGCTCCATAGCAGAAAGGTACAAACTCTTTCCCTCTCCTTCTCCTTCTCTTAAATATAAGGTCCCCAACCTCAAACTCACATCTCTCTATAAAACCATTGTGCAAAAACCTCCCCCGAACAGCGAAATCATTCCAAAGGACCTTGACCTACTCAATCTTTCCTTTTCGGTTCTGGGGAAAGCAAAATCCTCCCCACTCATCATCGACAATTAGGAGAAAAACCCCTCTGACCATCTCTGGAGAATGGTTCCCCCAAAAAAGTCCTTTCGAGCTCTTTTCTGCCGCTTCTGCCTCAGAAACAACCACTCCTCTTCCAGATGTTTCTCTCACCTTGCATGCTTCAGGTGTGGTCGCATAGGGCACATAAAAAGGCACTGCATGGAGCGACCTTCTCCAAACAGTCTTGGACAACAACTAAATCCACATCGCTCTCACATGCACTCCCGCTTTAGACATCTCTCTCATTTCCAAAATTGTTCAGTGGTCCCAACAAGACATCCTTCTGCCAACAAACCCCTTTCTATGTCTGCACATAATCATTGCCTTTCAAGCAACCCGTTTGCATGCCTTGAAAATCTCCCGCCATATCATGCAACATCTAAAAACCCTAGTATCGAAAACTCAAGGTTACCTTCTTTTTCAAAACCCTACCTTTACTCTTCAAAACCCTCGTCAAGCAACCACTCCAAGCTCCCCTTTACAAAACCTTCCTCCCTGCCTAAGATTCCACCTGCCAAAACACACAAAGAAATTCAACCTTCCCCCGCCCAACCTATGAAGACTCCCGATCACCTGGAATATGCCATCGCCATGGATCTTCCTACAAATTCGATGCGTCTTCTCAAAGTCTTCTCCCTTAGAAGCATCCTTGTCTCTATTGAAAACAACCTGGACAACAATCTCATAAATGTTCTTGACATCACTAGAGCTCTAGCACTCCTTCTTCCCGGCCATACCATCCTCAAACCTAAAATCCTCTCGCCCACCCAGCTTATCTACACTTTCCCTGAAGGAACTCAGATAACCCATATCTTCAATCAAGTTCTTACCATTCCTTGTAGATCCAGCTTCATTATGGCTCGCCTAACCAAATGGTCAGCTGACTCTGGTTCTTTCCCAGCCCCTGCGGGTGGCTCCGATTGGGTTGCCATATCAAACCTTCCTCCTCATTTGTGGGAACTAGAAATCTTCAGAGGGATAGCTCATTCAATAGGGGCTACCCTTCAATACATCAGCCCGGAAACTCTTCATCCCACACAATACATTAAAGCCTATTGTCTCTTCTCAGTTAAAGCTGCTATCTCCCTCCCTCCTTGCATTAACATTAGAATCAGTGAATCGATCTACCATCTTAAGCTAGCAGCTGAACAACCCACCTTACATAGTACTGCTTTTTCTGACCTCTCTTCACATTCGCCATCATGGTTCAGTCCTAACAAGAGCTATAACCACTCCTCACTCACCAGACCCCCCCAGAATAGAAACCAAGTTTGGACTAGGAAACCCTCAACCCTCCCTATTAATGCATACTCAGCCCAAAACAAAAAGAGAAATCGATCTCCAATTCTTCCCCTCCCTACAACAAACATCCCATCACTCAAAAAATCTTGTCCTTCATCTTCATCCACAAAGGAAAGCTGGCATTCTCCAGATAAAACAAATCAAACCTCTGCTTTTCAAGACTCTTCTCAACACTTAAAGGATAACTCCCTGCAGAGTGCGGAACCGAAGAGCCCTCTTCAGAAAACAAACACAAGCTACATCCAAAAGATCCTGCAGCCCGACCTCTCTTTCAACAATGGATCAAGTATCTCAAACAGAGCCAAGAAAGGTATTTCTCCTTCCCCCTCTATCTATTTTGATTCTTCGGCACCATCTCTTACTATATCTACATCCTTAAAAAATAAAGTTTAAAATAAGCCTGGTACTATAGATGATCTAGCCTCTTGGTCTAGTTTAAAAAGTTTTTCTTCATTTGCAAATAAGATTGGTTTCTGCTTTGAAAAGGAAAAGGATGCTCAGTATATCCTAAATGACCTTGAATCTTATATGGGCTGGTCAAATAGACGTTGTTAGTCTTGCCTTTCTATCTATTGGCCTCCCTTTGTTTTTTTTTCATTTTAAATGAAAATCTCTACTTGGAACATCTGTGGAGCTTCTAACTTACAAAGAAGAAGAAAAATCCGACCACATATTTATAAAAATAAAATAGACCTTATTTCTATTCAAGAAACAAAGACCTTCCTCACCCCTTTTGCTCTCAAAACGATTGGAGGAAATAGAATCACAAACTGGATTCAACTTCCTCCCAAGGGCTTCAAAGGTGGCATTCTTGTGGGTTACAACAACCAGGCCCTCCTGCTACAAAATTCCTCAATTCTAAACTTTTCGATTACTATTGATTTCAAAAATCTTTCTGATGACTTCTTATGGTCTTTCTCTGGCATTTACGGAGAACCAGGACATGAAAAATCCCTCTTTCTTGAGGAATTAAACTTCCTCTTCATAAACTATCACAATTTACCCTGGATCTTGGGTGGGGACTTTAATCTAGTCACTCAAATCTCTGATAGACATAACTCAAATCCTTCCCCTTCCCCCTTATCTGCTGCAGACAAAAAATTTAAACAGATGATATCTGACTACTCTCTTATCGACCACGCTCCCTCAAACGCCTCTTTTACTTGGTCTAGAAACCAAACCTTTGCCTGACTAGATCACTTCTTATGTTCAAACCTTTGGGAGGACAAACATCCTCTCTCGTCTATATACATTGCCCACAGAACCATCTCCGACCACTTTCCCCTTATCATGGACACAGTTTCTTCCTCTTGGGGATACCGTCCTTTTAGATTTGAAAATAACTAGCTTCAAAATGAAAGTTTCAACTCTTCATGTCTTGATACATGGGATCTTGCTTGCTCTCAATCAACAAACCTGGGTCTTCATATTTTGGAAAATACAAAAAAAATCAAAAAACATATAAAAAACTGGCTGACCAATAATCCCTCGACCCTGTTGGATGATAAAAAAAACCTAGAGGACCATCTTTTGCTATTAGAAAAAGATCCTTCAGCTGATCCGGCTCAAATCCTATCCTTCAAAGCTGGTCTAGAAAACATAAACAACAAAATAGAGACAAAATGGAGACAAAGAGCCAAAATCATTTGGGCCAAAGAAGGTGATAAAAATACAAAAATTTTCCATAAAATTTGCAATCAAAAATTCAGAAACAACTATATATCACATCTTAAGATAAACGGAAGTCTCACTTCCCACAAAGAAACCATCATTAGGCACATAAAAAACAATTTCCAAAATATTTTCAACTCAAATCACAATCCGGCTGGTCTTGATCACTTTCATTGGCACTCCATTTGCCTAAACAAAATCCAAAATCCTCTCGACCTAATCAAACCTTTCAGTCTGGGTGAATAACAATCTGCTATTTCCGATCTAGGCAAAGATAAATCTCCTGGACCCGATGGACTCAATGTGGAATTTTACTTGGCTAATTGGAATCATTATAAGCATGATTTTCTTGCTCTTCTCTCAGACTTTCATTCCAGTCCAAACCCCCAAAACATCATAAAATACATAAATAAAACATTCATCTCTTTGATAAAAAAAATAGCAAACCTGATTTAATCACGCTTTTCAGACCGATCAGTCTTATGAATACCTCTTATAAAATCATTGCTAAAACCTTAGCCAATAGAATTAAACCTCTTATGAACGAAATCATCCCTCTAAACCAATCAGCCTTCCTAAAAAACCGAAGCATCCAAGATGCCTTCTTAATGGTCCATGAAACTATCCATCTCTGCCATAAAAACAAAACCCCTCTTCTGGCTATCAAATTGGATTTTGAGAAAGCCTTCGACTTTGTAAACTGGAATTGCTTGCTTAAAACTCTAAAAGGTTTTGCCTTCCCTGATAAATGGATCTCCTAGATCTACGCTTGCATCTCCACAAACCACTTCTCTACCATCATAAACGGTGTCCCTTTTGGCTATTTCCATAATACAAACGGACTTAGACAAGGTGACCCCCTCTCTCCCTATCTTTTCATCATCCTTACTTCCCTCCTTTCCAGGATGATCCATCTGGGCATTCAAAACAATATCATTTCTTCTCCTGAGGACTGCAAGGAAAATATTATTCAATTTGCGGATGATACCATCATCTTTTCCTCTCCCGATTTATCCTCGGTTCAAAACATCTTCAGGATTATAGGCTTATTTTCCTACATATATGGTCTTAAAGTTAACATTCAAAAATCTTCCATCTTTGGATTTAACCTCCATCATTCCACCCTCGAGACTCTGCAAGATTTTCTTAAATGCAAATCAGAAGACTTTCCGATCAAGTACCTGGGCCTTCCCATCACTCCATACAACATCACAAATGCTATTTGGAATCCAATCGTAACAAAAATAAACTCAAAACTTTCTAGCTGGGAAAACAACTTTCTTAACCTCTCGAGCAGACTAACCCTTCTTAATAGTGCCATCACTCCTATAACAACACATTTCCTAAGCTGCATTCCCTTGCCCTCAAAGACCAGACATATCTTGGACAAAATTCGGAGAAAATTCCTTTGGAATAATGCCCACAAAAATGATAAATCGGGTAAACACTGTCACCTGGTCAATTGGAAAACAATCTCTGCTCCCATTGACCAAGGCGGATGGGGGATTATAAACATTGAAACACACTCCCTTTGTCTGATTACCAAAATCATAGATTGCCTCACCCAAAATAAAGAAAAAATCTGGACAAACCTCATCATGCATAAATATTATCGCTCAACACCGCCTTGACATCAAATCAAAAGGCAATCTTCTTCCCCCCTTTGGAAATACATAAATAAAAACATCAATACTATTCAACAGTTGTTAATTACCCCTCCACACTCTCATAAAAATATCTCTTTCTGGTCAGACCATTGGTATAATAACAATTCAATTATAAACCTCAAAACATCATGGACTATTCCAAAAAAACTCATCCATATAAACATTGATAAAGCCCTCTCCCTTACCACCAGCAAAAGATCAAACTCCTTAAAAAGATGTATCCTCTCGGTTTTAAGTCAACATGAACTCAGTAATATCTCAACCTCTTTAGAAGAAAACACTTCACATAACATCTATTGGAAATGGGGTAAAGAATATTCGGTGAAATATGCTTACAATTTTCTTTCTTTCAGAGGTATCACCCCATCTTCATCTAAACTTTGGAAGCAAAAATGGCCACATAAATATAAAACATTCTTATGGCTTCTCCTCCACAATAAGCTTCTTACAGGAGAAATCATCAAAACAAAGGGCTTCCAAGGACCGTTTAGATGTGTCCTCTGTGAGAAAAACGAGGATTCGACAAGTCACATCTTCTTCAAATGCCCTTTCTCTCAAATCATCATCTCACACTTCTTGCGAAATAGTCTTCCTGATCTCCAGGAATCTAATTTTCCAATTCATATTTCTCCATCTCGGCTTTACAGGCAGCACAAAAGTAATGATCTATTCTCAGCCACCTGCTGGAATCTTTGGAAGGAAAGAAACAATAGGATGTTCAATAACAAGAAAAAAATGGCTAAGACTATTCTAAATGATATCGATGCCGATCTTCACATCCTTATCAAACTGCAGGAAAAATAGCAGGTGTATCCCAAGAGCAATCTGGTGAAGGTGACTCTGAAGCAGCAGAATCGGAAGCAGCTTTCCTTTGTGATCTAAAAGCCTTGGTGGACGATGAGACGGGTGTTAGTCTGGTGCAGCAACCATAGTGACATTCCATCCCTTGCAAGTTCAACACTATTAGTCTCATTTCCTAGTTTGCAAAAACTTTTTAATTTAAAAGAGGTTTGTCTTAAGGGGTGCCTCCCCCAAGCTACTTTCAACTTATTTTCTTTCCTCTACAAACTCTATGTTGTTACTTCACATTAGCAGGTCTTCGCTTGCTGTATGTGCTTTTTCAATATATCATTACCTTGCCTAAAAAAAAACCATTCAACAACCAATGGTGTTGCTATATTGGCAACTTATGTTCGTGATCAAGGGTGTCAAATGTATGGTGACAACCTTTGTTCACCATATTAGGTCATATTTTGAATCAATTATACATTTAATTATCATCCTCTAAGTATTCTAATGATGTTATCAATCGATCATGATATTGACTTAATATTTGATAGTGTTAACTGAATGTATTACTGATCTAACAACCAATGGTGACCTAAAGATCACAATTAATGGTGGATCAAGTCATCACCATATATGATGAATTAGTAATGTAATTGTAGATTTGACTAAACCTTGAACCAATGGTTCCTTGGTTTAATTGATCTAATGGTTAGACCTATACTTCAATTGATAACCTTGAACAATGAACCTAATCCAATGAATAATATTGGATGATCTAACATCCAATGGATTAGAATAAATCATATGGTATGATATGTGGGTCCTAGTGAAGATAATTCAATGGCTCAATACCATTAATTGGTAGTCTTACCTTTGTGATTATATAGTTATATTTGATAAATCACTATAATAAGTGAATGTGTAACTCCCATGTGATCTAGCTTGTTATACCTAACCTTAGTGTAATTATATGATGTTGATTGGTTATAGTCAGACCTCTTGAATGATTAATGTGATAATTAATTACACTCTTCTTGTGTTGAAACCACAATGTAGTACTATTTGAATATCATAGTGCCTTGCCATGTTAATATTTATGGACACATATGTGTTAATGATCTTTTGAGCCTTGTTTAAGGCATAGAATGATGATGATAACCTTACTATGAATAATGTGATGGTATTAATGACCTTTGGGCATGTTTGAAGCCATTGATTGAGGTGAAATCCTCTTTATGTTCCAATAAGGGTTAAAACCCTGGAACTTGTGATAAGATATTGGTATCTTGTAATAGTATGATGATAAGTGTGGTCCATTAATTTACAATGAATGATAGGATGTGGTAATGTGATTAAGATTTATTTCTCAAATGTTTTATATCCTTTGAAGTAGTTATACATATACTCTTGTTAACAAATAATTAAGGTTTGAATGTCCACTTGTATGATAAAGCCTTAATGCATTCAATTGGCAATAATTAATCAAGTGTAACCTTAATCATGTAGAGCCATGTATCGTAGAGTCATCTTTAGTGTCAGAACTTACTGGATGGTGAAATGAGTATTCCCAAGGGAAACTCGGAGCACATACTGTTGAGTATGTGGGGGTGGAAAGTTGAGGATATATCCTTGTCATCCACAATTGCAGGTTATGGAGGATGGCTATGGTCATGCCTCAACCATTTGATGTGATTGAGGACAGATGCAGTTGTACCCCGGATTAGAGGGTTTTGTATATCTGTTTTCTAGTGTTGTAACTTGTACCAAGTACAGAGTAGTTGTTATCAGTTGACTATATGTCACTGTTGGCAGTTTGACTGGTATGTCACTGCAGTTTACTCGTACTGACCGAGGGGAAGAGATCTTAGGATATCAACACTCCTATATCTTATACAGAACCGAATAACACTTTGCAGTGGTTAGTTGGACTTTGAGTGCTACGACTCAAACTCTCCAGAGCATAATAATAAAAGAAGTGATACCAGTCGTGTAGTATAATTTCTAGGGTTTAATACATATAACATTGGTTGATTAACCCTTGTCTTGTCTTTACACTGCATAGTTCTTACATGATGCAGACTTATGAAAATTGTACAATTCTAATTGATGTTACAACTTATTTGCTTAACTGCATAGTATGCTTAAACTGTTCTCTCTATTCATATTGTTTATTCAATACCCTAACTGCTCAATATATTTACTGTTAATTAATATGTTATAAACAATATATGTTGGAGAGAGTTATATCTCTCACTGGGACTTGGTTTCACATGTGGGTCACCACATCTTTTTAGGTGGTCGTAGGCAACATGGTCGAGGTTGCGCTGTGGAAGAGAACCAACCTGGTGATCAATAGATTCAGAAGGTTGATTAGTTGTAGATGTTAGTAGTAGAGTCCTAGTGTCGTCCATGTACTCTCAGGTCCTGGTATGGGATGTGTTTTCTAGATGATATACTTGTATCGACACGAGATTTTGGTAGTATGCCAATGTTTGTAAATATATGGCATGTACATGTAAAATATCTTTTGTATGTAGGATGTGACTGAGGTCTTTGGACCCATATGTAAATAATTTTTACAGTATATGAGAATGGAATGAAGGACCTTTTGTAAATGTTCTAGAGTTTATTTTCATTATTGGAATTGGTTTTAATTATTTTGCATTTTTGACTATGTGATTAATTAATAGTTGACTGTGTTTTGTGTTTTGTGTAATCTCATTTAGCGTGACGAGGTGTCACAGTTAAGTTGGTATCAGAGCTCTAGGTTTACTGAGTCTACAGGGACATAGAACTTAGGTTTGAGTTTGTTTTTATGTATCCAACATATCTGATCATAGTTTATCCTTATGCACATATGTCTGGAGGACATGAAGAACATGTTGAGAGTAGATATGTTGCACTAAGAGGAGGTGCAAGGAGGTAGGCACACAATGAGAGAGTGCCAGAAGAAGGGCCAGAGCAGCCTACAATGCCTCATATAGACCCGACAATGATGGCCAATCTTGAGTTTCAACATATGTTTAGACAGATGATGGCCACGATTACACATATCGCTGACAAAGTGCCAACACCTCAAGCTAGGGCAGCCGCCTCCAATGTGGAGTCCTAAGGTGTCGGGAAGACATTTGAATGTCTTAGATGTGTTGGGGCAATTGAATATGCAGGTACTTCTGATCCAGCAGACGTTGACATGTGGTTGACTGAGCTGGAAAAGGAGTTCAAAATCCTAAATATCACTGAAGAAGACAAAGTTAAGCATATAGTATACTTGTTGAAGGGTAGTGTTGGCCACTGGTGGTCCATAGAAGAGGAGAAAAGTCCAGGAGTTGTCATAGGATGGGAGGATTTTCAAAGGAAATTTGTTAGCCGATATTTTCCAGAGACCTACCTAGATGAGAAAATCTCTCAGTTTGAGAAGATTCGTCAGGGAAGTATGACTATCAATGAGTATGAATCAAAGTTTATGGAACTTCTAAGGTTCTTCCCACACATGGCAGTAACAGATAAGGAAAGTATTCGGAGATTTGAGAAGGGTCTGAGTACGGAGTTGACTACTACAACATCAGCTTTGGAGAACAGGGAAAAGTTTTCCACCTTTGTGGAATATGTCAGGAGGATTGAGAGGTCTTCCATAGAGAAGCATGAAGCTAATGCTAAGAAGCGACCTATGCAGTTTCAAGGGCAATCATCTGGAGGCTTTAAGAATCCAAGGTTTTTACCACCACCGTTGCAACCAAGGTCAACCTTCAGTGAACCAATATCACATGCACCATCACAGTGGACCCTGAGTCAGGCTAAAGGTCACAGTTTTACGTCGACGGGGGCCCACAATACCTCATTGGTTTCAGTGACAGGCCCATTTAGGCCATATCATGATACCAATACATGTTACAAGTGTGGGAAAATGGGGCATACCAAACCTTATTGCCCTATGAAAGATGAGGAGGTGACTCAGCAGACAAGGCAAAGTCAACAAGGTCCACAACAATGACAGTTTAGTAGTGGCAGTGGAAGAGGACGTGGTCAGGCATCCCAGGCAGGATCCTATGGACAAGTAAGCAGAGGACGTGGACGGCAGTAGGCGACAACAAGGTTCTATGCCATGGCCCAGCCAGAAGCGGTGGTCAATCCACGAGTCACGATAGGTCAGGTGGAGTTATTTCATTCTAATATGTCTACTTCTTGTTTCATATCTGTGTTAGTAGACCCGGGTGCGACACACTCTTTTATCACCAGAGAGGTGATAGATATTTGTTATCTACATGTTAGTCTTAGATCTGATAGCCTATGGATGGAGACTCCTTTGGTTGATTCCACCAATTTGCGAGAAGTGTGCCCTTCTTGTGTTCTTTCTTTTTCTGGACACAATATTCAAGTGGATCTTTTTCCACTTGACATGCATGGTTTTGATGTAATCCTTGGAATGGATACCTTGGAAAAATACAAGGTAGTCTTAGACTGTAGTACTAAGGTGGCGACGTTCCATGATGGAGATGTATAGTGGATTTTCCAGGGTGATAGTAAGATTCTTCCTACATGCTTGATGTCAGCTATGACAGCTGAACGGTTGATGAGGTAAGGATGTGAGGCTTTCTTAGCTCATGTTGTGGATACCAAGGCAAGAGGTCCTAGTATCTAGGAGGTACCAGTGGTGTGAGAATTCGAGGATGTCTTTCTTGAGGAATTTCTTAGCATTCACCCTCCTAGAGAGATTGATTTTGAGATCAATCTTGTTCCTGGAACACAACCCATAGCATAGACAGCATACAGAATGGCACCGACAGAGATGTAGGAGTTAAAGAAACAGTTACAAGAACTATTAGAGAAGGGTTTTATCAGGATGAGCACTTCCCCTTAGGGTGCTCCCGTGTTGTTTGTTAAAAAGAAGGATGGTTCAATGAGGTTGTGTATAGTCTACAGACAGTTGAATAAGGTGACAATAAAGAATAAGTATCCTTTTCTGAGGATTGATGATCTTTTTGATCAGTTGAGAGGTGCCACTATGTTTTCAAAGATAGACCTGAGGTCAGGTTACCATCAGTTGAGAATTAAGGCTGAAGACATACCCAAGTCAGCTTTTAGGACTAGGTATGGTCATTATGAGTTTGTGGTTATGGTGTTTGGGCTAACCAATGTACCTGCATCTTTTATGGATCTAATGAATAGGGTGTTTAGACCTTATCTTGATTAGTGTGTTGTCATGTTCATAGATGATATCCTAATATACTCCAAGGATAGTCAACAACATGAGCAACACCTTCACCAGGCATTGACTTTGTTGAGGCAACACCAACTATATGCTAAGTTCAGCAAGTGTGAATTCTAGTTATCTAGAAGTGACTTTTCTGGGCCATGTTATATCTACAAAAGGCATTTGTGTTGATCCTGAGAAAGTGGAATATGTACTAGAATGGGAACAACTAAAGACACTGACAGAGATTCATAGTTTCCTAGGTCGGGTAGGTTACTATAGGAGGTTCATCAAAGACTTCAGTTCTATAGCATTACCCCTAACTAGGTTAACTAGGAAGGATGTTCCTTTTGCTTGGAATGACAAGTGTCAATGTTCTTTCCAGCTTTTGAAAGAAAAGTTGACTAGTGCACCAGTGTTAGTACTGCCAGAGCAAGGAAAAGGCTATATTGTCTTTTGTGATGCTTCAAAGAATGGGTTGTGATGTGTGTTGAAGCAGGATAAAAATGTGATTTCTTTTGATTCTTGACAACTAAAGAAACATGAGGAGAATTACCCAACACATGATATGGAGCTTGCAGCGGTGGTCCATGCCTTAAAGATCTGGAGACACTATCTTTATAGAGAAAAGTGTCAGATCTTCACCGACCACAAGAATCTATAGTATATTTTCTCAAAATAGGAGTTGAATATGAGGCAGAGGAGATGGATGAAGCAGATTAAGGATTATGATTACACAATAGAATACCATGCAGGGAAAGCTAATGTGATAGCCGATGCATTGAGTAGAAAGTCATCTTCATCATCAATAATAGATAATGCACAATTAAATTCCTTGATGTGCCATAAGAGAGATATGCTAGTGTCTCTTCGCCAGATGAATGTACAACTAGAAGTTTCCTTGTTGGTAGGATTGTTGGCACATTTACAAGTGAAACCTACCTTGAGACACCAGATTCATGATGCACAACAAAATGATACTATGATACAGAATATCCAATCAGGGATTGGTAGTGAAAAGTATGATGGCTTTCACGAGGCTGATGATGGTACAATTTGTTACCATAATAGGACATTAATTCCTGATGTTGATGGGTTGAGGAAGATGGTACTTGAGGAGGCTCACTCCTCCATATATGCAATGCATCCTGGAAGTATCAAGATGTACCAAAATTTGAAAGACATGTATTGGTGGCTAGGTCTAAAGTGTAATGTGGCAAAGTTCATTGCCAAGTGTCCAGTTTGTCAGTAGGTGAAGGCTGAGCACCAGAAGCCTACAGGGACATTACAACCCTTGCCAATACCACAGTAGAAATGGGATCATATTACTATGGACTTTGTGGTTGGTCTTCCTAGGACAACCAAGGGTAATGATTCCATATGGGTGATAGTAGACAGATTGACTAAGTCAGCTCATTTTCTGCCAGTTAAGACGACGTTTACAGTAGAGAAATTTGCACAAATATATGTTGATGAGATAGTCTGTTTGCATGGCATTCCAATGACTATAGTTTCTGATAGAGGTCTACAGTTTACAAGTCATTTTTGGGAGTGTTTGCAATCAACAATGGGAACACAACTGAGATTTAGCATAGCTTTTCATCCACAGAATGATGGCCAGTCTGAAAGGACTATTCAAACTTTAGAGGATCTCTTGAGGGCAAGTGTGCTGCAATTTCTTGGTAGTTGGGATGTACATCTAACTCTGATAGAGATTGCGTACAACAATAGCTATCAAAGAAGCATAGACTTGGCTCCTTATGAGGCTCTGTATCGGAGACTATTTTGGTCTCCTCTTTACTGGTATGAGACAGGTGAATATTAACTTTTGAGTCATGACCTAGTACATCAGACTACGGAAAAGATTAAAGTGATACAACAACAGTTGAAAGCAGCCCAGGACAGGCAGAAATCTTATGAAAATAACCGACGTAGACCACTTGAGTTCCAAGTGGGAGATAGAGTATATCTTAAGTTTTCTCCTTGAAAAGGCGTGCTGAGGTTTGGAAAGAAGGGTAAGTTGGCTCCTAGAATTATGAGACCATGCCCTATCCTAGCTCATGTTGGAAAGGTAGCATATAAGTTGGAGCTACCACCAGAGATACATAGATTGCATAATGTCTTTCACATCTCTATGTTGAGGAAATGTCATTTAGATACTAACTAGATAATCCAACAAGTAGAGGTTGAGTTAGATGATGATATCTCCTATGTTGAGGGTCCTGTGTTGATTTTGGAAAGACGGTTGAAAAAGCTGAAGAGAAAAGATATAATACTAGTGAAAGTTTTGTGGAATCATCATGGCATAGAGGAAGCTACATGGGAACTAGAGAATGAGATGCGTAAAAAATACCCATCTCTTTTTGCGTAGGATTTCGAGGCGAAATCATTGTTAGGGGTTTATAGTTGTAAGGCCCTTAAACTTGCTTAATGAGTTGAATGAGCTTAATTACCATATATGAATGGTTAGAACCCTAATACAACCTTTTATATGTTTTAAATCATAAGACAAGCTTAAGTTTCAAATTTGGTCCAATTTGGACACTGTTTGAGCAAGTTATGCAATTTTCTGTACATTTTGGACTTTTATGCAATTTACCTAATTGAGGGGTTTTCTTTACAATTTGTCACATACATTATGTTCCTTGGATGTTATATTATCATTCTTGAGATTTTTGATCCGTGGGGCTCCTAGTTGAGCCATGGCTTGAAGGTGTTTTCATCAAGGGTATTTTAGGGTTTTCCCCTTCATGGATGAGCTACCTTTAGTAGCTATCAACTAAGGAATTATGTGATTGGCTGGGAATTTCGACAAAGGAAAGCTAAGCAGGTTAATAGGGATGGTGGGGGAGCTTCTTGTGTGTGTTCTTGTATATTCTTAATAAATTAAGGTCATGGACACTTGGATAGATATTAGAATTTCAACCTTTTCTTTTTTTGCTTTATCTTAATGTTCATATACTTATCTCCAAGCACCAAAACGAACCATTTCCTCTCCACCACTTCCCTCCTTCTCCCAGATTCGTTCTCCCTCTATTCAGCTACGAATTTTTCTTCCCAAGGAAGAAGAAAGTGGGGATCTTCTTGGAAAAATTTCTAGGGTTGCAATTGATTCCCTTTTTGGATCTATAAAGCTTCTTCCTAGTGATCTTGACCAAAAAGTGTAAGTTTTACCTTATTTACTCCATTTATTTCTTTTCTCTTCTTCCTCCTACATCTCTCCAGGTCGGAACCATGCTTTTCCAAGGTGAAAGTGGCCCTAGAACTCAAAAAGCCTTCCTTCTTGTTTCTTTTTCTAGGGTTTTACTTCTTTGTGGAGAGAATTGCATATTTGGCCAAGTTCAGATCTGAATCCAAGGTTTCCTTGCCCTATTTGCTCGAGATTCTTTATGTTTGGGATCTGACCTACTCTATAGAGGTGAGTTATATAACATTCTTCACTTATATTGCTTACTAGAAGCTTGTTAGTTCATGTTTATGCTTGAATGTGATGATCTAGGCATAGAGAAACCATGCTTGTTTAGAATTACAAATTTTGTGGTGTTCCCTATTTTGTTCCTGTTCTATATGAACCTGTAAATATGTGTACAACCTTTATAAGGTGTAACATGTTCTAGGACAGGTTAATAGCAATATGTACAAAACAATTGATGGTTCAAATTAGGGTTTTCAAACTATTTCCTTCTCTATCACGCAATCGATGGTCATACCATTCAACAACCAATGGTGTTGCTATCTTGGCAACTGATGTTCGTGATCAAGGGTGTCAACTGTATGGTGACAACCTATGGTCACCATCTTAGGTCATGTTTTGACTCAATTAGACATTTAATTATCATCCACTAAGTATTCTAATGATGTTATCAATCGATATGATATTGACTTAATATTTGATGGTGTTAACTGAATGTATTACTGATCTAGCAACCAATGGTGACCTAACGATCACAATTAATGGTGGATTAGGTCATCACCATATATGATGAATCAGGAATGTAATTGTAGATTTGACTCAACCTTGAACCAATGGTTCCTTAGTTCAATTGATCTAATGGTTAGACCTATACTTCAATTGATAACCTTGAACAATGAACCTAATCCAATGAATAATATTGGGTGCTCTAACATCCAATGGATTAGAATAAATAATATGGTATTATATGTGGGGTCCTAGTGAAGATAATTTAATGGTTCAATACCATTAATTGGTAGTCTTAACTTTGCCATTATATAGTTATATTTGATAAACCGTTATAATAAGTGAATGTGTAACTCCCATGTGATCTGGCTTATTATACCTAACCTTAGTGTAATTATATGATGTTGATTTGTTATAATCAGACCTCTTGAATTATTAATGTGATAATGAATTACAATCTTCTTGTGTTGAAACCACAATTTAGTACTATTTGAATATCATAGTGCCTTGCCATGTTAATATTTATGGACACATATGTGCTAATGATCTTTTAAGCCTTGTTTAAGGCATGGAATGATGTTTATAACCTTACTATGAATAATGTGATGGTCTTAATGACCTTTGGGCATGTTTGAAGCCATGATTGAGATGAAATCCTCTTTATGTTTCAATAAGGGTCAAAACCCTGGAACTTGTGATAAGATATTGGTATCTTGTAATAGTATGATGATAAGTGTGGTCCATTAATTTGCAATGAATGATAGGATGTGGTAATGTGATTAAGATTTATATCTCAAATGTTTTATATCCTTTGAAATAATTATACATATACTCTTGTTAAAAAACAATTAGGGTTTGAATGTCCACTTGTATGATAAAGCCTTAATGCATTCAATTGGCAGTAATTAATCAAGTGTAACCTTAATCATGTAGAGCCCTGTGTTGTAGAGCCATCTTCAGTGTCAGAACTAACTGGATGGTGAAACGAGTATTCCTAAGGGAAACTCAGAGTGCGTACTGTTGAGTATGTGGGGGTGGCAAGTTGAAGATATATCCTTGTCATCTACAATTGCAGGTTATGTAGGATGGCTATGGTGATGCATCAGACATTTGATGTGATTGAGGACAATTTTGGTTGTACCTTGGATTAGAGGGTTTTTTATATCTTGTTTTCTAGTGTTGTAACTTGTACCAAGTACAGACTAGTTGTTATCAGTTGACTATATGTCATTGTTGGTAGTTTGACTAGTATGTCACAGCAGTTTACTAGTACTGACCGAGGGGAAGAGATCTTAGGATACCGACACTACTAGATCTTATACGCAACTGAATAGAACTTCACAATAGTCAGTTGGACTTTGAGTGGTATGACTCAAACTCCCCAGGGCATAATAATAAAATAAGTGATACCAGTCGTGTAGTATAATTGCTAGGGTTTAATACGTATCACTTTGGTTGATTAACCCTTGTCTTGTCTTTACACTGCATAGTTCTTACATGATGCAGACTTATGAAAATTGTATAATTCTACTTGATGTTACAACTTATTTGCTTAACTACTTAGTATGCTTAAATTGTCCGCTCTATTCATATTGTTTATTCAATACCCTAATTTCTCAATGTATTTCCTATTAATTAATATGTTATAATCAATATATGTTGGAGAGAGTTATATCTCTTACTGGGACTGAGTCTCACTCGTGGGTCACCACATTTTTTTAAGTGGTCGTGGGCAACGTGGTCGAGGTTGTACTGTGGAAGAGAACCAACATGGTGATCAATATATTTAGAAGGTTGATTAGTTGTAGATGCTAGTAGTAGAGTCCTAGTGTCGTCCCTGTACTCTCAGGTCCTGGTATGGGATGTGTTTTCTAGATGATATACTTGTATCGCCATGAGATTTTGGTAGTATGCCAATGTTTGTAAATATATGGCATGTACATGTGAAATATCTTTTGTATACAGGATGTGACTGAGGTCTTTGGACCCATATGTAAATACTTCTTACAGTATATGAGAATGGAATGATGGACCTTTTGTAAATGTTCTAGAGTTTATTTTTGTTGATGGAATTGGTTTTAATTATTTTGCATTTTGACTATTTGATTAATTAGTAGTGGATCGTGTTTTGTGTTTTGAGTAATCTCATTTAGCGTGATGAGGTGTCATAGTTACTATCAACTCTCATGTGGTTTATAGTATCAATGTCTTCCAGTTTAAATTGCAACATTATCAGTTCAACAAAAATGGGTTAGAAAAACAACTACATACCATTGAAGCATCCAATGATTCCCTACTCCACCTCCAGACATAAACGCCCCCACAATATTCAGCTGAAATTATAAAGAGGTAGACACTTCAAGTGTATCATCTCACATCACATACTTATCACATGAGTTACACAAAATATATTATTATGAAAGCCTTGGGTGTACATGACAAGATAAAGACTACTGGATAAAATGGGATTAAAGATATGTTTTTGCACCTCACTACAAATATACCCACTAATTTATAACTACAATGCATGTCATCAATGATCATGACAACCTAGCTAGCAATTTTGGCACTGTCCAGTTCTACCTCTGGGACAAATTGTATATAATTCAAAATTTTAATTAATTGATAGGTTTTACACATAGATGCATACTTTGATCAATATGTAGCCAATTTTTGGAGTGCCATTGTTGAAGAAACAAAATTAAATATCATTAGATAGAGGATTGAACATCCAAAACACTAACTTGTGATACATTCACCACATGTTGAGCATGGCTTTTTGTGCATAGAAAGAAATACAAGGAAGAGTGGGTAGGTTGGCCATTACTTATATTGGGTGATGTTACATGATTATTATGTCAAGCAATTGTACCATATTAGTAAGGGAAACAAGGGTAATACCATGATTTTTGCCATTATTACCTAGCTAGTTGTATCTCGTAATGTCTTTTTTTTGGTCGGTCTAAAAAGCATGTTACTGATAACCAAAACTTGAGGTACATAAGTGCCCCTAAAAGAGTCTAATCCCTGATACACCAAACAGCTGGTTATCAAGGTACTTAGACCATCACTCGGGGCAAAACAAGAAAAATAAACATCCAAACAGCCCTTACAAACATACATAAGAGATCAAGAAGTCTAGCCCTAAGACATTACAAACACCTACAAATATAAGGGCCACACCCCATCAGCCTAAATCTGTAAGCAGGAGATGAGTAGAGATCATATTTCTCAGTAAAGCACCCAAGAAGATGGACCAAATCTAGATGCCACATCTAGCTAAAGCTGACTTGAGAAGCCTATGCAGACCAAGCAGACCCAACTTGCCTCTGATCGGCCAAGAAAGAAGATGAAAATGGAACCGGTCAACTCCACTGTAATAACAACACCCACAAATATGGGAGGGATACAAGCTCCCTTCTTCAACAGCTTCCCTGACTCCTCCTGCAAGAAAGGCCAAGCAAGTAGCCATGGGATAGCTCTACCACAACCATCCCGCTAGGAGGAAGCTCCCACCCCACCTCCCTTGCCTTAGACTTCTTCACCTTTGACTTCTCATCCCATGTCGAACAAACTCCTCGATGGAATCCTAGTACACCTATCCGAGACCAAAAGGCACCCAAACTAGGGCACCCACACAAGGCCACGAAGCCCCTATATGCACTGAGACATAGCATCGAGCATCTTGGAGGCGCCTAGAGAATAACAGTAGCCTGTTAGCTAACAAGTGCCTTACTATTTTCTAGACAAAAGCTCTAGCTTTTGGTTCACCCAGGAGCAGGCTCCGAGAGACAACAGGTCGAATACCTTGAGGGTGCAATACCTTGCAGCAGCAACACAGACTGCCTTTGTAGGCTTCAGACACTACTAGTTGAACTTAAGCAATCTGACGAACACTTAGTGCTCACAACAACAAGAGGGACTGAGAGGGAGAGAAGAAGTAGGCCCCCCATCCCAAACCCACATGAAGCTGCTATGTCGTCGAAGACCTTAAGGATGTTAAGACTCGATTAGCGTCAGAGAAGCATCATCCCATCGCCAGGAGCAATGGAGTGAACCATGCGTCGAGGCCTGGAGTCAAGGTCTGGAAGCATCACCGTGTAGGGAGTGCTGCCTACAAGCCAGGAGTGGGACAACGCCCAGGCCACTAAAGGGGACTCACTACCACCACTGTAGAAAACCCGGAGTAGGAATCAAGCCAACGAGTTTTCAGGGCACAAAGCTCTGGTCATCATAACCCGACTCAGAATGGGGAGGTGCAGAGGGCATGAGGGGATACAAATCCCTTATCTAAAAAAGATAGATAAAATGATGAAATACATGGAACATGATCTAGGACTATTGATTTCATTTGGTCTAATTTTACTTAGCCATGATGATGAAGAGAAGTTTTGATAATATTTCTAGTACCATGTTACTAATCATTTGTTGCTACTTGACAAAGGCTACATCACCTTGTAGGAGAAGGCCAATTGGAGGTACACCACATTCCATGTTGGTAGTCAAGATGAATCTTCTTCAACTCATGTGATAGAATTCTTCCCTCTAGTTCTAGGTCTTTCTCACCACAACCACCACTAATCTCGAAATAGTTGGATAATGCCCAGGTCGACTATTCATGGGCTACACTTATGTTACATTCAATAGAGATTTGACCATCAAGATGCTACATAGATCAGGGCCACTACTTCATGCCACACTTTCCACCACCCATATATAAGGCCACACACCATGCTGACAATATGATTAGGCATTGCACCATTACTAATTCTACTAGGATGGAGTTTGGGACTTCCATTGGCCACAATATCATTCATCACCACAGTGAGGTCACCCAATTGTGATCTCAATCTTTGTTGTATATAGTGAGGAAACTACATATTCCAAGTTTACGTTTGAAAATAGTTTGGGAGTTTAGTTTCATTTCTATTCTCCCATATTTCTAGTTGTTTACATCTTTAATTTGTAGTTTTTCATCTATGACTTGACATTTTGAAGTTTTTATTCTTAACCTATGACAATATTGCTCTTCTTTCAACCATGTCCTTGTCCTCCTTGTTTGTGATAGGATTGTTCTATCTCACTACTCATTACCTACTGATTCCTTCTCTTAATTCTATGCGACTGAACTCATGCACATAGATCTATAAAAATGATTGAATAAATCTACTTTCTTTACTCAAGATAAAGGAGTTATCTTTTTATATTCATTAGTTGTACAATCTTAATGTAGTGAAATTTATATTCATGTCTACTTCATATTATCTTTATTGCAATAACCTTCTTGGAAAATATTTTATGATCAAGTGAACATTAGGTTGAAGTTTGATGTGATTCATGTGCACACTCAGGGGTAACATTTCCAATAATTCCATGAGGTTCTAGATAGGAACTTGACTTTCTCTTTATTTATTTTGGAGTCCAATTTTAAATTTTACAATATGTTTTTCAAACAGATTCTAAATTGTCCGCAAGCATACCAACCTATTTTAAAGTCCAATCTACTATGATATTTGGGTGTTAACTTATAAAGAGGGTTGATTGGGCCCACCCAAAACTACATGTAGGTGTAAGATCTATTTTTATTATTTGAGTCCCAGAATTCAAGGTTTTTATGTAAAATCATGCATACAACATGGATTCACATATGCATCTTAGCTACAATTATGAGTTATAGAATTTTGACTCCGTACATATAACTTGAGAAATATTTCTTAAAACCACCTCTTTTACCAACATGAGTAAAAATAGTTACTAATCAAGACTGTATAATTGGCACCTTTGCTTGGATTGCGTCAGCTTTACTTGAACAATATATCTATATCATGGTTGTTTAATTGAATCTTGGTAGAATATGCTTGTTTTATATCTTATGTTAGTTTTATTTTCTAGTGTTTTTCTTTGACATGGATGTGTGACAGTGTCTTATTCTTATCATCTTCTTTCTACACCATATCTCAGTTTTAGTTTCTTGGGAACAAACTGCTAGGCATAAGAAAGTTTTATATAAACTTTTCCCTATCTTTTATGCATTTCTTGAATAACTCAAGTTTGATTTTTTTTTTCTCTAGTATTTCCAAACTTCATGCCTTTCATGTTACATTAATTCATTGCATGCATTTTGTTGCATCTATGCTTCACTGAAACCAAATATATGTGCAATGTAGAGTTTATTTGAGCTTCTTCATAATTTTACACAACATGTTTAAACCACTTACATTTTGTGTGCTCATGCCTAAATATCTGAATATTTAAAAAAATTCACCATTGTTGGGAAATTTACAAGTTGTATACCTCTACCTCTCATCAAGATATTTGTTGACCTGCACAATATGTGCACCAGGGACATGATGTGCACTATAATGATGATCATAAAGGGATAATTTGCTTACATCATGTGCTAATTGGTGGCATGAATTAGAGGCCTTCCATTGCCAAACCATGCCTCTTCATGAGCATTTCAAGCTCCATGGAAAAACAACATTTTGTTTGTTTATCATTGTAAAAGTGCATAAGTTCCCACAACCACAAGCCATGTAATTCACTTATAGACAATGGAAGTTGTTATTTCTTCAAACATGAACTAAAATCCACCCTAACTTTGTAAAGTGTGATACAAGCAATCTTAGGTTGGTCTCTTCAAAGATCTATAATATTTCTCAAGTAAAAATGACTAGAGAGGAATTGGAGAGGGAATTCTAAGGTCCAAAAGTGGGAGAAGAAAATCACGAGTGATTCTTTTGCAAATAGGGGTCTAGAACTTCCTTTAGTATGGATTTCTAATTTTTTCCCATTCTCATCTAAAGAAGAGGTGTGAGAACAATATTATATATCTCCAAGGTTATCTTGGACTTTCTACCAACATTTAAGCTCCTTCTTTCTTTCAAAAATAACACTTGAACCATTTTTAATCATCTACGATGAACTCCATAGCCAATGTTTATCTTTTTGGCAACATCTTTACATGGAGGATCACTTTATTTTTTCTTTTTGAACTTAGAGAAGTATTCCCCACCTTTTTCATGTTGAAGAAGTGATGTCATCAATTTAAATGCATGCTTTTATGATTAGTTCATGAATGTTCTCAATAATGTGTGCATTGTTAACTCGCCAACTATAAAGCATGTTTATGCTCTTTTATACATGTAGATAGGTTGTACAATTGGTATGGAGAATTATCCATTTCTATTTAGTTTAATCTATGGAAGTAATTTAATTAAGTTGGAAAGATAGTGTTAAATGAGATTTGATTTATTGTTTGGTTAAGGAAATCCTAAAATGGTATTATTATATTTCTTCTATTGATGAAAGGTGTAATAGAATGTGCTTGCATCCTTTTATGATAAACTTGCATTTGAATTGTGATACCTAGTTTGATGTGATAACATGTGGTGTGTGAAGTATAAGATTCTCCTCCTTGTATTGATAATTGATTGGAGTGGTTGTTGTATCGCTTTGTAGTTGTCTATTTATCACCTTGATCTTGAAAATGATTTTTCTTTCACTAGTAATAATATATCCTCTGGAGGACAACCTTAATCACTTTTATGTCGTATACCTTCATGATGAACAAGTTGGGTCACAATCATAAATACTGAATCTCGTTTTTTATCTAAGAACATGTTATTAGCATAATATTACAATTTAGTGGCATTTGGGAACAACATTTGAGCCTTATGTAGTTTGCACACAATAATAGCCATCATTTCATTTTAGATAA
The DNA here is from genome assembly GCA_963693085.1 of Alisma plantago-aquatica. Classification (NCBI taxonomy): domain Eukaryota; kingdom Viridiplantae; phylum Streptophyta; class Magnoliopsida; order Alismatales; family Alismataceae; genus Alisma; species Alisma plantago-aquatica. The sequence continues at coordinate 1,135,750,800 of OY856412.1, read as the reverse complement.
GAATCTATGAAGTAGTGTATCTGACGAATTGTAGATCTAATATTTATTGTTATGAAGTTGATAAGAGATCTATTCTGATTCCATTATTGGTCAAAGATACAACATATAATATACCCCTAATCAAATAATATTTGAAGGGAGTATAAGATAGACATACAAGCTATACAAAGAAAAGAATAGAACACTAATATTTTATGTTGGATACAATGTTTATCTAAAAGTGTCATCTTGTAAAAGTATTATGATATCTAGAAAGTCAATACATAGGGACATCCCCAACTATTATGAGGATTAGATGAGTGAAATACAAGCTTGAGTTACAAAAATGGTTAGTAAACTTACATGATATTTTTTATATCTTCATGCCAAACTAATGTCATCCAAGAACAAAGAAAATCATAGATCTACATTTAATAAGGATGAGAGAGGATATTTTGTATGTTGATGTAAAGACCCGATCTTTATGATCAAATATTTACAAAATAATATCAGAATTATAAATAATCTTTATTACAATCATGCTTTTACATCAGAGTTGCGGAAGCTGTAAACATAAGATTACAAGATTGAAAAAAAAAGCTGACTCCCATCTAGTCTTCAACAGAGGACAACTCCTGCACATATTTTCTTGTCCTTCTTCATATCACCTGCCCATGAGTTCCCAAAAGAACAAAACCACACATGTACCCCATTAAAGGAAAAATAAAGGTCAGCTAGGCTGGTACTAAATTCATTATTGAGCTATTTTTTTATAAAGAGTTATGATAGTAAATCTAGGTAAGATTGCTTGGTGGACTATGAGGATAACAAAAGAATAGTCTAGCTACCATGTTAATTATAAAAAGATACAATAATTCAAAGAGACAACTAGAAAACAACAAAGAGTTGCCAATATCAAGATTTCAAAGTAGAACAATTTTTTTCTCAAAACTAATAGCAAGATACCGACTTATTCAAAATGCAAAGATTTATTCATTGGCACAATCAATCTAATATTTTGTCTTCGCCGGTGGCTAGGTGCCTAGTGTTCTCCCCTCTATGAGAGAATGACACTTTGCCTGTGGGGGTAACTAGTACTGGGGGACCTCTAATTGTCCATTATCCACTGCGCAAGGTTGGGGCCGTGACCCGCCAAATCTAGTGAGCTAACTCTCTTAGCCAATATTTCGAATTTTTTTGCCAATATCAAAATCAATCAATACTTTCAATTTCCCACCAATGTTCGACATTCAAGTTATACATGGTGAACTTCAACAAAAGGGAAAGGCTAATAATAAAATGTGTCCCCCAATTTGCAAAATTATGTATATGTAAAAGTCAAGAGGGAGGCACATAGTTCAATAAAAGAATAGAGAATTTAGTACCTGTCTCAACCAAGAACTTCCAATCAAGTTGCTCACAAAGACCAAAAAATACAATTTCCTCAAGAATCTAGAAAGAAAGAATGTACTAGGGTTATTTGATATTTCTTGGCTTTGGAATTACTTTCTAGGTTCTTATTAGGTTAAGTTCATCATTACTAAGTTAGGTATACTCTAGGTCATAGTATTACTCCATTTTTGTGTTTTAGTTCCTCTTAGGCCTTTATATTAATAAATCATATGGTAGTTAATAATTTATGGTGTCACCATTATATAATATATTAATGTATGCCACACATGTGATACATATATATAATCTACATACATACTTGTATTATGAAAAGGATATTAGTATATTCGGACATATCTTCTATATACTTATTGATTTAAAACAATACTATATAAATTATATTAGATCCTTTTCCTTTCATGTTCATTTATCAATATCCACATTTCTATTAATTTTTCTTTACATGAAAGATTTATTCAAATAAGGGCAATCATGTAAGAATACAGCCTGAAACGTCATATTATATTGGTTGGAATTATATTTTTCTCTTCTTCTGATTTTCATTTTAATTTTGGTCGTACATTATGTTCTATCCTATCATTTGTCTAAGTAACTATATTAATGTTCCATGGAACAATAGAAAAAGGTTTTCATTGGTCACTGAATCATTCTAACTATTATTTAATACGTCGACTACATGTGCTTCATTGCTTTTTATTCTACAATACAGTAGTTAGTTGCGATGTGGCTAATAATTTAATGATTGGTACGATTGTATTGTGATGGTAAAGTTGACTTATTGGTTCTCCTACGCCTTTTGTTCATTGGTATATTATAGTTTAGCTAATAAACAATGACGATGGCGTGATATAGAAGGTAAACAGCGAGACGGGTATTGGATTACCTCCGCCGGTATATGGTCCAGTCAAAGAACAGCTCGCCTGGAAAGAACGGATGCGATCAATCATGGTCACTGTTCACTACATGCAACCGCTAGATCAGCCCGAAGGAGAGAAGCCGCCAAGTCCAGGAAGCACTACATGCCTCTGTTCTCTGGACCGAAAATAGGGTAGCACGATAGGTCACCAGGTTAGGGATCAAGCTCTTGGGATAAGGCTCAACTAAAGATCGTTACTTGGTTGGATACGGGAGCAACGTATGGAATTGTAGGAGGGGGGTTGTACAGCTTCGCACTACAAGCATGTCTCGGCGATGCCCAGAGCTTGGCGGCGGCCTCGAGATTGGCAGGTGGAGGATCGATCAAGCCACATTGTTGGGTGGTCATTCACTAATGGGAGGCCATCAGAGGGCATTTCCTAGACGTGGATGATGTTTTGGGAGGGTTGAGTTGGTACGAGTGAGTATAGGTGGAGATGGAGTTCTGCAGATGCGGTGGAGTAGATGATGGTTTGTCCATGGAGTATCTAGGGAATTATATATGGGTGTCTAGGCTAGGGTTTTCGTCTATGTGGTGGTAATGATGGTAAAAGTATCATCAATTGAACTAGGGGCGGTGTGAAGCTCTCAGCAGTACTCGCCAACCGTTTCTGTTCCAGATCATCAGCCTTAATGGCCTTCATTATTTCGGCTTTTCATGCTCTAAATTGAATGGCCGATGGTTTAGGAGGATTTTATGCAAAGCCATGGAAGTCAAAACGAGAGGGCGTGGGGCTGTGAGGGGCTGTGAGGGAGTGGTATTGCCCCGCCGGTGCTCTGGCTGACAAAACAGTCATGCCGAAGGAAGCACAGGTGCGTGGGGCGTTAGGGACAGGTCAAACACATGTTTGATCGGGTAATTAGGAGCCAATTAATGCATATTATGGGTGTTTCTTTATAAATTTATATCTCCTGATTTAGTAGTCATTTTAATTTGCAATTTTGGTCATGTCTTTAATTGGCATTTATCTAAATTATAAAAATGATAATTCCTATAACTATGATTCCAATGTGGAAAATAAATTTATTCTTATAATTAATCCAAAAATATATATCTAAAACTTAATAATATATTTTTCTGTGATTCCACAGTCAAGAGATTCGAATGGAGTTTATTTCTTTGAATTGTGGGTATCAAGTGGGATGATTAGACTAAAATAAGGACAAATTACACTTTGGTGTTTGAGTTTCAAGATATTTCAAATGGAGTGTAAATATGAGAGCAACTTTTGCAAAAGAGAGTTTCAATTCTAGAAGATTATGCATAATAGCTCATAATTAAATTTAGTACCAAAATCCAGTATGTTACAGTTGAAGTCTCAATTCATATATTAGATCATATTAATTAGATTTCAAATATAAAGAAAACACCACTAATGAAGGTTTTATGAAGTTATACTGGTCTCAGGAAGTGACATGGGGTTTAGAGTCAAATACATGTAAGAATTATTCTTTTCCAATCTAAGAATGTTGGGACAAATACTTATTAGAGAGGAATATTGTAGAAAACCACTTCTGACTTAAATAGTAATTCTAGATTGATCAAAACTGTAACCTCAATTCATAATTTTTATAATTGTGTAATATTCACCTATCTAATTATTTACAAACTGGATTAGTTGTTGATCTCAACCTCTAAATGCTAACATAATAGTGGAATTCAATTAATTTTAGTTTGTTTGATTAAAAAAGAAACTGCTCTGCCTCCTAGGGTTGTTGAAAAAACCCAGCTTCTAAATGCAAACATAATAGTGTAATTTGATTAATATTAGTTTGTTTAATTCAATAAAACTAGCTTCATTTCCTAGGGATGCGTAAAAAAACCTAGCATGTAAATGCTAACATAATAGTGGAATTCAATTAATTTTAGTTTGTTTGATTAAAAAAACCACTCCATCTCCTAGGTTTATGATCACACAAGCGACTGCGAGGCGACCCCACGACATGGAAGCCATGTCCCCTACAACACCTGCCAGAGACATCCACCCCTAGTCCATAGCCTAACACCCCACCCCACCCCACTACCACCCTGAAAGTTGATGACATCACCTACCACTACAACGGTAGTGTGCAAGGAGAGAAGTAAGTCGACAACCTTAATGGTGGTGAGGTGACTAGTCTAAGAGAATGCAAGATGTGGACACAGGTGCTGATGGAAGGAACAACCTATAACATACTAGATCTCAGACCCTACCCTAGAAGTTGACATTTTGGACTTAGCCAAACAAGGCTGAAGGTTAGACCTAAATAGATGTTTAATATAACTCCAATGAGATAATTCATGTATAGATCACCTTATTGTAACCTAATGTTCTAACAATAATCTTAGGTTTATAATGGATACATAAAATATGCCACATAACTCATTTTAGTGGTAATATGAAGATAAGAAACTTAATTGGATGAATAATTTAGATAATGGGCCATTAATGGACCATATGATATCTCATAAAAATAAGTCTCAAAAGTGGAAACAAACTTCAAATTCGAAACCTACATATCAAAATTAGCCTACATGTCAAATTTCATCTAATTTGGACAACCTTGAAATATAGGGATAAGTTTAGGAGAGAGAAAATGAGTAAAAGGCATAAGTAATGAATAATGTGATTATATAACTTCAAAATATGGAAATAATGGCAGATTCATATTCAACACATCAAAGATAACTTGTGAATGAAGTTTTGTCCAATTTGGATGTTGTTTGTACAAGTTACACAATTTTAGGTATATTCTAGACTTTTCTCCATTTTCTTTGTAAATTATCATATGCATTATAATATTTAGATATTCCCTTACCATTTTCGAGATTTGAACCATGGGGCACCTAGTTGCACCTTGGTTTGAAGGTGTTTCTTTCCAAGGGCATTTTAGGGATTAGTCTCTTTATAAATGAGCTTATCTTTAGAAGCTATCAACCAATGGAGTTATTTCTTTGATTGGAGGTCAGTTGGGATGGCCTATAAGTGTCCATAAACCAACATTTGATATTCAAGAAGCCTCTATGAGCTGTCCTCTTGCATGTCCATGAAATCCCTAGGCTAAGGACACATGGAAAGCTCCATGGACACCTCATGCTTGACTTCTTCCTTATCCATAAAGGTTTGCATGTCCAAAGACACCCTTAGCATTGGACACATGGAAAGTAACTTGACACCTCATTCTTGACTTCTTTATTATCCATAAAGGCTTTCATGTCCATGGACACCCTTATACATTACACATGAAAAGTCTCATAGACACCTTATACTTGACCTCTTTCTTTATATAGCCATATCTACCCCTTTCCAACTCCCAATTTGAAAGCTCTTGCTCTCCATTATTTCTTCTAGCTTAGAGCATCATTCCTACTCTGTTTTGCCATGAATGTTCTATCCCAATGTAAAAGGAGGTGCCTACATTGGTGAAGAAGGCTCCTAGGGTTCCAAATTTCTCTATTTAGGATTTCTTAAGCTCCTCCTTGGTGATTTTGACCAAAGCAAGTAAGTATCCTCCTTTCCTTACCTATTTTCATGTTATTAGTCTTCCTTCCACCTTCCTTCTGTTTGGAGCCATGGCCTTCCATAGTAAAACCCCACCTAGAACCCATAAACACCTCATCTCCATGTTCTTTTGTTAGGGGTTTTCACCTCTAAAGTGAAGAGGGTGCTTCTTGCTCGAGAGAGGAGCTTTGTTGGAGAAACCAGCCTCTCTAAGCTTGGGAACCTTACTTATATTAGACCTTTCCACCTTCCCTAGAAGTTCTTTGGAGGCCTAGGCTTGGATATAGGACTGACTTGGACTGTTTAGACTCTGAAGTTGAGGTATGATGTATCCCCTATTCTTCTATGTTGAGCAATTCACCTATGCTTATTCATTCTCTTTGTCCTATGGACATTAGCCTATATACAATGTCTTTTCTTTTGAAAATCATGGTTCATGTGAACTATCTTATTTGATATTGATCATGTGATCATGGATATTCTTTTAAGCTCTTATGGAACTCTAAAAGATGACATGTGATGTCTTTTTGCCACTTATGAGGTGGATGTATATGTTGGTCACTTATGTGGTGACTAGTTTATATATTCTGACTATACTTTCTACTTGCCTCTACATTTAACATGTGATGTGATTCAGTAGAACTAGAGTAGTGTAATTGCTTTGATTTTTATGGCAGATGTGTTATTTCCTACCGAGTAGATGTGATGTTTCCTACTCTTTTGGGATGGAAAGGAACCTTATGCCTAGGGCAAGATGTGTGATTCTTGGCCCATGTTTTATATATTTGGTTGATTGGCAATATTCCTTTCTCTATCAGGTTTCAAGTTTATGAGACTTGTCTGCCTTTGTGTTTATATTATTCTAGGGCTGTGTTTATCTCACATGCATGGAGGTTGATGATATCAGGTGTGTGCCTTAATTCTTTACATGTGCTTGTGTGGCACAATCTTTATGTTTTATTAATGGCAAGTATTCTTTTGTTATCATATGATTTCAATTCCTTTTCTCTTGATACCCATTTTGGTGGTCCTTATACTTTCTATGGGAAGCCTTTTATGTTTGCTGTCCTTTATTCCATATATTGCTCAATTTCCTATTTAGTATGCACATACCAACCTTTGCTAATGTCATATGTTTTCTCTTCTTGCTGGGGTATGCTTCCAACCCTAGGTGAAGGACTTTGATGATAAGGCATGAAGTTTTGGACTAGCTTAAGGAGTTAAATCTTGGAGACAAAGTTGTTATGGTTTAGATTTCCCTCTACTTAGATCCTTATGTAGTATCATACATGTAAACCTTAATGGGATATTATGATGAACTTTTATAATCTTTTGTAAAAATTGAATATAGTCATTATTTTTATTGAGTTGCTATACTTTGGTTGTTTTGAATACCATTTATTGAATTTTGAAAATTGTGCACGTATACTAACATTCCTTTGAGTGTGTTTGGAATGGATGTTTTATTCTTCAATTTTTTTTAGTAAGGGGTGATCCCGCCTCCTTATAGCATGGTATCAGAGCCCATAGTAGTCAGAATCTGACTATTTCAATTTTGTCTCCCTAGTTAGATTCCTTGCCTTACCTTTAAGTGACATGCGTGCCCTAGAGTTGATCAATAGATGATGAAGAGTTGATTTAGGATCCTATAGTTTCACATTAGAATAATGATGAATAGATCCTTAAAATACTTATAAGTAAAAGATGCATAAGTAACCATAGTAACTTGAGGTTGTTTAGCTTGGCCTTTAGGCAACTACTAAGACATGAAGTTGAAAGCAAAGGTGTCTAGAAAGGATCAGGATTCAGGGGCTGGCAAGATTTTCCTCCGTACCACTAGCTTGGTTTACTAGGACTCTCGAATCCATATGATACTGGCCTGGCCTGAGCTGATATGAATTGTTCAAAATAGCATGCTTTTAGGCAATTGTAGGCTTAGACATATATATGATTTATCTTTAGGGACCCTAATATGTTGAACTAGTTTCCCAGGTTTAAAGACTTGTTTGAGGATGGACAAGAGAAAGCTAACCCATAGTTCGTAGTTAGTCTTTACAAGTTATGTTTTTTTTTGCATGATGCTTATGTAGTTGGATGTAAGGAAGTGTAGTTGAACCTTTTGTACCTAAAGAATAGTTTTGACTTAATAATATGAATCCTTTAAGGGGTGGTGAATATTTTGTTTTCTTATATGTGTATGTTTTGATTTTGAGGACAAAATCCTTTTAAGGGGTGGTGTGTTGTAACATACTAGATCTCGGACCCTACCCTGGAAGTTGACATTTTGGACTTAGCCAAACAAGGTTGAAGGTTAGACCTAAATAGAGGTTTAGTATAATCCCAATGATATAATTCATGTATAGATCACCTTAATGTAACCTAATGTTCTAATATTAATCTTAGGTTTATAATGGATACATAAAATATGCCACATAACTCATTTTGGTGGTAATATGAAGATAAGAAACTTAATTGGATGAATAATTTAGATAATGGTCGTTAATTGGCCATATGGCATATCTTATAAAAAGAAGTCTTAAAAGTGTAAACAAACTTTAAATTCAAAATCTTCATATCAAAATTAGCCTACATGTCAAATTTCATCTAATTTGGACCACCTTGAAATATTAGGATAAGTTTAGAGAGTGAAAATGAGTAAAAGGCATAAGTAATGAATAATGTAATTATATAACTTCAAAATATGGAAATAATAGCAAATTCATATTCAACACATCAAAGATAACTTGTGGATGAAGTTTTGTCCAATTTGGATGTTGTTTGTACACGTTATGCAATTTTAGGTACATTCTCGACTTTTATGCAATTTACCCAAGTCGGTGGTTTTCTTTGTAAATTGTCGCATGCATTATAATATTTAGATATTCCCTTACCATTTTCGAGTTTTTTAACCATGGGGCACCTAGTTTCACCTTAGCTTGAAGGTGTTTCTTTCCAAGGGCATTTTAGGGATTAGTCTCTTTATAAATGAGCTTATCTTTAGAAGCTATCAACCAATGGGGTTATTTCTTTGATTGGAGGTCGGTTGTGATGGCCTATAAGTGTCCATAAACTGATATTTTATATTCAAGAAGCCTCTATGAGTTGTCCTCTTGCATGGCCATGAAATCCCTAGGCTAAGGACACATGGAAAGCTCCATGGACACCTCATGCTTGACTTCTTCCTTATCCATAAAGGTTTGCATGTCCATAGGCACCCTTAGAATTGGACACATGAAAAGTAACTTGACACCTCATGCTTGACTTCTTCCTTATCCATAAAGGCTTGCATGTCCATGGACACCCTCATACATTACACATGGAAAGTCTCATAGACACATCATACTTGACCTCTTTCTTTATGTAGCCATATCTACCCCTTTCCAACTCCCAATTTGAAAACTCTTGCTCTCATTTATTTCCTATAGATTAGAGCATCATTCCTACTCTATTTTGCCATGAAGGTTCTATCCCAAGGTAAAAGGAGGTGCCTACATTGGTGAAGAAGGTTCCTAGGGTTCCAAATTTCTCTATTTAGGATTTCTTAAGCTCCTCCTTAGTGATTTTGACCAAAGCTAGTAAGTACCCTCCTTTCCTTACCTATTTTCATGTTTTTAGTATTCCTTCCACCTTCCTCCAGGTCATAACAATGGCCTTCCATGGTGAAACCCCACCTAGAACCCATAAACAACTCATCTCCATGTTCTTTTGTTTGGGGTTTTCACCACTAAAGTGGAGAGGGTGATTCTTGCTCGAGATAGGAGCTTTGTTGGAGAAACCAACCTCTCTAAGCTTGGGAACCTTACTTATTGGACCTGTCCACCTTCCATAGAGGTTCTTTGGAGGCCTAGGCTTGGATATAGGACTGACTTGGACTGTTTAGACTCTGAAGTTGAGGTATGATGTATCCCCTATTCTTCTATGTTGAGCAATTCACCTATGCTTATTCATTCTCTTTGTCCTATGGACATTAGCCTATACACAATGTATTTTCTTTTAAAAATCATGGTTCATGTGAACTACCTTATTTGATATTGATCATGTGATCATGGATATTCTTTTGAACTCTTATGGAACTCTAAAAGATGGCATGTGATATCTTTTTCCCACTTATGAGGTGGATGTATATGTTGGTCACTTATGTGGTGACTAGTTTATATATTCTAACTATACTTTCTACTTTCCTCTACATTTAACATGCTATATGATTCAGTATCCCTAGATTAGTGTAATTGCATTGGTTTTTATGGCAGATGTGCTATTTCCTGCCGAGCAGATGTGATATTTCCTGCTCATTTGGGATGGAAAGGAACCTCATACCCAGGGCAAGATGTGTGATTCTTGGACCATGTTTTATATATTTGTGAGATTGGAAGTATTCCTTTCTCTATAAGGTTTCAAGTTTATGAGACTTGACCGCCTTTGTGTTTATATTGTTCTAGGGCTATATTTATCTCACATGCATGTAGGTTAATGATATATGGTCTGTGCGTTAATTATTTACATGTGCTTGTGTGGCACAATCTTTATGTTTTATTAATGGCAAGTATTCTTTTGTTATCATATGATTTCAATTCCTTTTCTCTTGATACCCATTTGGGTGGTCCTTATCCTTTCTATGGGAATCCTTTTATATTTGTTATCCTTTATTCTATATATTGCTCAATTTCCTATTTAGTATGCACATACCATCCTTTGTTGATGTCATCTATTTTCTCTTCTTTTTGGGGTATGCTTCCAACCCTAGGTGAAGGACTTGGATGATAAGGCATGAAGTTTTGGACTAGCTTAAGGAGTTAAAGATTGGAGACAAATTTGTTATGGTTTAGATTTCCCTCTACTTAGATTCTTATGTTGTATCATACATGTAAACCCTTATGGGATGTTATGATGAACTTTTGGAATCTTTTGTGAAAATTGAATATAGTCATTATTTTTATTCCGCTGCTATATTTTGGTTGTTTTGAATACCATTTATTGAATTTTGAAAATTTTTCACCTATTCTAGCATACCTTTGAGTGTGTTTGGAATGGATGTTTTATTCTTCAAAATTTTTTTAGTAAGGGGGGTGATCCCGCCTCCTTACACAACCAATGACAAGGAATCCTTTCTAGTACTAGTGATCATGGAGGGGAAAGTGTAGGGAAATATGACGATATAGATGGCATCAAAAACAAAAGTTTTCTTGCCATATTCCCCTTAACCAGAGGATTATGTCAAGAACTATGGATTAGGAAGGAAGGTTGAAAGCCATATATATCTGGTCCTGGAGCAAGTCCAACGAATACCTTTGCAACTACATGCTTCTCTCACAGAAACACCCATGCGGTTGTCGATGGAGGCCTCATGGTGTAGCACCACTGATGGTGGTTAATGATTTCCTCCTGGTAGGTGGTAACATCCTCCACACCTCTACGTAGTCCAGACAGACCACCAGAAATTCTTGTCATTCTTTTGGAACTGACAGGAAGGAGTTGTCTCTTCAATGTCAATGTGCTAGCATTGACTATTCTCCCTTATTATCTCTCCCTTTCTGTCTCTCCCTTTTACGGGCAAGACTTGCTCATACTCTCATATTACCTCAATTATGAGAGGACAACAATTGTTAGATCTTATTGTTGTGTATCTTGAAAGAAATGACTGCCCCTATATTTATAGGAGGGATAGGGTTAGGGTTTCCAGATCAACTAGGAGTTGAAGAGACTAAATGCCATGAATTTTTTGGAAGCTACAAACCACGAACCGCTTAGTTCACTACTGAAACGGTCGGTTCACATGTAAAGTGGTCGATTCAACACTTGAGTCGGTCAGTTCACATTATTTCCTATTTACAAACATATTGGTTTTAATGTGATGATTAATGCACAACATGATGTCAGCATCAATCCTTGATCCAATCTTATTGATTATTGAAGCTAGTGATTTAGAATCTAAACCATTCAATTCAGAATCTGAACCAGTCAGTTCATATTTTGAATGGTCAATTCATTTTCCAGTTAAGCCAATTTTCAGCCATTCTTGTTTAAATTAAATATCTAAACATATTAGTAATTAAGTTAAACCTTATTCATGAGTAAACTCCTATTCTATGTGTATCCTATGTGTGTGACCCTGTAGGTCCCAAGTTATGTTGGAAATGAATGTTCAGACATAACTTATGACATCACAAGCAATGAGCAGTATCAAGAAACATATTATTTCTACCCAAGTAATTAGATAGTTGGAGAACACTTCAACCTAAAATATGTGATCAGTGTTAAAGTGGTCATATATTTCCTTTGTCTCTAATATCTAGATTGAACTCGAGGCATGGTAACGTCATCCTCCCAACATACAATCCATGTTCCTTGAACTAGAGCAGACTATCTGATATGCATGTGAGCTCACATATCATATATTGATTCACATGGAATGGCCTCATGTTTCTCAATCTCACTGATCAAGTGGCTAGGATATCAACCCCAGTAGGAGGGACAAATCTTGTCTACATCATGCACAGTCATTCCCCTTGTGTCACAACGTATCTGAGCATCACCTTTATGGTAAACCCTTAAGGCCACGTTGGATGATGTCAAAGTACATCAAACGACATGTGATGAATGTAGTGATTTTAGGTCTAAGAACTACAATTACCACCATCAATATGAGAACTGATTCTAACTACCATTAAATGGTTTCCATGCATTACTCTCAAGGTGAATCTATCCAATACACTATTCTCTAACAAGTACCTATGTGTTTGGTTTGATATCACATATCATGACCAATGAGATTCTGTCATCAACCAACACACACTCTAGTCTTATGTGTTATTGTTGTTTATTCGCTTCCACGATAACATCTGACTAGGGACATAACAAGAGTGTTGTACTCTTATCATTTGTATGATCTCAATATACCATTATCTCATAATTGAACAAACATATAGACAAAGATTGGCGTTATTGTTAATCAAATCATTTACAAGATATGCTTTTTGAATCATCATATGATTCACTCTATGGGCATATACACCAATAGAGAATATAGGTTGAATTTGATTAGGATGAATTGATGATGAATGTGTGGTAACACATGATCATGTTGTATGTGATGGGGAGGAGACCCTACTACCCCCATCTTACAACATGGATTAAGAGGACGTGGTGATTTAAGTGAGAGTTCGACCTACTATCCAAGGATGCTGTCAATTTCTTGATGGGGATATATAATAAGGAAGATAATAAACAGATCCTAGAGGTTGGGCCAAGATGGATGAATCGACACCTCATTATTATGAAATCATACAGGCATGATGAGGAGCTGAGAGGGAGATTCTATCATATGTCTCGACATGGAAAAAGCTTGAGTCCTTTAGGTAGTGATGTTAATGGGGAGGGTAGGGCTCTACCCTTACCATTACCCTCCAGATGGTAGCGGGTAAGGTTAAGGGTAATTACCCTTCTTAGAAATCCCCTTGCCCTCCCCTTACCCTTACCCTCTTCCCCCACAGGGTAAATGGGTAATTTTGATATAAACTAATTTTATATAAAGTTAACTTATTTTAAGGTGGTGCGTAGAGTGATAAACATTAAGTCACATCTTTCTTGACTTGCATTTTCATAAATATAAATATAATCAGAAAAATGTTATACTTGCTTAACATGTTTAGACATTGGTCCAAGAATAACTTCTTTTAAGGTGAAGAGGTCATCCTTTTTTCTATTGTTCTGTTGTCAACTAGTTCAACAAGTAATAATAATATAATATGTTCATTTGAGTATGAGTGTGGGTGGGAAGCAAGCCGTAACCCACGAGCTTTCCTATTGGAAAAAATAGGAAGCAAGTTGAACTAGAAACTTATATATATATATATATATATATATATATATATATATATATATCTTTGTTAAGTAAATATGGGTAGAGGATAAAAGGGTATGGATAATGTCCATACCTTACCCTCCCCTTTTAATGTGTCGGGAAAACGGGGAAAGGGTAAACAGGAAACATGTAGCAAAACCTTACCCTTACCCTATAGAGTAGGGATAAAGGGTATACGGGTAATACCCTCCCCATTGATAGCCCTACCTTTGGGAGATCCTAGACAAGGAAGGTTGCTGACACTATTGCGGCAAGTGCATGTGAAGTTCTAGAGATCAATAGTAGGTCCTTGGGAAATGACGACGCTAGGGTGTTGGTTAACTTAGAGTTCAACTCACCCAAACCAGAAATAATCTGGATCCAAGTGAAAAGGAAGACGGAGGTGGGTGTGAAGGTCCAATGTGAGCACATCCCAGTGTATTGCAAAGCCTTCTAGGCCTTATGCCATGATGAAGGACAATGCCAGAGCATGAAGAAGATAACAACACCGCAGACTGATGAGGATGATTTTGAAGTACCGAGAAGGTATGGAGAAGAGTATAGCAGCATGATGTAGTGTTTGAAAAAGCAATATGTGTTATTCATTCGAAGAGATCACCTTGTAGACTATATGCAGTATGCAGAAGTATATGCGGTTTTGGATTTTTTATTTTTTTAATTATTATATGTATAAATATATATACATATATATTAATCATGAATTTACATATTCAATTTGTACAATTGTATCTAAATAGTACAATTACAAGAATAATGGATGTAATCATGCAAATATGAAATCATCATAACTTAAATAAATACAAACATGCACTATGATTAAAATGTAAACATACATAGATGAATATAAATGTAAAAAGAAGAATGAGGATATGTCTATCTGAAAATTGGGGTTTAATTGCCCTTGTATGTGGCTGTGCAATTGATTATGTGAGCTAGTCTGGTTTTGGGAGGGATTTCCAGTATGCGGTTTAGTAGGCAGTCTGAACCTTGTATGTGGCCGCATAAGCAGATGCACACACTGATTTTTTGAACATTGGCATGATGAGAACGAGAAGGAGGAACCTCATGGGGGATCATGTACATGTGACACGGAGACTGAACCAGCTACATAGGAGGAAGAAACAAACAACGAGGAGGATGGTGCTAATACTACAGAATGGAAGAATGAGGTATCACCCTCACCTATTTAGCTAACTGAGGAGGAATAAGAGAATTGGACACAAAGTAGGAGGAGAAACATTCCAATTCAAGGGACACCCAAGTGTGAAAATGGTGTGGGCAATGTATTGGATATGAATAGATTCAATGCATTGTCTGACTCAAATAAGGAGGGTGAGATTCAGAATAAGGAGGGAAGGAAATATAAGAAGAAGAATAAGAACATGGAGCATGAGAGGCGAATAAGATCTCTCAAAAAAAATAATCATGTCATTGGATCTTCAAAGTGAAGGGAGGACATGACAGAGACAAGAAGAGGGATATCTGTATGTGGATAGAAGGAAATGGAGTCTCCATTACTTCTCTTGTGGAAATTAAAACAAAGAGACAAAACAAATGTACAATGATGGTTTTATTTCCTCATGGTTGGAAATGTGTCTCTAATCATGAGAAGGTGGATCTAGGAAGGGTATGTGTGGGGTGAAACCCCAATGTGTGGAATATACATGTTCTGGAGATGTCAGGGTAGGCTATCATGATGGAATGTAAAAATAATGCAGGTCTATGCATGGCACTTAAAGTAGTTAATGCACACAACTTAGCAACACAGAGAGAATGATTATGGGAGGAATTGGAGCAACTAGAAAGAAAGGTGAAACTGCCTTGGATGGTCATGGGGAATTTTAGTGATTAATTGCAATCTGAAAAGAGAGGTGGAAGATCAATGCTAGCATCAATGATAAATTCATTTTACAGAGCCATTGATAAAGCATGTTTGTTTAAACTTCCTATGACAAGTGTCCAGATTTTTACATGGAATATTAAAGAAGATCAGACGATATAACTGAATGCAAACTTGACAAAGTCCTCATGAAAGATAGTTGGATAGAGAATTTCCCATGTGTACATGTTAAAGCATGAGGATCAGAATTGAGTGACCATGCCCCAATAATCCTACAAATAGCAGAAAAGAGGCATAAGAGGATACCATTCCACTTTTTGAATTTTTGGGCAGATTGGAAGGGGTTTGAAGAGGTCATCAAGAAGATCTAGAACACACAGGTGGTTGGAAACCTAATGTTTAAGTTTTGTAGGAAACTAATGAACACAAAATAGGATCTCAAGAGGTGGGCAAGGGAGGATGTGAACATCCCAAATCTCTTAGCTGAAACAAAGAGGAATGTATAGAGGTTCATGAGAAACTACTTGTGAATCCCCTTGATGAGTAGATGATATTGTGGGAGACTGGCCTGAATAAGATGCTGACAGATTGAAGAAGGCAAAGGAGATATTCTACTGGCAGAGCAAGAAAAGAGATATGGATGGAGGATGGGTACATAAATACCAAATTGTACCATGCATCATTAAAGAGAAGAGGGGAAAGTAATATATTTGCAGAATTGATAAATGGAGTAGGCAACATAGTGAACAACCAAGATGACTTTGAAGAAGAGCAATAAACTTATATGAAAGCCTATTCAACAAGGAGTTTTCCAAGGAGATCAGTGATGAAGAACTAGAGTGGATGTGTGCATCACAAGCACCTATAACAACATTATAATCAGAGAAGTGAATGAGCAGGAG
The DNA here is from genome assembly GCA_963693085.1 of Alisma plantago-aquatica. NCBI lineage: Eukaryota > Viridiplantae > Streptophyta > Magnoliopsida > Alismatales > Alismataceae > Alisma > Alisma plantago-aquatica. Next base: position 1,135,734,408 of record OY856412.1, on the reverse strand, counting down.
ATCAAAGATGCACTATAGAGTATTAGGAGTAACAAATCACCAGGACCGGATGGTTTTAACTCTTAAATCTATAAGAAGGTATGGCATATTATCAAGGATGATTTGGTAGAGTATGTCATATGGTATATGAAGGTGGGAAACATGTTAAAATAGGTTATTCATGCTTTCCTACTTCTTATATTGAAACAAAAGGTGACTGCTTCTTTGGCGGATTTTCAGCCTATTATATGCCACTCAGTGCAATATACAATCATTGCAAAGATTCTCTCCTCTAGACTAAAAATGGTGCTACCAAATACTATTTCAAAATACCAGGGTGATTGTTGCAGGAAGGAGGATTAATGATTGTCCGATGTGTAGGGATTTTGGGCAGAAACTAAGGCAAAAAAAATAAAAAAATTCTTCATGTATGCCAAACAAGCATATTGCATCGACAATGATGTATTTAGGAAAGAGGGTTTGTGAGGTATATACCATGTCATGGATCAAGTCCAATGACAATCCTCACGACATGCTTTTTTCTCAAGTAGCACCTAAACGATTATCAGTGACGACCTCCTAGTGTAGTAGCACAAACAACAAGCCTACTAGCATGGTGGAAACACCTCCATGCCTCTATGGTAGTCTGTGTGGACCACTGGGAACTCCTCTTCACACTTTTTAGAGCCACCTGGAAGGAGATTGTCCTTTTGATGTCAACGTGCTAGCGTTGACTTGTTCTCCCTGGTTGTCTCTCCCTTTTATGGATAAGACTTGCTCAGGATCTCACACTACCACAACTATGAGAGGACAACATTTATCAATGTTGGTTATAGATTCTGAAATCCTTGACTACTCCTTCTATTTGTAGGAGGTTTAGGGTCATGGATTCCAGATCAAATGGTAGTTGGAGAGATGAATGTTCACAAATTTTTGGCTGATGCATATCATGAGTCGATCGACTCAATATTTGAGTCAGTCAACTCACACCCTAGTTAGTCAATTTGAATACTTTCCTATTCATAAAATATTGGCCTTCAATGCAACAATTAATGAACAACATGACATTAGCATCAATCCTTGAACTAGTCTTATTGATCATCCAGTCAGGAGACTAGAGTTTTGGGTTGCTCAACTCACCACTTGAGTCGGTCAAATCAACACTTGAGTCAGTTGACTCAGAGTCTTGATCAGCTAATTTTCAGCCAATGTTGTTTAAATTGATCACCTAAACACTTAAGTAATCACGACATATGAATCAACTGACCCAACACTTGAGTCGGTCGACTCACATTCCAAACCAACCAATTTTCATTAGTAAAGTCCTATTCCAATTGCATCTTCTGTGTATGACCCTATAGGTCCCAATTTACATCGTCAATGAATGTCCATAACTAATTTATGATATCACAAGAAATGAAAGGTATCTCACAACACATCATTGTTACCCAAGTAATTGGAAAGTTGGAGAACAAATTTAACCTAGATCCGTGATTAGTGTTACTACGATTGTATAATTCCTTTGTCTTAGGTATCCAGATTGAACTCAAGGTATCGAAATGCCATCCTCTTAATCATTCAATTGATGTTCCTTGAACTAGATCAGACTGTCTGAGATGCATGTAAGATCACATATCATTATTGATTCACATGAGTTTGGACATACGTTTCTCAGTCTTGCTTGTCAAGTGTCTACGATATCAACACCAGTAGGAGGGACAAATCCCATCTACACCACTCATAGTCAATTCTCATGTGTCACAATGTACCCAAGCATCACCTTTATGGAAACCCTTATTTAAGGTCACAATAGATGGTGTTAAATACATTGAACAACATGTGATCGGTGTAATGACATCGGGTCTAAGAGTCACAATCATCACTATTACATGGAGATGTGATTATGACTGTTATCCACATATCATTTCTGAGGGTGAGTATGTCAGGTACATTGTTCTCTAACAAGTACATATGCATTTGGTTTGATATCACATACCATGACTAATGATATTCTATCTTCAACCAACACACACTCTAGTATTATGTATTATTGTTGTCCATTACCTTTTCCAATGATATCTAACTAGGGACATAATGAAGAATGTTAATACCCTTATCATACATATGATCTCATTGTTTAGGTCCTCAATCTGAAGACATATGTTTTTTAGTAGTATCACTCTTTATACATATATCATGTTGTATCATCATCCCATAATTGAACAAACATATAGACGAATATGTCTTTATTATAAATCAAATCATTTACAAGATATGCCATTACAGGCATCGTATGACTAGCTCTTTGGGAATACAGACCAATAGACCCCCACTTGCACTTAGAGCCAGTGACCCATGAACTTAATCCCATGTGACCTTACATGTCAATCATGTTGTTGCTATGGAAGTGCTTTTGTCAAGTGGTCAACAACATTGCTTTCAGTTAGTACTCTACAAATATTCACATCTTCTTATTGTATGATCTCTGGTATGAGATGGAACCATTGAAATATATGCTTGGAAAGCTAATGGAATTTGTGTTCCTTATCTTGTGCAATAGCTCTATTGTTATCAAAATACAACTCTATTGCAGCACTAATGCTTGGAACCACCCTTAGTTCAAATATGAACTTCTTGATCTAGATAGCTTACTTTGCTGCATTAGATGTAGAAATGTACTCAAACTATGTTGTAGAATCAGTAACTATCTATTTCTTGGAACTCTTCCATCTTATAGCTATGTTGTTAATGCAGATCACAAATCTAGATTGTAATCTATAGTCATCTTTGTCAGTTTGGAAGATTGTATTAGTGTAACCTTTTACCACCAACTCTTCCTCACCATCAAGACAAGGAACTGATCCTTAGTTATTCTCAGACACTTAAGGATGTTCTTTCTGCAGTCCAGTGACTTTCACCAAGATCTGACTGATACCTTCTAGTCATACTCAAGGCATATGAGACATCAGGATGAGTATATAACATTGTGTACATGAGTGATCCAATTGCATATGCACATGGAATCTTACTCGTGCACTCATGTTCTTCAAAAGAACTGGGACATTGAACTTAAGAGATACTAACACCATGGTACATGGGTAGGTTTCCTCTCTTTGGTTTCTCCATGCTAAGGTCTTCAACACCTTGTCAATGTATGTGCTCTGGCTTAGGCCTAGAATCCTTCTAGATCTATCTCTATATATCTTGATTCCTAAAATATAGGATTTTTGCCTAAATCCTTCATAGAGAAGACACTGCCTATCCAGGTCTTTACCATCTGTAGAGTAGTGGCATCATTCCCTATTAATAGTATGTCATCTACATACTGTATGAGGAATAAAACCATGATACCACTAACCTTCTTGTAAACACACAGTTCATCTTCATTTCAACAAAAGCCAAACTCTTTGACTATTTTGTCAAATCAAAGATTCCATCTCTGAGATGCTTACTTCAATTGATAGATTGACCCTTGTATCTTATAGACTTGATTTGCATCCTTAGGATTTATAAAACCCTTAGGTTGTGTTATGTACACATCCTCAACTAGATTCCCGTTAAGGAATGTGGTTTTACCATCCATCTACCAAATCTCATAGTCATAGTAAGTTGCAATGGTAAGCATGATCCTGATGGATTTAACCATGGCAACATGAGAAATGCTTCATCATAATCAACACCTTAAACTTGTATGAAATCCTTTGTAACCAATTTGCCCTTACAGGTATCTACATTACCATCCATGCCAGTCTTTTTCTTGAAGACCCATTTGTACCCTATTGGTTTTACCTCTTCGGCTGGATCCACCAAGGTCATACCTTGTTGGTGTAAATGAATTCCATCTCAAATATCATGGACTCAAGACATTTCTCAGACTCTGGTCTGTCAATAGCTTCTAGGTAGGTTGTTGCCTCACCATCAATGAGAAACTCATTGCCTTCTTAAGTCACAAGATAATTGATTCTTTCAGGCTCAAGGCGTGTCTGACTAGATCTACAAGGTTCATGTGTCACAAGAGGAACTTGATATTCCAAAGTAGCATGTGAGTCTTCTCATTCCTTATGTACCTCTGGAGCTTCAATATTTTCTTGTTGGTCTAGAACGTCTTTGATTTCCACTTTTCTCCCAATGATTCCTTTGGAAATAAACTCCTCTTCTAGGAATACAAAATCCCTAGAAATAACACCTTGTTGTCAGATGGAGTGTAAAATTAATATCCCCTGGTTTCTTTGAGATATCCTACAAAATAATATTTATCTGATGTGGGTCCAAGATTTTTCGAGAAATTGCTTTCTCGCATAAGCTTTACATCCCCAAATCTTCATAAAAGACACATCGATGCCATATCTCATATGGTGTCTTTTGAACTGATTTAGATGGTACACAGTTAAGTGTAAATGTGGCCGTTTCTAAAGAATATCCCTAGAATTTTATTGAAAGATCAGCAAAACTCATCAATTCTCGCACCATATCTAGTAATGTGTGATTCCTTCTTTGTGATACACCATTATGTTGTGGTGTTCCAGGTGGAGTCCATTATGATACAATACCACATGCTCGTAGAAGGTCCACAAACTCTTAGCTTAAGTATTCTTCACCTTGATCAGAACGAAGTGATTTCATACTTTTACCAAGTTGGTCATGTACTTAATTCATGAAATCCTTGAACTTTTCAAGGGTTTCTAACTTGTGTTTCATTAAGTATACATTGCCAAACCTGCTGAGATTATCAATGAAGGTAATGAAGTATTGGTAAACTCCTATGGAACTTGTTCTAAAATGTCTGCATACATCAATATGCATAAGTCCATAGATCACCAACTTACTGACTACAACTAGGGAAAGGAGTCTTTGTCATCTTTCCCAATAAACAAGATTCACATGTTTCTATTGATTTGAAATCAAAAGAGTCTAGATAATTATCTTTATGGAGTCTAGAGATGTGTCTCTCATTAATGTTCCCTAGACTACAATGCCAAAGGTATGTTTTGTTTGAGTTGTTGAGCTTTAGCCTTTTGGTATTTTTGTTATAAACACTTGTCTCTAGATCTAGCAAATAAAAACCATAAGACATTGGTCACTTCCATAAAAGATCTCATATTTAGAAATAGAAATCGACCATTCTTAATGTGAAAATCGAATCCATTCTTGTCCATAAAAGATATAGAAATGATGTTTCTATTAATGGCAGGTACAAAATAGCATTTCTCTAACTCTATTACAAGCCCACTGGGAAGATATAAGTGATAGCTTCCAACTACAGTGGTGGAAACCTTGCTCCATTCGTAACGAGCAGTTCAACGTCACCCTTTCTTAAAGGCTTACTTCTTTTTAGATCCTAGATATTCAAACATATGTGAGGTCCACATTCGGTATCAAATACTTAAGATGAAGAAGTAAACATATTTATCTCAATAACATATATAAAAGAAGTGGATATCTCTATCCCCTACTTCTTATGTAATTCCTATAGATAAAGAGGGCAATTTATTTTCCACTTACCCAATGATAGTGGTGATAGTTTCCTTTCTTGTTTACCACTCCCTTAGCTTTTAGTGCAGAAGACTTGGGTTTCTATCTAAATTTAGATTTGTTCTTAGCTTTGCCTTTGCCCTTGATCTTCCCTTTACCTCTACTGATCATCATCACATATTTGGGTTTGTCCTTCTTCATTTACATTTTTAGTTACTCTTAACATGCTAAGTGATTCTGACAATGTCTTGTCAAAATCATTCATGTTGTAGTTCATGACAAACTAGTTGTATGATTCTGGTAGTGACTACAGAATCACATCTGAGGCCAACCTGGGCCCCAAGGGAAATCCTAGTCTAGCAAGGTTTTCCACATACCCAATCAACTTGAGCACATGGGGACCTACTGGATCTACTTTTATCATATTGCACTTGAACACCACCTTAGAGACACCATATCTCTCTTGTCTTCACTAATCTTGGTACATGTTCTTAATAAGTATTACCATCTCTATAACATCTATGTTCTCATACTGTATCTAAAAATCATAGTTCATCAAGCATAGCATCAGGAACTTGACATTCATACAATCTTTGGTGTGCTTCTTGTCAGCATCCCTATCATCCTTAGGCATAGTGGGGGCAGGTTCATCTAGCTCTGGTGTCTCCAGGACATAGAGCTTGTGCTCTTATGTGAGAATAATTCTCATCGTCCTAAACCATATGTGGAAGTTATTCCCTTTTAACTTGTCCTTCTCATGGACTGATTGCAACAAAAATGTGGTGTCGTTTTCCATTAGTTTCTACAAAATAAATTTGCATTTTGAAAAAACACTTTTGGTTCAATTTGATTAAAAGAAAACTTGATGACATTAATGAAGCCTTTAATTAAGTATCACTCGCAATATTTTGTTCAAATTGATAGCCCTCACTATCAATTCAGAAGATTGCAATGTACAACCTTATAGTGAGTCAAGCTACATATTTCATCAAAGTCATGAGTCAGCTAGATTGATCTCCTGCAACTTGACTGTTTAGGCAGGAAACACTTTCCAATTGCATCATATGCAACTTTTGATAGATCGTATGCACAACTCTTTGTCATAATCCATCATTATGCTTCTAAGTGCTTAATCCAATTATGTTCACCTAGTTAAGCCTAACCCAAAAGGCAGCATAATAGAGTATGCACCCTACAGAGGCAGACCCAAACATCTATCATCACCCTTCCACAAGATAGACGATGCACAATGCTAGGGTGTATCCACGCTTAGTCGATCAATCTTTTCATATGTGTCACTGATGGAAAGCATCTAAGACTTAATATTTAACTGAGAGATTTGTATTTTTAAATATATATATATATATATATATATATATATATATCCAATCACCACATACTTATAATATGTATCATATACATGTTATATCCACAAACAAAATATGCAATCATAGAATACGAGTGATGGATATAGCCATAATAATGCAATTCTTTAGATCCACAAAGAATCGGTACCACCTAAGGTCGACATCTATGCAATAATCTATTCTTGTAGAAAGTCAATGTTGGAAACATCCTGGTAGATCAAATGAACCCTTCAATCGATTGTTTGTCCTATTGATTGGTCGACTGGTCTTCATGGATTGGTCGACTATCTCCTTGCTCATGTGGTTTCTAGACTCATCTAGTTGATTGGTTGGGCCTTCAGTCGGTCGATTGGATCCTCATTTCGCCTGGCCTCCTCAGTCATCATTTTGATCGACTCGACTTCCTAGTTGGTCGAATCCTGGTGCAGAACACCTTCTCTTACCAAAACATAAATTAAAATTATCCTATTCCTATTAATTTATTACATTGTAAAAGTGAAACCTCAAGTTACATTCGAGAGGGTATAGGGAGGGAAGAATTAACTTACATCTGGAGAAAAAGGTATATGTTTGGTATGTAAATTGAATAACCGTAGGAATAAAACCATTCAACCAAGGACACATCCACAAAGGGGTTTTGGCCATAACCACACATTCATCCACCATCAAAACAAATTTCAGGGTGATGTGTATTTTTTTGTATGACTGAGAGAATCCACCACGGGAAAACCTGACATGGTAAACTCTTGAGGCATTAGAGGTGTGATCCGATCACTCCCCTCCCGCTCTAAATCAACATGGATTGTTGTTTGCAAAGTGCCTTCGGTGAGGTTCGAACCCGGGTCCTTCATTGGGACTTATCTAGATCTTACCACCCAAGCTATTTTGGTTGGACAGGGTGATGTGTATTGATTGCATATATATCATATCTTATAGTGTATGTGGTTTTCTTCAGATATACACATTAATCATATTAATTATTCACATCATATGCAACAAATAAATGATAAAATGAAATTTGATCATATATATTAAATCCTAATACACCGTAAATTGATGTGGCTCTAATACCAGTGTTGGGATTTTGGGTAGTAGATAAGGAAGCAAAAACAAATACCCATATCCCAAACAAGTAGGTTGCGTCAACAATGGTGTATTTAGGTGAGAGGGTTTGTGAGGTATATACCAAGTCCCATAGCAAGTCTAGTGAAAATCCTCATAGCGACATGCTTCTTTCCCAAGCAGCACCCAAACAATTTTTGATGATGGCCTCTTAGAGTAGCACCACAAATGATAGTTGATGATGTCCTCCTAGCATAGTGGCAACAATCTCTATGCCTCAATGGTAGTCCACACAAACCATTGGGAACTCCTTGTCATGCTTTCTAGAGCCAATAAGAAGGAGTTTGTCCATTTGATGTCAACGTGCTAGCACTGACGTGTTCTCTGCTGTATCTCCATTTTATAGGTGTGACTTGCTCAAGCTCTTATGTTACCACAACTTTAAGAGGAAAACATTTTTCAGCGTTATTTTTATCTTCTAAAAGCCTTGACTACTCCCCCTAATTATAGGAGGGTTAGGGTCAGGGTTGCCAGATTAGTTCATAGTCAAAGAGATAGATTTTCACGAATTTCTAGTTTTTGCGTGTAACAAGTCAGTCGACTCAATATTTGAGTCAGTCGACTCACACCCTAGTCGATCAATTTGTATGATTTTCTATTCACAAACATATTGGCCTTCAATACAATGACTAATGCACAACATGACATCAACATCAATCCTTGATCCAGTCTTACTGATCATCCAGTTAGGCGACTGGAGTTCTAGGTTTCTCAACTCGCCACTTGAGTCGGTCGAATCACCACTAGAGTCAGTCGAATCACAATCCTAATGAGCCAATTTTTAGTCAATGATGTTTAAATTGATTTCCTAAATACTTTAGAAATCACGACATATGAATTGGTCCACTCAACACTTGAGTCAGTCAACTCACATTCTAAATCAGCCAATTTTCATGAGTAAACTCATATTCTAGGTGCATCCTATGTGTGTGATCCTATAGGTCTCAAGTTACATTGGCGATAAATGTCCATAACTAATTTATGACATCACAATAAATAAGTGGTGGCTAGAAACACATCATTACTACCCAAAAAATTGGAAAGTTGGAGAACAACTACAGCCTAGATCCATGAATAGTGTTACCATGATTGCATAGTTCCTTTGTCTCAGATATCTAGATACTCCTGAGTTGGAAACGTCATCCTCTTAATCATTCAATAGATGTTCCTTGAACCAGAGAAAACTTCCTGAGATGCATGTGAGCTCACATATCACATATTATATCACATGAGTATGGCCCATTTCTCAATCTTTCTTATCAAGTGTCCAGGATATCAAATCCATTAGGAGGGACAAATCCCATCTACATCACTCACAATCAATCTGCATGTGTCACAATGTACCCAGGAATCACCTTTATGGCAACCCTTATTCAAGGTCACCTTGAATGGTGTTAAAATATGTTGAGCAACATGTGATGAGTGTACTTACATCAGGTCTAAGAATCACAATCATCACTGTCACATTGAAATGTGATTATGACTGTTACCCAAGTATCACTTCTTAGGGTGGGTCTGTCTGGTACGCTATTCCCTAACAAGTACCTATGTATTTGGTTTGATATTACATGTCATGAATAATTTTTTCATCAACCCACACATGGTCTAGTCTTATGTATTATTGTTTTCCATTAGCTTCCACAATAGTATGTGACTAGGGACACAATCAAGGATGTAAATACTCTTAACATACATATGGTGTAATTGATCAGGTCCTCAACTTGAAGACATATGTCATTGAGTAGTATCATTCTTTACACATCTATCATGTTATATAATCATCTCATAATTGAACAAACATATATACATAATTTCCTTTATTCTTAATCAAATCATTTACAATATATGCCATTACAATCATCCTATGATTGGCTCTCTGGACATACATAGCAACATCATGTTGGCAAGAGAGTTTCTACTTGATTTCAATGTATAACGAGGAAGCAGAAAAGGCTTGTTTAAAGTTGGATATTTCCAAAGCATATGAAAGTGTCAGATGGGGTAATCTATGATGAATCCTGTAAAGGATGTGTTTCAATTAAACATGGATTGGCTAGATGAAATAACTTGTAGAAACTACTAGCTTCTCTATCCTGGTGAATGGTTCCTCAATGGGATTGATCAAGGGAGGAAATGGGCTAAAATAGGGATACCCACTATCTCTGTTGTTGTTTACCATTGTCATGGAGTACATTACACAACTACCGAAGGAAGTGGAAAAGAAAATGAAAGTGAATGCGTACTCAGTACATAGAGTGTAGGTGATGAGTCACTTAATTTTTGCTAATAATGTTCTTACTTCTGTGGAAGCCAAACCCAAAGTCCCTAATGGATTGAAGGGTATACTAGAGAGCTTTGGTGGGAAAAATTGACCTTTTTGTGAATACCAAAAAGACTCATCTCATCTTGTCAAAGAATTGTCTAGAAATGCAGGAGAGTTTGAAGGATGCGATGGGAGTGAATGTGGGTCAGTTTCCAACAAAATACTTGGGATTTCCACTGGAAGGTGGTAGCATGATGGTGAAATATTTTTCTAATTGTAGTGATGTTCTTGAGGAAATTTTGGGGAGATGGCCTACCCAAAAAATCTTTGGAAGGACACATAACACTTGTCAAATTTGTAGTCAAATCTGTAGTAGGTGGACTTATGATTTTTTTTAGTACAACAAGACAAGATACCAAACCCAATCTTAGAAAAGATGGAGATGAGAGTTGTTGATTTTATATGGGGAGGAGACTACCATACCATGGGGTATGCCAGACTAGAACTTGTGCAAGAGGAAAGTGGAGTGGGAGTTAAAATACAGTAAGACATTGCATAATGGGGGATGGTGAAAAGAATCATAAAGTATTAAGATCCAAGGTCAGTTTGGGGTAGATGGATGAGATAGAGATAGCCAATAGGGATGGAATTTATCCAAAGACTAGAGAAGGTTATTGTAGAACAATTAGTGTGATAACCGGGGTGTGGAGTGAGGTGAGAAAACTATTTTTACCTACTGAGAATGGCTAGAAATTAAAGACAGAAGGAGCAGACCTATGGGAGATTACTAGAAAGAAAGGAGATGATAAATAGTGGACAGAACAAATATGGTTCAAGAACTATGTGCCAAAATGGAGCTGATGTGTTTACAAGGTTGCACAAGGTTGTACAAGGTGCACTGACTACACTGGAGAAGATTCATTAATGGAACGATGAGGAAGCAGTAGAATGCCTACTATGCATAGAAGAGGGGGAAAACCCATACCACTAGTTTGGGTCTTGTGGGTTTATGGTTCAGCTCTAGAAACTTTTATGGGATGAATGGAGGATAAATCTACAACTAAAAAATCGAATGGAGAGAACATTGAGGAAGTACAACAATGATGTGGAAAGACTTTTTTTTCTATGCTATGTTTCTACATTTGATAGGAGTGGAACAATATATGGCATGGATGCAAGATTCTTGCAATATACTCCATAGAAAAAAACATTTGTAAATGAGTAAAACATAGAGTTAAACCATAAGTAGATAAGAGGGTGAGAATAGTTAGTAAGGGTGTAGCATTGGGCTGCACGTATCTTTATTCTCTCATTATTGAGAGAGTTTAGAATAAAATCTATCAGATTTTGATACATACATACATATATACATATTGTAGAGTGTAGGGCCATAGTAAGACTATATGTGTATATGACAGTAGTCTATGCTCACAATGATGTAAAAAGAAGAAAGGAGTTATGGCAAGATATGAGTACACTTTCAAGATAGATGGTGGTCCCCTGGTTAGTGATTGGCGACTTCAACAACATCAGACTGCAGATAGAGAAAAGAGGAGGGAGACATGTGTTAAATTTTATGATAGATGCATTTAATCTTGCTATTGATAAAGTCGAGTTGTTTGAACTTCCCATGATAGGTGGTGATATGTATACATGGAATAATGAAAGGAAACCAGATGATAGGATTTCAAATAAGTTAGATAGGGCACTAGTGAATGAGACCTGGCTATAGATGTTTCCAAATGTATAGGTGAAGGCAGGGGAATCGGAGCTGAGTGACCATGCACTGGCACAAATCACTAAGAAGAAACAAAAAAAGAAACCTTTCATATTTCTTAATTATTGGTCATACTAGAAAAGACTTGATGAATTCATCAAGGATAGATGGAAAGTGGAGGTCAAAGGGAACCCAATGTTTATTTTTGCCAAGAAACTTGCAAACACCAAAGTTGGGTTGAAGAGATGGAACAAGGCTAAAGTGAACATACCTAACATGCTAGCAGAAATAAAACATGAGTGTGAAGAGGTGAGGAAGTTACTTCTTTTAGACCCACTCAATGAGGAACTAATCAAGAGAGGTGACGAGTTGAAAAAGATGCTTGAAGATTTGAAGAAGGCGGAGGAAAAAAAATTCAGGTAGAGGAGTAAGGAGAAGTGGTTGGAGGATGGTGATAGAAATACCAAGTTGTAACACATGGAAGTGAAAAGGAGGGAAGAAAATAATATTATCTTTGAGTTTATAGATGTAGATGGGAGGGTGGTGAATAAATAGGAGGAACTAGAAGAACAAGCTATTCATTTCTATAGTTCGCTTTTCAACAAAAACTTTTTTGCGCCACTAGAAGATGAAGAAATGAACTAGAAATTCAAACTCTCTGGCACATACAACAATATTCTCACAAGGGAGGCATATGAATAGGAGGTCAAAGAGGCACTTTGGAGTATTGGCTGCAATAAATCACCGAGTTCAGATGGCTTCAATGGTTTCTTCTACATGAAAGCTTGGGACATAATCAAGAATGATCTGGTCACATATGTCTAATGGTTTCTGGAGGGAGGCAACATGGTGAGATAGGTTAAGCATGATTTTCTTGTTCTGGTTTTGAAGAAAAATATTAATGCTCCTCTTGCTAATTTTAGACCTATAGCTTGTTATTGCAAACATTCTAGCATCAAGAATAAAGCTTGTTCTCCCATACCTCATTTTAGATAATCAAGGATCTTTCATAATAGGAAGAAGTATTAGTGATTATTCCCTATTGGCTGGTGAATTTCTTCTTGACTATGATGTTATGAGAGGAAGCAGGATAGTATGTCTAAAGCTTAATGTATCAAAGGCCTATGATAGTGTCATATGGGACAAACTGTGGTGGATTATGCACCAAATGGGATTTAGTAAAAAACATATTAAATGGATGATACAGTGCATGGAGATGATGAGTTTCTCTATCCTGGACAATGGTACCTCAATAGAATTGTTCAAGGGGAGTAACAACTTACGACAGGGAGACTCCATCCCCCCTTCTATTCATGATTGTCATGGAATACTTCACACAGAAGATAAAGATAGAAGAAAATAGGAAGGTCATTAAACCATACACAATGCATGAAATGCAAGTAATGAACTACTTGATTTTTGTTGATGATGTCCTTGTATTTTTGGAGGCAAAACCCAGAACTCTTGAAGAGCTGTCATCTCTCCTTAGAGATTTCAGGTAGCATACTACATTGTGCATAGATGTAAGCAAAACTCATATTTTCTTGTCCAAAAATTGTCACCAAGTCAAGGAAAGACTATAGTCAACAATGGGGGTGGAGTTGGGTAAGCTTCCTACTAAATATCTCAGTTTTCAGCTTGCTGAAGGGAATCTACAAGTGAAGGAATTTGTTGATTGTATTGATAGAGTTGATGATATGATTAGTAGATGACCTACATAAAAGACTTCCATGGCTGACAGATAAACACTAACCAAGGCTGCAATAGAGGGTCTTCTCCTCTTTTAGGTACAATAAGGAGAGATTTTGGGGACCGTGCTTGACAGGATTGGAATGAAGATATCTAATTTTGTGTTGGCAGGTAAACACCATCCTATGAGGTATGCTCAGTTAGAACTATCAAAAGATGAGAGGGTGTGGATTTTAAAACACCTAGAGACATTGTGAAATGGGGGACTTTGAGAAGAACAATAAACTACCAAGAAGGAACCTTGGTTTGGGGGAAGTGGATGAGGAAAAGATATCTACGGGGACTAGACTTTCAACTAAACACTAGAGAAGGATATTCACGTACTATCAATGTTATGTGAGATTTTTGGCAGTAGAAAATGCACTTATTTGACCCCTATGAAGTTGGTGGATGGCATCTAAAAGATATAAATATGGACCTCTAGGAGGCGTAGATCTATAAAAGACAAAGAGTTTGAAAAGGTATGAGCTAGAAAATATGTACCAAAATGGAGTATGTGTGTTCATAAAATCATGCATGGCGCATTGTCGACACTTGACAAAATATAAAAGTGGAATCATGAAATTTCTACACCTTGTGTGCTATGTAATGAGGAAGAGGGGACCCATAACCATCTAGTGGCAAGCTACACATTTACGAAGGAGGTTTGAAGACTGATTTGCAAAGAATTCAGATTGCAAGCACCGTTGTAAGAGAATGCAAGAATGACGATCAAGAGATATGGAAATAGGGATAGGAATAGAATGTTGTTTTCTGCATCATGCTTTCATATATGGAACAAACAAAATGGTATAAGACATGGCAATAATGCAAAGAATGTGAAAACTATTACTGTAAAAATTTGTACATGTGGGAAGAAGAAGATACACATTAGATAGTTGTGTGAGTTGTTTTTTGGTGTAGGGGTGTAGCTCCAGGCTACATGTAACTTTTAACCTCCTATAAGTTTAGGAGGGCGTCAGAATATATTTACCTGATTCTGATACACATATACATGCATACATGCATACATACAAATATATACATATATGTTGATTCTAATTATGTACCATATTATAAATCATTTCATTTGATTAAAACCTTCATTTAGTATTTAGCATGTTTATCACGTAAAGATGTATTATGCTATCAATACAGAAATTTGGTATCATGCTTTGTAGTTTTAGAACCCTACTTTGACATTAGGTGACCTCAATTTAGCTGTTTATCCTATCTAATCTGGCAGAGGGTAAGTCATCTAATTTTTATGTTACCTATAGATTCTTTTCCATAGTTTACTCACTAGGAGTAAATATTGAATAGTCCTTGGTATGGGGTTATTCTTGAACACTTGGTACTTTGGATTTGATAGTATGACAAATACTCTAATTCTAAGGAACAAAAGGATATTGCTTCTATTATCAAGGTTTAGATGTAATCTAGTTCACTCTCCTACATCAGTGTACTTCGATAACTATAGGAATATGATCTTCAAATTTTGTTACAACAACAAGAAAAACCATACCTTCACTACATGAGATCAACACTTAAGTGCAGGTTGGGTGGTACACACTCAATGATATTATATCTTCATTAATTAATTTGGCCTATTATTTTATGCTAGTTGGTGGTTTAGTCCCTAACACATTCCACCTAATAATAGTGTAATTAACTTTAAAAAATGGATAGAAATTAGATGTAGATCGAGAACCACCATATACTAGATTCAATATGCTAGCATAGAGGACACCTAGAATAGGGTTTTAGTATCCATGTGGAAATTGCAGTAACAACTTGACAGTGGACAATGTTAGTTTAACTTAAAAGTTATTTCATCTGTAGCATATTTATGAGGAGGTATAAATAAGATATTGACATGGGGAGAAACATAACTATAAGTCACTAAATATTTCTCTTCACTGGAGTTTGAAGTAAAAAAATGATGTCAGTGAAACTATTTCTGATATGATTGGGAATAACAATATTTATTATGGGGATAATGTAATGAAGACACATCACAAATTCCATAGCATGCATTATGATATAGTGAAATCCTTGTATGATGGTTGCACTAATTTCATGGGACTGGATGTGATACTAAGATTGTATAGTCTAAAGAAAATAAATACATAGATTGACAAATATTTCATGTCTTTGTTGGTTCTATTGAAATACATGCTTCTATACTATAATAAGCTTCCAAGTTTGATGTACAAAGCATAAATGTTATCTTTAATGCATGTGGAGGTTAATAAAATTCATTTTTACTTGATAATTGTGTTTTGTTTTGTCATTAATATATTACATTATCATAGTGACTGGGGTGTCATGGACTAGAAGAACACATCTTGTAATAGAAATTAAGATTCTCCTACTAAGGTGATTTGGTAACTTCCCATCATAACTCAGTATCAACAGTTATTCACTAATGAAATTGACTGACAAAATATATAATAAAATGCAGAAGGAAAGGAGAAAGGAAGATCTTCTCCTATGACATCCATCAATCCACCTCAATGGAAGGAAGTTGATTTAATATTTCTTACATTTTGTATAGAGAAAGGAACATTAGACTAATATTGCACTTGATGGGATGAATCCATATGGTATTTTGTAGGAAACTAACACTTGGCTTGTTATTATAATCATATAATATATGTCTCTGTGGTTCTGTATTAATCACAAATATGTCTTGTTACCACATCTAATTTTAGGTCCCAAACAATTGGGTAATGACATTGATCTTTACTATAAAACCCTAATTGAAGACCTTATAAACCAATAAAGATAAAGGTTAGACATATGATGTGTCTCTTTTAGAACTCTTTAATATGTATGCTAAGTTTTTATACAATTAATGACTTCTCAGCATAGTGGAATGTTCTAATATATAGCATTAAAGGGTTATATCATGACAGCCTATGAGGATTAGACTAATACATGCTGGTTAAAATATTGTGGGAAAACTTTGTATATCGGTCACATACAATGTCTTCCCTCAATACACCACTATCTAAGATTAAGTAAAGCCTTCAATGTCCATTGGAGGATCATAAGCATCCAAATTCAACAACCACAAAGCACGTTTATGAAAAGGTGAATGACATTTGCAAGATTTTGGTTAAGTTCCTATACTATTACAATATGTGAAAAGTTCCCATACAAGAAGAAGTGTGAGTTTTGTGATCTCCCTTATTGGGAGTTCTTTATATCTAGGAATTGTGTTGATGCTATGCTTGCTAAGAGTACATTTTTTAATATACTAAGTAAGACAAAAGATCATGTGAAATATAGGTTGGATCTCCTTGAATCAAATATAAGAAAGGAATTCATAATTGATAATTAGGGTTGACACACATATTTTTGGGTTCTCAGGAGAAAAAGACACAGAGGAAACTAGAAAGTTCCCTAGAATCCATCAAGCATGATCTATCTTATGCAATAATACCATATTAGGATTCTAATTTTATACCTTATCATGGAAAAAGCTCCAACAATTTAAGTTGAGTTGCTCTATGTATATATGCACCTTCTAATCTAGGTTGTTTTGCATTCTTGCCAAGAAAATAACTAAAATTCATTTCTAGAGAATCTTGCATTCTGGGACTCGCCTCAAAATTCATTTCTATGGTAGATTACAAGGTTCAATTGTAGAATGTATATGCCAGAATGTAAGATTCTACTATAGCTGGGCACAGATCCCAAGGTCAAAGGTAGGTCTACTGACCCTAGACTTGCTTCTAGTAGAACACACTACTATGTGACAAGCATTGTGCTATTGTAACATGACTTTTCATGGTGCGACCTTCCTGTTGAGCACACTACTCTATTATAGATGTTTTGCTATTGTATGACTTTTCATGGTGTGAACTTCCTGTTGAACACACTACTCTTTCCTTTAGGGGTGGGTCCCTAAGTTATCGAAATCAATCTCTGAAGTCTAGATCCATATTCAATTCTTGGTCCTCAAATCTTTCTAGTCATTAGATGTGTTAAATTATGATTGATTCCAAATCAACCTTTCTTCAAGATACCTCTATTAATTTGACCTTGTAGGCTCCATACTATGTTGACAATGGATTCACTAATGAATATTAAGATCCATAATAAATAAGAAACATCTAGATACACATAACTGCTACCTAATTAGCAGCATCAGTCGAACAAGACAAAACCATTAGTGACCAATGTTACCTTATTATATGCCTTTGTCATGGATATTTAAATTGAACTAGAGGCATGGACATGTTATCATCATCACGTTCAATCCAAGTTATTGATCTCAAAGTATACTACAAAGAGACATATGAGCTTAGTATCACATACTGACCACATGAGAATGACCATACCTTTCTCTAGTCTTACTCATCAACATGCCTAGAAAAATGCATAACATCATTATCATCACACCCAATTACTACCTTTATGGAAGCCTTCTTGAAGACCACAATGCATAGTGTCAAAACATGAGTATTATAGTGTCACCATTGTAGTGAGTTAAGGTCAAAAGGACCACAACACCACTTTCACATTCTTAGAGTTGATTATGACTATCATATAAAGGTCCATGAATTACTCTCAAGGCGGCTCGGTATAGTACATTTATTCTCTAACAAATACATATGTGTCTTACTTGGTGTATAATACTTATGGCCCATGATACATGGTAATACATAACTACACAAACTACTCTAACGCGCATTATTATTTTCCAATCAACAATAATACTTGACTAGGAATATTTTAGAATGTTGTTCTTATTATCTACTAGGATCTCATGTTTATGTCACGTACTTGAAATCCCATGAATATGAACCTATCGTTCTACAGGTATTCATTACATTCATTAACATCATAGTAATCAAATGTGTATCAATAAATGGAGTTTTTAAAAACAAAATCAAAAGTATAGAATATCCCTATAGCCATCATCCAATGATTGGCTTCAAGGCGGCTCGGTATAGTACATTTATTCTCTAACAAATACATATGTGTCTTACTTGGTGTCCAATACTTATGGCCCATGATACATGGTAATAAATCACTACACAAACTACTCTAACACGCATTATTATTTTCCAATCAACAATAATACTTGACTAGGAATATTTAAGAATGTTGCTCTTATTATCTACTAGGATCTCATGTTTATGTCACGTACTTGAAATCCCATGAATATGAATCTATCGTTCTACAGGTATTCGTTACATTCATTAACATCATAGTAATCAAATGTGGATCAATAAATGGAGTTTTTAAAAACAAAATCAAAAGTATAGAATATCCCTATAGCCATCATCCAATGATTGGCTTCTAGAGCATATACACCAACATATATATGTCACATAGCTTGTTGTACATTGTCTAGACTAAGAAAACATTCTTTGAAAAAGATCTTAAGTTGGTTGGTATCAAATCTCGTGAGTTTCCATCCCTTGAGGCAAGACATTGTTACCTACAACTATTTGAGCTATACTCCCAAAGGATGTGAGTCTTTCCATCACTAGGCTGTATTTCTTCTTCAACAAACTATGAATCAAGGTGATTGACACTGAGAAATTTAATAAGCTTCAAGAACAAATGGTTTTCACTCTTGTGTCAACTTGAAAGGATCTTTCCACCTTCCTTTTGTGATGTAATGGTTAACCTAGTTATTAACTTGACCAAATATGTGAAGATTTTGGATCCCATATATCTATATTGGATATATTCCTTTGAGAGAAAAATAAGTGTTTTCAAAATGTCTGTTCACAATCCTTTTCTTCCCTAAAGGTAGAATCATTGAAGAATATTCTTTATAGAGAGGTTATGGATTTTTGCAATGGAATCTCATCTGAAATTGTATATAACTACCTATAAAAGTTTCTTTCTACACTAACAACTTTTGAGTTGAAGGTATTCTGTAAACATGATTGATCATGTACTCTCATGAATATTGGGAACAAGCACACTATATGTTTTATATAACATGGACGAAGTTAGTTCATATGTATCATATCACACAATTAAATTAGTAAATTGTATATTTGTATGACCAAGATGTATATACAAAGAGAACATAATTGCACTTTCATCATGTGGTATATACAAATGCCCTTATTTATACTCTTGAAAACACCATAGAATGTTGCTTAGAATGTGAAATTGATTTCTTTTCATCCCAAAATATATGTTATTTACTATGAATGATATGAAATAAGTGAGCATTCATTTTTACCTAGGCATCGGATTGAGAAGATTGTTATACTAAATAGTGCAATTACCTTAATATATCTACATTGTACTTTGTGGTTCTAAGGATAACCATCAAGAAAAAGAGAAGAAGTTATATTATAGAGTCATCGAAGATATTTTGCAACTTGACTCACTATCTTAAGAGCTTTTGTGTATAGTTGCATCTTGGTTAATAATAAAGGCCTATATGTTAATGCGTTAGGAATCAAATTTTTCATTAATTTTGGCGAGATAAATGAACCAATTATCTTGGTATCACGAGCTTGTAAAGTTTTTTACGCTGGCGGTCCTACAATTTTTTTATTCTTTATGGGACAAGAAATTTTATTTGAGGTCCTTTTGATGAAGGTAAATACTACAAAAAATTTAAGGAGTCTTTTCCTTTCTATTTCATCTTACCAAGTGTTAATATCTAAGAAAACAATGAGCAATGCTATATAAGAATGCACCATAATAAATAAATATGGTGGTATGAGTGAAAAAATGATAAACGATAAACATATGATAAGGCTTAAATCAATTTGAATATTGTTTAATAAATTTTTTTTAGATATGAAATGAGGAACAATGGCATAAAGATAGTGACATGTGGAGTGTAGCTAGATCTTCAACATCCATGTGCAAGAGCATGAGAAATTGAGGGCAAATATGCAGCTAAGATTGACTTCACAACCTTACCCTACAACACATCTCTCATCTACAAAAAAAATATCCTATTGATAGTTATTCTATTTGTTTATTTCTTTACCATCAATATTCTTCTTCAAAAAAACATAATTTGGTCAATACTTTACCTGATGTCGAATGTTATACCTTAAGTACATTTATCTGTTGGGTCTGAAATTGTTTTGAATGTCATGTCAGGTTATAGAAGGAATGAGACATGAATCCTGGAAGGAAAATCCCAAGCCCAAAGACCACATGGGGATAGGTAGTGAAACTCATGTGGCTCTCATAAAAACACAAACAAGAGGCCCTATTCTAATGTGTGATATCTAGAAGTTATATGCAACAAAAAAGAAGTATGAAAATATTGTCATCAAATTAGATGATAAATTGAGACCCATAGGGGTGAATGCTAGTATTTTAGGTATCATTGGGGGGAAATTGCAATTCCAAGGTACCAACTAACATTCACAATTAGCATTAGGTGTCAAAAGAGTATAAGGAAATTTTACAGCTTGGCACCAACGTAACCATATGCAACAATTGACTCACATGATTTGATTTGATTTTCAATAAATTTTGTGTATGTTTTTAAATGTATAAATATTTCATTGAATTGAAAATGAAAATAAAAAACTTGTATTGCAAGATAGTCTAAGATCTGTGAGACTAGAAGAAGAGAATTAGCAAATGATACTTCTCCAACCTAGATATAGGACCAATGGGCTCTGGAAGGAAGGGGATGAATTGTACTACTAAAAAAACTTAAATCATAACTTTTATACCTTCAAATTGTATATCAAAATTAGTAATGCTAATACTAAGAGCAATGGAGAGAAAAATTGAACAAACCATAAGATGAAGTCAAGGAATTTAAAGTAGTTTTGATGTCAAGATTTCAGCCCCACCACCTTGAAAAGTCAACATCTAGGATTTCTAACCCTTGAGTTCCACCTTGTGCTCAGTCAAAAAGAGATACACCAAGTGACCTTGCTTTTCATATCAAGGATAAATAGCTTCCCTTTTATTGGAGAATGGATCCAACAACATTACCAAGGGACTTACCTTCCCTTATATAGGACCACCTTACCTTCACCTTCCTTAGACAAGGAAGAGGTCCACACCACCTTCTTTTTGTAGGGAGATATTATAAGTAAGATTAATTTACCAATAACAAGAAGGTTTAGCTACATTACAAGTATCC
This sequence comes from Alisma plantago-aquatica, assembly GCA_963693085.1. Classification (NCBI taxonomy): domain Eukaryota; kingdom Viridiplantae; phylum Streptophyta; class Magnoliopsida; order Alismatales; family Alismataceae; genus Alisma; species Alisma plantago-aquatica. Next base: position 1,135,712,656 of record OY856412.1, on the reverse strand, counting down.
TATTTACTATAATGGTTGTATCAAGTGACCAAGGTCAAGAAGCAATTAGGGTATCTAGAGGCACTTCCTGTCATCTATCTCATAGGAGCATAGAAGGTAACCTTAAGAAGCTCCCATATATATGTCCCTTTATATATGAGGGTGCCTACTAGCCAATAGACTTAGCTAGATGAATTCTACCTATTTTGGGGGATTTGATGGAAAGTCAAAAGCATATATTTTTACAATTCTTATCCCCCTCTAATGGGTGTATGTCACTTTGCAAAATACTCTGTCTATTCTTGCATAGAATAGATCGGATCCTCAACTCGAAGGTCTTCTTTTATATACGTGTGTTCAAGTTGTGAAATGTACGCACTATTATATTTAAATTTGTAAATAAGTCTTGTCTTTATCTTCTCAATGTGTCACTAATTATGCGATCCATTGGATGGTTCATTTCAAAGTGGGAAATCATATCCTTTTTTTCTTCATCTTGAGAGCCTTCTTATTGTTCTTCTTATTCAAACTTCTTTAGTTGTTTTGTTTTTGGTAATGTCTAATTTTTAAAATATAGGAATCCCCTCACCCATAACATTTTCACAAGAAATATTCTTGGAAAAAGAGAGTTCGCATCAATAAATTTTACAATTATGGACTCTTTTAGTCTAGCATGCTCTTTGTTATAGACACATATCACTCTACTAGAGAGGTAGTAACCAAGAAACATAGCTCTAAAAGATTTAGCATCAAACTTTTCAAGACTACCCTTAGTATTAAGAGAAAAATAAGGGCATCCAAGACATGAAAGAAGTCAATTAATGGATTCTACCATGCCATAATTGATAGGGACATTTTCTGAAATTGGATGTGTAAAAACATCATTATGCATAAAGCATTCAGTATTTTTAGCTTTAATCCAAAATATTTTTGGTGTGTCATATTCCAAAGTCATGGTCCTTGCCATCCTTGCAAAGATCTATTAATTCTCTCTGCAAACTCATTTTGTTGAGGTGTACAAGGGAGAAAAATTTATGCATGTAACTAGAATAAAAGAAAGATTGAAACACATCATTTTCAAACTCTCCCCCATGGTCATTATGGATAGAGAAGAAATCAGAAAGAATGTTTTCTCTCAATCATTTGCAAGAAGTTATGAAAGTTCTTAAGAACATCTCTCTTATATATGAGAAAGAAATTCCACTTCAATCTCAAAAAGAATTTGAGAATCACAAGATAGTATTTACCACCTATAAGTGATTGTGTGCCCATAGGTCCAAACAGATTGATATGAAGAAGTTCAAGATCCCTTTGATACTAACAACTCCCTCAGATTTTAAGAATTATTTCAATTGTTTTCCTTATGTGCAAGGTTGGTTGTAACGTCTCACGTCTTGAGGACTCAGATAAAATGATCTTAAAAGGAACAGTTGGACTACCTTTATAACCAAGGTGTACCTCCTTTCAAAAAGCTCATCACTAAATAACTTTGTGGTTAAGCATGCTCAACCCAGAGCAGGACTAGGATGGGTGACCAGTCAAGAAGTTGATCATGGCTTGTATGTGAGTAAGGACAAAGTATACAGTTAAGATCATTGGTGGTCTGTAGGACCAATCGTCATTCCTAGAACTCTACTAGAGACATGGGTAGTACGTCCGGGTTTTACATATGGTATCAAAGCCAAAACCCCTCTAGTAGGTGGGACCCACATGGGCATGGATCATGTCAGTCTTAAGCCGTACAGTACATGCATGCTTGTCCATGATGATGTAGCCACCCATGTGCTGGAAGTCGTTATCTAGAGCCAGGTGTCCATGGGCCATTATGGGTCTGCACTAAAATGGATATATTATGGGGCTATATATTTGAGCCTTGACGAGGACGCCAAGAGTCTAAGTGAAGGAGATTGTAACATCCTAGGTTTTGAGGCCTTAGATAAAATGATGTTAAAAGGAATGATTGGACTACCCATATCACCAAGGTGCACCTCCTTTCCAGGGATCCCATCATTACATAACTCTAAGGTTAAGCGTTCTCAGCCCAGAGTAGTACTAGGATGGGTGACCAATAGGGAAGTTGATCCCAACTTGCAAGTGAGTGAGGACAAATCATGCTAAGGACAATAATGGTCTATGGGGCCAGTAGTCATTCTTAAAACTCTACTAGAGCCCTAAGTAGTGGGACTGGGTTGTACGTTGGAATTCTTCATCCTTTTCATTACCCAATTTAGGAGTTTTTTACCGAGTCTTTTTTGCTCAACTTTTTCATTCGATGCATATTTACACAACTGAGTCAATCCTTGCCAAAGATATATACCATTCTTACCAAATACCAAGTATATACCAAGCATATGATTAAAAGATACAATACTAATGGTATACAAATTTTGATTCATAGTTTCCTTAAATATGACATTGTAAGTGAGGAAATATAGCAAAAATTCAAGAAAAGTAAACAAAACATCATAGCCTTTATGATAAAGTTGGCCAACACCAATAAGATTGTTATGTAGGCTGTCCACATAAAGTATATTATTACAATAGTGAATTCACCTACAACATCCTCACATGTCACTTTACCTTTGTTGTTTTCCCCAAATAATACTGAATTACCTTCCTACTTCTTTAGTTAATTGAAGTGACTTTTGATTATAGTCATATGCTATGGTCAAACACTATCTACATTCCATTTTTGTTTTATCTACACAATAAAAAAGAATGGTTTTCATATCAACCATTGGGTCCTAGGTAACCTTGGGAACCCAAATCATGTTGTTCTTGGTTAATTTCTTCTTGAATAGAAATTTAGTAGAATATATGTCATGCTTATTAACAAAAGAAAGTAAAATTAGACTTGGAATTTGACGATTCTCCATAAAAATTAGGAGGTCATTTTCCTTTATTTTTATTCCGTTGGGTACCATCAAATCCAATCCATGCCTACCAATTTGTTTGTTATCATAATGGAGGATTTCATCAAGGTTCTTCTACCCTTAGAGGAACTTTTGTAAATAATAACTAAGAAACTAATTATCATGGATAAGAGATGAAATATTATATGAAAGGATAGCAATGTCATCATGTTCTTGCAAACTATCAAGTTCAATACATAAACCTTTGGTGAAATATGAATCCTTTGTAATCTTAAGAGCACCCATTTCATTCTATCTATAGGAGATATTAAATCATCAGTCTTGGCAAGAAATTTAGCTAGTTTTATGGGTGTTAATCTGACCAAGATAAATTTGGTCATCTATTTTCCATTTTATTTTAACCAAGGTTGAGTTCCACACTATCACCTATACTTTCAAGCAAATAAACATCATTTTGTTCAAACTAATCTATTTTCTCATGCAAGCATCAACGTTTTAGCATTGTTTTTCTTGATCTTGTAAGAATCATGAGAAACATGGGTAGAATGAAACTATGACAGGTATAGATTCTTGAGAAAGTGTGTGAAGGTTTACCTCACTTCTCTTATAAATTTTGATTGCCATATGAGCCGCATTGCATTCATGTTGCTCACTTGATTTTGAGCCACTTTGGGTTGACAAGAGGAATCTAAGGAAGCATAGATTGCTTCCTCCTTTCCCTTCTTTTCCTTCCTTTCTCTTCTCTTGCACTTGACATATTTTATGTACCTCTATTCTCTCTTCATGTGCCCTTCATGGTGGTGATTATGCCTCTTCACCTTTGGGCATTCATTCTCGAAGTACCCCTTTTGTCCACACTTATATAAACAAGGAGACTAAGAGTTAAAGTTGCCCTTGAATGGTTTTCCCTTTGTGCTCATAGATTCTTCCTCACTAAGGTTGTAGTCTTCACATAACAAAACTCATGTTCCCAGAATGTCACATCATTCTTCTTCTTGGAGGACTCCTTATCTTCTTCATACCTTAAGTTTAAACACACTTCATAGATTTGAAGGTTGTCTATGAAATCTTCTACAAGAATCTCTGATAGGTTTGTGACCTACTTTATGAAAGTCACCTTATTTTATCAAGGGCGAGAGAGCATATGATCTTGTCTCATTGATATTTGCACTCAATGCGCCTTATGATAGCCATAAGACCATTAACGAGAGTGGACAACTTCATTTACATTTTTGTTATGGATTCATTCTTCATCATCTAGAAGAGCTTTTGTTTGTTAGTGAGCATGCTAATTTTGAGCTCCTTCACTTGCTCTGTACCTTCATGAGTGATAAAGAATATGTCATTGGTGGTGATGAGATCTGGTTAATTTTTAGCGATAGAGGGTAGATTAGATTATTCTAATAGGTTTAGCATTGAACTATACCATCTTCTCTTACTCATGGGAGTATCTTCTCATAGAATACCTTTCGTTAATACCACATGTAAGATCTATAGACTCAAGAGGAGGGGGTGAATTGAGAATAAAAAACATAAAGCAAAATTCTTAGACTTTCAAATTATTGCCCAAAGTAAGGCATAACTAATAGAATGGGAAGAAAGATTGAACAAACCAAAAGATGAAGGAAATCACTTTAGAGTGGTTCCATCTTTCAATGTCTTAGATCTACTATAGAGAGAAGTCAACATCTATGATTTCTAACCTTGGGTGTAATGTTGTATTCGTTTCATAAGAGCTATAACAAGTGACCTCCTTTTGAAATTGAGGATAACTAGCCTCCTTTTTTCAGAAACGAGGGATCTAACAACCTTACAAGGGACTTACTTTCCTTACATAGGGCCCATGCACTTCATCTTCCATAGAGCACGTATAGCTTCAAATCATGTTCTTTTTTAAAGGGAGCCTGGAAGAATAATAAGACATTTACAAATAACAAGTCATGGTAGCTCTGTTACAAGCAATCTATTCACTCTAATGATTGTAGAAACTAATCAAAGTTGAGTGATTAGCAACCTTAGATGCACTTTCTCCCAACTATAGCTAGGGGCAATAAGGTAACCTTGAAAAGCTCCCATATAGGTCTCATTTATGATTGAGGATGTGTAGTAGTCAACACACATAGTTTAGATGAATTCTAGCAATTTTTTTGGGGATTCATGGGACGTCCTATGGATACATTTATACTTCTTTTCCCCTCTAGTGGCTATATTACAGTTTAGAAAAGTTACAACTACACTATCATTTGATGAGTGTCATGTGACAAATCATGTCAATGGAACTACTAGACAAAGAATAGAGATTACTGATTGTTGAGTTTCACACTTAAAATCTTGACTAATGGAACTCATTAGCTTTTGACCTTTTCCTCATCGGTCAAGTTTTTCTAGGTAATTTAGATTTCATTCACATTTTTGTTGGTTGTATTACAATAGTGGAAATCCATTCGATGAGCCTTGTTGTTTTGGAATTTCTAAATTAGGATTCATGTAATATAAATTCATTTTAGTTAAATCTATTGCATGTATGATCTTAATTACAAGTCATACAATCAGTAAAAATGATTTACATTCGAGTTTTGTAGAAAAATCTAACTATTTTTCTACTTTTAACTTTTAGCATGTATGACTTGATTTTCTCCAAATCAGGGTTTGTAATTTTGATAAACTAGAATTCATCATTGAATATGAAATGATATAAACAAATATTTTAGGAACAAATAAATGGAATGGTGAAGTCATCATTAAAATATTAGTAGTTTAACCTATTGAGTGAACACCTAAATCTACAAAGTTCAAGAAAAGTTTCATGTGGTGTATGCCTCTACCTTGAAGTAGATGTGTGGGAGAGATTCAAGAAATATCCCCAAGACTTGGTTGAGGTAATTGTCTTAATGAAATATTACTTTGAAATGAGTTACATATATGGAGTACAATTGTCTTTTTTTAAACTTATGGTCTAAGTAGGACTCTGAAGGAAAGGTGGACAAAAAGTGCATGACCGCCTATTGGGCTCAGATGGTTGTATTGGATATAGGAAAAATATGTTTAGGTTGAACTCTATCGAAGGATAGAGTTTGTAAAGTCTCATGTTACAACAGTTGATATCCTTGTGCATCCCAAAAATTTATTGATGCACACACAATCATTGCCTTTGGTGAAATCCCAACCTTAAACTAAATAACATGCTAAAAAAGGTAAATAATTTACTATTTCACCTTTTAATATATTATTAGTATTCACTTATCTATTCGTTCTTAAAGTATTCCTTTCTTGTATATAGAAAGAACTATATCAACAACGTCAACAAGTGATCTTCCAACCTTAGAGCGATAGAGATGAGCTCAAAGTAGCTCTAGGAACTACAAAGCACCCTAGTTGTGGTATAAGTGCTGAAAAAGGATGTGGCGAAATAGATTCTTTGTAGCATCCCAATAGCAGCTCTACATGGGTGTATTGATGACTGAAGATAGCCTTCAAAAATATATTTGTTTGCAGCAAGAGAAATACTAGAGGGTAAGAAAAGTTCCTTACAAGTAAGAACATCACCAATGGTGGATGTTTCATCAACGTGAGTTACTCACCATTATGAAATGACTACTTCTCTAACACCCCATGATAATGTGGTTGCTACATATCACAAGCCTTTAGTTGAAATTACCCTGAGTGCAGAGAGGCCGAGGTAGAATCCACCAAGCATAAAGCAATACACTTCCTAGTGCATCTATGTCCAACAACGTGCATCTATTACTCACATTTACAAAGGGGACGGGACATCCTCTTGCATTCGAATGTTGTTGATATCAAAGCGGCTATCAATGAAGTAGATGGTGACATTGTTAAGTGGCTCAAAAGATTAGTCATGGAGATCGAAGTAACATCTTAGGTGAACTTGAGAATAACTTTGCCCCTGTTTGGTTCAAGATCGAGACTTGTAGTCAAGATTGGGTTAGTCAAATATCAAGACTAGTCTGATCTAAATCCAGATTGATTTTATTTGACAACCGAATTTGTGTTAAATTCACTGTCTGCGCGGGTGACTAATTTGTGTTATCCGTGAATCTATTTATAATAGCAAGGCAACCGGAAATTGTAATATAAAGACTCATTTTGTAAATACAATGTTAGATTTTTATATGAAAACTAATTAAAATGATATTTTTTACAGCAGTTTATGTAGTATTGCAAAATGAATCTTTGTATTATAATTTTGTTCATTTCATTACAATATTGGTTGTCTCATTATAAATATGTGTCTTCCTATTACAAAATAGATGTACGAATAACAAGCCTTAGCTACCGGTTGTGAATATATATATATATATATATATAGAGAGAGAGAGAGAGAGAGTCAGGCTAGTGTATACTCGAGTGTACCGGAGGCACCGTACACCTTAGTCATTTTTAAAAATGTAATAACTTTTTGAAAAATCTAAACCATTGATCTTCTTAAATATCTTGAGAACATACTATATAATAAATTTTAGTTCATTTGGACACTTATAGGTTGTGCATCTAAAAGATGTAAAAATCAGACATTTCAAATTAGTTTTGTGCGTCGATTTTTTTGCCATTGGATGAGTGACTTACACTCATCCGAATGAGCTCAAATTTTGTATGTGGTATATTATTATTGTAATCATTAAGATCAATGGATTAGATTTTAGAAAAACATGGTCTAGATAGACAAATACCATTGGAGTGTGTATATATATGTATATATATATGTATATATATATGTATGTATATATATATATATATATATATATATATATATATATATATATATATATGGTGTTCATTCATTGTCCGCGTGGGTAGCATGGATTTTCGCTACCCTGCAGCCAAAAAAGTAACTCTCCTAGCTAAGAAAGTAACTCTGCTGTAAAAAAAGTAACTATGGTGTCAAAAAAGTAACTCTGCTGGCCAAAAAAGTAACTCCGTATAAAATATACAGCAGATATATATAAGGACGGGTTTTTTGATTTTGGAGGGGCAAATGATATTATTTTTGGCTAAAATTCTTTGGAGAGCTAGAAAAATAGTCCTCAACAATAACGAAAT
>OY856412.1:1135697243-1135699743 GCA_963693085.1 Alisma plantago-aquatica | reverse complement strand
CTTGACAGTTGTCTATGCTCATAATGATGCAAAAAGTAGGGAGGAACTCTGGCATGATCTGGGAATGTTGTCTACACAGGTGACAACACCGTGGATGGTGATTGGCGACTTCAACAATGTCAGATTACAGGGGGAAAAGATAGGGGGCAGACCTGCACTACATGCTGTGATTGATGCTTTTAACAGGGCCATTGATAAGGTAGAGTTAATAGAACTTCCCATGACATGCGGAGATCTTTTCACATGGAACAACGAACAAGACCCGAAGGACAGAATAGCGAGTAAGCTGGATAGAGCCTTGGTTAATGAAGAATGGTTGAATTTTTTTCCGAATGTACAGGTGAAAGCTGGTGGATCTGAACTCAGCGACCATGCTCATCTCCTTGTGAACATCATGGAGAAAAAGCAAAAGAGAAGACCCTTCATATTTCTAAATTACTGGGCTGATTGGAAGGATTTTGACGATATCCTGGAGGAGGTATGGGGTACTCACATTCATGGTAACCCTATGTTTGTCTTTGCTAAAATGTTGTCGATGTTGAAAACTTCACTGAAAAAGTGGGCAAAAGAGAAGGTGAACATTCCCAATTTGATTGCAACAACAAATAAGGAATGTAGTGAAGTTAGAAAGCTCTTGATGGTTGACCCGCTCAATGGGGATTTGATAGAGAAGGATCGTGAGCTGAGACTGATGCTTGCTGATCTAAAGAAAGCTGAGGAGAAATTCTACTGGCAAAGAAGCAGAGAGAAATGGATGAAAGATGGAGACAGAAACACCAAGCTCTATCACATGGCTATTAGAAGGAGGGAGGCAAATAATATTATTTGTGAGCTGATTGACAAAGACGGGCAGGTGGTGAACAAATAAGAAGATATTGAGGACCAAGCCGTGCAGTTTTATAATGAGCTTTAGAACAAAAACTTTGAAGACATAGTTGAGGAAGAGGATATTGATTGGAAGTTCAAGCTCACTAGCACCCATAAAAACATTCTCACTAGTGAGGTTACCGAGCAAGAAGTTAAAGACACACTTTGGAGTATTGGCTGCAACAAATCTCCCGGGTCTGATGGATTCAATGCTTTCTTCTATAGGATAGCTTGGGAAACTATTAAAGAAGATCTTCTGAGGTATGTGAGATGGTTTCTTAATAGCGGTAACATGGTTAGACAAGTCAATCATGCTTTCCTGGTCCTCATTCCAAATAAGAAGGTCACAACCTCTCTTGCTGACTTCAGACCCATTGCATGCTGCTCTATCCAATATAAGATTATTACAAAAATCCTAGCAACAAGGATGAAGATGGTCCTCCCTTTCCTAATTTCTGAAAATCAAGGAGCCTTTATTACTGGTAGGAGCATTAGTGATTGTGCCCTTCTTGCAGATGAATTTCTAGCTGATTACAACGTGATCAGAGGGAGAAGAAAGGCATGCCTGAAGCTTGATATTTCGAAGGCATATGATAGTGTCAGATGGGAGAAAATGTGGTGGATCATGCAAGATATGGGCTTTTCTAAAACATAGATACAATGGATGCAACAATGTGTCGGCACAACAAGTTTCTCGGTGCTTGTCAACGGTACATCGGCTGGTATGTTTAAAGGCAGCAACGGGCTTAGGCAAGGCGACCCACTTTCTCCTCTCCTCTTCACTTTGGTCATGTAGTATTTTATAAGGAAACTGAAAGTTGTGGAAGACTCAAAACTGATCAAAGTATACACAGTTCATGGGATGAAGGTTATGAGCCACCTTATCTTTACAGATGATATTTTACTATTTATAGAAGCTAAAGTTGATATGTTAAAGGAGCTGAAAAATTTTCTAGATTAGTTTGGGGAGCAGACAGAGTTGTGAATTAATGCTAATAAGACTCAGCTCTATCTCTCAAAAAACTGTCACCAGTTGGAAGCTAGACTGCAAGAAGCTATTGGTGTTGAGTTGGGTAAGTTTCTGACTAAATACTTGGGCTTCCCTCTTGTCGGGGGCAACCTACAAGCCAAAGATTTTGCTGATTGCATTGACAAACTGGATGAGATGATGGCTAGATGGCCTACACATAAGACTTCCACGGCGGGCCGTGCAACCCTTATCAGATCAGCTATAGAGGGACTCCTTATCTTCTGGGTACAATAAGGCGAAATACCGAGTGTTGTGCTTGACAAGATGGAGATGAAAATTTCAAATTTTATCTGGGCGGGTGAGTACCACCCCATGCGCTACTCAAGGCTGGGTTTGCCTAAAGATGAAGGAGGTTTACAACTGAAATCACCAAGAGACATAGCTAGATGGGGAACCTTGAAGAGAATTATTTTGTACCAGACAGGGGGCTCTGTATGGGGGATATGGATGAGATAAAGATACCCACAGGGACTTGACTTTCAACCACACACTAGAGAATGCATGACATGCACCATTCATATGATGAGGAGTTTGTGGCCGTAGGTCAAGCATCTCTTCTGTCTGAAGTCAAATGGGGAATGGTACATGCTAAACCCAAAAGCT